>JAKSZT010054140.1:1320033-1493333 GCA_026826555.1 Tolypeutes matacus
TAAATGTTGATGATTGTTCTCTCTTCTTGAGAGATTACTCCTTTTACTAATATGTAGTGTCCATCTTTGTCTCTTACAATAGTTTTGCATTTAAAGTCTATTTTGTCTGATATTAGAATAGCTACTCCTGCCCTTTTTTGGCTATTGTTAGCTTTTACAGTGGTTTTCCAGCCATTCACTTTCAGCCTCCTTGAATCCCTGGGCCGAAGGTGGGTTTCTTGTAGACAGCATATAGATGGATCATATTTTCTTATCCATTCTGCCAATCTGCGTCTTTTGATTGGTGAATTTAATCCATTAACATTCAGTGTTATTACTCGTAACGAATTTCTTACTTCAGTCATTTTTTCTTTGGATTAATGTATGTCATATGTTGTTTTGTTTCTCTTTTTGAGTTTTCAGTTGTTTTTAAACTCTCCTCCAACTCTCTCTCCTTTGTTTTTTCCTTTCCACTTGTAGAGATTCCTTTAGTATTTCTTGAAGTGCTGGTTTCTTCTTTGACATACTCTCTTAATTGCTGTTTATCTGTGAATATTTTGAACTCTCCATCATTTTTGAATGCCAATTTTGCTGGATAGAGAATTCGTGGCTGGAATTTTTTTCTTTTATTGTTTGGACTATGTCATACCACTGTCTTCTTGCCTCCATGGTTTCAGCTGAGATTTCAGCAGTTAATCTTATTGTGCTTCCCTTGTATGTGATGGTTCTCTTTTCTCTTGTTGCCTTGAGTATTTTCTCTTTGTCTTGAGCATTGGACAATTTTACAAGTATATGTCTTGGAGTTGGCCTGTTGGGATTTATACTATTTGGGGTGTGCTCTGCTTCCTGGATCTGCACATCCGTCTCTCTCAATAGAGTTGGGAAGTTTTCAGCCATAACTTCCTTCAACACTTCTTCTGTTCCCTTTCCCTTCTCTTCTTCTGGGATGCCCATAATGCTTATGTTTGTGCGTCTTGCATTATCGGTTAATTCCCTGAGACCATACTGGATTTTTTCTATCTTTTTTTCTATCTTTTCTACAATCTCTTTGATTTCAACTGTATTGTCTTCCATATCACTAATTCTTTCCTCTGCCTGTTCAATTCTGCTGCCATGTGAGTCCAGCGTCTTTTTCATTTCTTGACTTGTGTCTTTTTTTGCCATCATATCCGTTACCTTTTTAGGTGTGTTAGCTATTTCTTCAGTATGTTCTCCCAGTGTCTTCTTTATATCCTTAATCTCTTCCTTCAGTTCTTTAAGTTGGTCCATGATATTTGTTTGGATAGCTTTGATTAGTTGTTCGATGTACTGCATTGCTTCCTGGTTTTTATTTTGTGCACCAGACTGGTCCATGTTTTCCAGTTTCTCAGAGTCATTTGTATTTTTCTGTTGCCCTCTGGGCATCATATTATCTTGATGGGTTTGTTCAGTTGATTAGCTTTTCTCTATGCTCTAGAATTTTATTTAGCTGTTGGTTCTGCGTGTGAGTTAAGTTTTCTCTTTGGCAGTTTTTCTTCTTATTTTATTTCCTTGCTTCTTTCTATGTTCCCTTGAAGGCAAAAGGTTAGGGCCAGAGGAATCAAAAGATGTAAGGAAGGCAGAAGGATAATAGAAATATTGATAAAAGTTAGAAGAGGGGAAAATAAGACTTAATGAGATGAATATTTAACTTGTGTAGGCAATGTAGAGTACTAGGAAAATATATGGAGTTCCTACAATGGACAGGGAAAACAAATGGAGGAATATATATATATAGTGATTTAGAAGGCTAGAATTATGAGGAGGGAGAGAAATAGTAGAGAAAGGTCTGAAAGGAAAAAGTTAATACTAATAAAAAAAAAAAAGAAAAAAGAAGAAGAAGAAAACAAAATAGTTGGGATAGAAATTGACACCCTTAAGTTGTGGGCCTATGAAAAAATGTTGTCTCTAAGAGTCACAACAGAAAACAGAAGGCAGAAAGATGCAGGAAGGATAAGCGATAGTTTGTAATACAGAATCAATATATACAGTGAGTGGGAAATTGCTGAATAAGAAGCCCAGCAAATAAGCGACCAGCTGGCAGCACGTATTAAAAAAAAAAAAAAAATAGAAGGAAAAAGGAAGTGGGGAGGAAAACGGAAATAATAGCAATAGACCAGAAAGTAACAGAGAGAAACCAAAGATCCACACAGGCAAGCAGTCAAACAGAGCTAAGGGGGGTCAATGATTCCCCTAGGGTCCACGTGGATCCTTCCTGCCTACTTGTGTTTATCAATGAATTTCCCCACAGCGTTCTATATGCAGGTCCTGAAGCAGCTTTTAGCTATTAAACTAAATTTAAAAAAATTTATTTTTCA
Source organism: Tolypeutes matacus (assembly GCA_026826555.1). Taxonomy (NCBI): domain Eukaryota; kingdom Metazoa; phylum Chordata; class Mammalia; order Cingulata; family Chlamyphoridae; genus Tolypeutes; species Tolypeutes matacus. The sequence continues at coordinate 1,322,349 of JAKSZT010054140.1, forward strand.
TTTGTTGAGGTGACCTCACTTTTTTTAATATTTTTAATTTTTTTAGCCAAATGCAGGACCCATAATAATTCCTCCTCTAGACCAACCCTCTTATGGAAGGGACCCTAGCTGGGCCCGTGGAAATTAATCAAGCGTGTCCCACTTTCCGGACTCCCCAGGTTAGCTGAAGCTCTGATGTTAGTCAGTGAGGAGTGTGGATTCCGCCCCTTCTGGCGCCGAGCTCCAGCGTCACCGGGCTGTTCAGTAAATCAGTTTGAGTGCAGATTCGCGTCTGGTCTCAGCCTAATGGTGCTTCAGGTCAGCTTATCTGCTCCCCAAAGCTATGGGGCGGTGCAGGCAGCCAGATCAATGTCTAAAAATATAAAATACCCTTCCCTGTCTTCCAACCGAACCCTCCCTTTTTTGGGAAGTGTCCCTTCCTCCTGGCTCCGCAGCAGCCCGTGTCTTATCCCTGGGTGGCTAGGGAAATCAGCTGCGTTGCCCAACCAAAATCCCCCTTCCGGTTCACTGGGTGCTGATTAGCTCGTTTGCTCTGTTCACACAAGGTCCAAGGGGCGCCAGGCAGCCAGATTCCCAGAAAATAAAACTTTTTCTCCCCGCCCGCGGCTCAAAATGGCCGTTTTATTTTTTTTTTCCCTAACCTCGGGGCCCAGTCGCCTGTGCCAACCTCCACCGGCAGCCTCAAAACTCACGAATCTCCACCGTTCGGTGCACGCCGCCGATCTGCGCAGATAGATGTCCCAAGCCTCTCACTCCACGCGTGCACAGCACAGACCCCCGGGCAGGAACCCGTCCCCAATCCGCCTTGCTCTGGGAGCTTGCAGTGTGCGCCCTCCTACACTAATGCCATCTTGCCTCCTTAAGACTTATTTTGATTGAGGTGGATCACACCTTAACTGAAGTAACTTCATGAAAAGGTCCTACTAACAATGGGTCTACACTCAAAGGTATGGATTTGATTTAAGAACATGTTTTTCTGGGGTACATACAGCTTCAAACCACTACACTCTTTAAATTGTAGTTAAGTGCACAACCATTTTTAAGGAGCTCACTTATAATAAAACAATATATACCTGTGGTGGAAATCTTTGCATATAGTAGGTACTCAATATTTTCTGACTAAATAAATTAAAAATCTAGAAATATAATTATTTCCCCTTGAATATGTTTAGTAATGAATCAACAGCTAAAAACAGGGCTTTCCATATCCCATCTCCCCATTTTTTACTCTGGTCCTTTGTCTTTTTATTGTTGAGTTGTATGATTTCCTTATACTCATAGATATTAAACCCTTATCAGATATGTGATTGCCAAATATTTTCTCCCATTGAGTTGGCTGCCCTTTCACACTTTTTTTTTCTTTTCACACTTTTGACAGAGTCCTTTGAGGTGCAAAAGTGTTTAATTTTGAGGAGATCCCATTTATCTATTTTTTTCTTTTGTTGCTCGTGCTTTAGGTGTAAGGTTTAAGAAACTACTGCCTACCACAAGATCTTGAAGATGTTTTCCTACATGTTCTTCTAGAAGTTTTATGGTTTTTGTTTTTATATTTAGGTCCTTGATCCATTTTGAGTTAATTTTTGTATAAAGTGTGAGATAGGGTCTTCTTTTTTTTGGATATGGCTATCCAGTTCTCCCAACACCAATTGCTGAATAGTCTGTTCTGGCCCACCTGGGTGGGCTTAACAGCCTTGTCAAAAACCACTTGGCTGTAGATGTGAGGGTCGATTTCTGAGTCCTCGATTTGATTCCATTGGTCAATCTGTCTTTCCTTATGCCAGCATTGTGCTGGTTTTTACCACTCTAGCTAAGTAATATGCTTTAAAGTCAAGAAGTGAGAGTCTTCCAATTTCATTCTTCTTTTTAAAGTTATTTTTGGCTATTCAGGGACCCTTACCTTTCCAAATAAATTTGATTATTGGCTTTTCAATTTCTGCAAAAAATGCTGTGGAGATTTTTATTGGAATTGCATTGAATCTGTAAATCTGTTTGGGTAGAATTGACATCTTAACTATATTTAGTCTTGTAATCCATGAATACTGAATATCCTTCTATTTGTTTAAGTCTTCTTTGGTTTCTTTTAGCAATGTTTTGTATTTTTCTGAATATAGGTCCTTTATGTCTTTGGTTAAGTTTATTCTTAAATATTTGATTGTTTTAATTGCTATTCAAAATGGAATTTTTTTTCTGATTTCCTCCTCATATTACCCATCAGTAGTGTATAGAAACACTATTGATTTTTGTGTATTAAACTTGTATTCTACCACTTTGCTGAAATCATCTATTAATTCTAGTAGCTTTGTTGTAGATTTTTCAGGATTTTCTAGATATAGGATCATGTCATCAGAGAATATTGAAAGTTTTACTTCTTCCTTTCTTATTTGGGTGCTTTTTATTTCCTTGCCTAACCTAATTGCTCTAGCTAAATCTTCTAACACAATATTGACTAATGATGGTGACAGTGGACATCCTTGTCTTCTTCCTGATCTCAGCCGAAAACCTTTCAGTCTTTCACCGTTGAGTATAACACTAGTTGTAGATTTTTCATATATGTGCATAACCATATTTAGAAAGTTTCCTTCTATTCCTATCTTTTGGAGTGTTTTTTATCAAGAAAGGGTGTTGTATTTTGTCAAATACCATTTCTGCAACAATAGAGAGTAGCATATGATTTTTATTCTTCATTTTGTCAATGTGGTTTATTACACCAATTGATTTTCTTGTGTTGAACCACCCTTGCATACCTTGGATAAAACCCACTTGATCGTGGTGTATAATTCTTTTAATGTGCTTTTGGATTCTGTTTGTATTTTGTTGAGGATTTTTGCATCTATATTCATTAGAGATATTGGTCTGTAAATTTCTTTTTTCTTAGTATCTTAATCTGATTTTAGTATTAGGGTGAGGTTGGCTTCATAGAATGAGCTTGGCAGCATTCTTTCCTGTTCAAATTTCTGGAAGAGCTTGATTAAGATCGGTATTAAGTCATCTTTGAATGATTGCTAGAATTCACCTGTGAAGTCATCTGGTCTTGTGCTTTTCATTACTAGTTTGTTGAGGTCTTCTATTTCTTCTAATGTGAGTGGAAGTGGTTTGTATGTTTTTAGGAATTTGTCCATCGCTTCTACATTTTCTATTTTTTGGCATACAGTTGTTCATAGTATCCTCTTATAACCGCTCTTATTTCTGTGGGGTCAGTGGTAATGTCCCCCCTCTCATTTCTGGTTTTATTTATTTGTGTCTTCTCTCTTTTTTCTTTGTCCATCTAGCTAAGGGTTTGTGGATTTTTTTGATCTTCTCAAGGAACAAACTTTTGGTTTTGTTTTTTCTCTCTATTGTTTTTTTGTTCTCAATTTCATTTATTTCTGCTCAGATCTTTACTATTTCTTTCCTTTGGCTTGGTTTGCGATTAGTTTGTTATTCTTTTCCTAGTTCTTCCAGGTGTGCATTTAGGTCTTCAAGTTTAGGTCTTTCTATATTAATGTAAGCATTAAGGGGTATAAAATTCCCTCCCAGCACTACCTTTGTGGAGTCCCATAGGTTTTGATATGTTGTGTTCACATTTTCATTCATCTTAAGATATTTGCTGAATTCTCTTGCAGTTTCTACTTGGATCCACTGATTATTTAAGAATGTGTTGTTTAATCTGCATATGTTTATGAATTTTCCCTTTTTACACCCATTATTGATTTCTAGTTTCATTCTGTATGATCAGAGAAAGAGTTTTGTAAAATTTCATTTTTTAAAAAATTGATTAAGACTTGTCTTGTGACCCAACATATGGTCTATCTTGGAGAAGGATCCATGGGCCCTTGAAAAGAATATATACCCTGCTGTTTTGGGGTGCAATGCTCTACATAGTCTGTTAGGTTTAGTTCATTTGTCATATTATCCAAGCTTTCTGTTTCTTTCTTTATCCTCTCTCCAGATGTTCTAGCCAATACTGAGATTGGTGTATTGAAGCCACCAACTATTATTGTAGAGACATTTATTTCTCCCTTCAGCTTTGTCAGTGTGTGGCTCATGTATCTTGGTGGAAGAATGATAGGTGCATAAATATTTAGTATAGTTAATTCTTGAAGAATGGCACCTTTTATTAATATATAATGACTTTCATCCCTTATAATAGTTTTGCATTTAAAATCTATTTTGTCCAATACTAGTATCACTACTCCAGCTCTTTTTTTGGTTACTATTTAAATGGAATATCTTTTTCCAACTTTTCACTTTTAACCTGGTTGTGTCCTAATATCTGAGGTGAACCTCTTGTAGCCAACATATAGATGGGTCATTTTTAAAAATCCATTCTATCAGTCTATGTCTTTTGATTGGAGAGTTCAAGCCATTAACATTCAATGTTATTACTATAAAGGCATTGCTTACATCATCCATTTTGACTTTGGCTTTCTGTTGTCATATTGTACTATTGTCTAATTTTTTACCATTTAGCTTACCCTTTCTAATAATCTTCATTTCTACACTCTTCTCCAAGTCTCTTGCCCTTGTTTTTTCCTTTCAGGCTGGACCACTCCCTTTAATATCTCTTGTAATTCTAGTCTTTTGGCAACAAATTTGATCAGCTTTTATTTGTCTGTGAAGATGTTGAACTCCCTTTCATTTTTGAATGACCACTTTGACAGATACAGTATTCTTGTCTGGCAATTTTTTTTCTTTCAGTACCTTAAATATAATATACCATACCTCTTTCTTCTCTTCTCCATGGTTTCTGATGAAAGGCTGGCACTTAATCTTATAGAGGGTCCCTTGTATGTGATGCTTTGCTTTTCTCTTCCTGCTTCCAGAATCTTCTCTTTATCTCTGATATTTGTCATTCTGAATAATAGGTGTCTTGTGGTATCTCTATTAGGATTTATTCTGTTTGGGGTGTGATGTCCTCCTTTGATAGTGATATTTATATCTTTCTAAGGGTAGTGAAGTTTTCCATTATTATTCCTCAAATATTCTTTCTGCTCCTTTTCCCTCTTCTTCTCCTTCTGGGACACCGATAATGAATAGGTTTTTGTGTTTTGCATTGTCACTCAATTCCTTGAAAGCCTGTTCCATTTTTCCCATTCTCTTCTCTTTCTGTTCTCCTGTCTTTTCCAGTTCATTAGTTCGGTGTTCGAAATCACTAATTCTGTCTTCTAGCAATTCAAATCTGCTCTTATGTGCCTCTAATGCATTTTTAATCTGATTCATCTTGTCTTTCATTCCCATAAGGTCTGTTACTTTTCTTTTAAGACTTTCAAATTGTTCTTTATGCTCACCCAGTGTCTTCTTAATATCCTTTATCTCTTTAACCATATTTTCTTTCAATTATTTAAATTGATTTAGGAGAGTTTTGGGATTATCACTGATTAATTGTCTTAAATCCTGCATCTCTTCAGGATATTTTGTTTGTTCCTTTGGCTGAGCCATCTCTTCCCGTTTCCTAGTATGGCTTGTAATTTTCTTGCTAATGTCTAGGCATCTGAACATGTTGGTGAATTTACTCTGATGGCCAATTTCTCTTTCTTGACCATTGTTATTATTTTTTCACAGCTCTTCTTTGATATTTGGTTCAACTTATCCTAAGACTTTAAAATTTCCCAGCTTAAGTCATCAAAATAATGCCTGGGACTCACTAACGGAGCACGATTTTCTCCCAGGAGTTAAGGAACAGAGAGACCCAAGTGCATTTTTTGTCCAAGCAATTTCCAGACTGGCCAACAGATGGTGCTGGTTGGCGCACCTTTCCACGGAGGTGTATCTCTCGTTTGTCTTATGTTTGGTTCTGGCCAGGGCCAAGATTCAAAGCAGACTCCGCTGGCTGAATTCACTGAAGAAAAGCTCCCCCTTAACTCTCCCTCTTTTTTCCCTTTTAATAGATGATGATGAGGAAGACATCTGCTCCCCTCTCAGTCAGCTGCAATGAGGCAGGGGTTTTACCTTGCTTATTTGTCATGGATGGGGGAGGGGAGCCCTTCCTGGCCACCTGGAGGGCTAGTAACTCAGAGTTTGTTGTTTTAGGTTCTTCATCTATCTATCCCTCAACCTCTTTGGAGTTGTGAAGCACTGTCCTGGTCTGCTGACCCCCAAAGCAGGTCCCTTGGGCAGCTTTTGGCTCTTTTGCCATTGATTTTGTGAGAGAACTGAACCCTGTCTGCCTAATCTGATGCCATCTTCTCACAATCCTCAGTTTTTAGATTTTAACTTTTACAAAATTACTCTATTTTCAAATGCATTAGGGGATATTTCTAATCTTTGTAGCAAAGTTTGGAAGAGAGGAATATTTTATAATATAACTACTTGTCTGGTTCCTAATGTCTCTGTTTTCTAAATTAGATTTTTTGTAGTAGATTTTCTCAAATATGAGTTATTCCTTTAATTTACACTGGCTTTCATTCCCAATTATTATAATCTGATGAGGTAGAACTCTATATTTTGATGGGATTCAGATAGCAAACATCAAGGAAACATCTATGACTATACCTCAAAAGACCCTTTGGTAAGACAAATTCAAAGAGTATACTTTTTTCCCAGTATAGTATTATCTGTTTGTCTAAGGAAGTCATTAAGGGCAAAAGCTGGCTTCATTTTTTCCTAGAACTTGCATCCTTGAGAAAATTCACTAGATACATTTTTTTCGGGGTCTTTCCCCTTTCTTCGTTCCTTCAATTGAGGGGATTCAATTTGGGGATGATCACAGGGTGGAGATGATGCCCACACATTAGACCCATTGCAGAATAAATAGATCAGGTAGAGAAAGCATGCTAACTCCCAGTGATGCTGGGTCTTCTCAAGATAGGAGTGACAGTGTGTAATTTGATACCAGGGTCTAAAGGAAAGGGCTCATGCACATTGTGCAAGTGACAAGGAAAAGGGAGTCATCTGGAGTACAGGCATTAACTTACAGAGGGACTGTAGTGCAGTGGAATGGAGACAGTAAAATGATTTGAAGCTAGACAGAACCCTTCAAATCCCAACTTGGCCTTTATTACTTGGGTGAACTTAAGCAAGTTGCTTAAGCTTACTGCTCTTCAGCTTCCTTATCTGTAAAATGGGAATGATAGTTATCTCATAAGGTTGTTGTGTGGATTAAATGCAGGTGCCTTGTATGCAAGCTGCCTATTAAATAGGTGCTCAACAAATGCTAGTTCTTTCCTCCCCATCTTTTTTGTTGCTTTGATGAAAAATGAAAAAAGATGCTAGGCTTCATTTACTGCAAAGAAAGGCAGCTGGAATAACAGAGTGATGATGAGGCTAGGAGTCAGGGACTGAGATAACCAAAGTTTTTCGGCAATTAGCATGTAAAATTCAGTGCTTATAAAGGTTTCACTTACTAGTTTGTACATTCCTTGGGGCAAAGAGTCGACCGTATCTTATTTGTCTCTGTATTCACACAGTTTGCTGAATGGTTGAAAATTCACAAAACACTAGTTAAACTTATAGGTGATCCCACAGTAAGCACAACTTTGTACTTAACAGGAATTATTTAGGAGTTGTCAAAGAAGGAAAGTTTTAAAATCGGATGGTGAGTTCTCAAAGTTTACTTTGTAGACTAAAAGCAAAGTTTGGAATAGACATTCTTCAAGGGCAGAATACTATTACTGATATAGAGTGGTGATTGATATCTGGCCAGGCTTGTAAGTGCCGTTACATAATGGAGTCTAATTTCCTGCTCTGTATTTTTATCACAGGTTTCAGATGGAGAATTGAATCATAAGTTTAATGAACCCCTCTTGTAAGAATTTGTAATAGATAGGAAGGTGGTTTTCATCAACGCTTAAGTAGTGAAGACAAAGGGACAAAATCTGAGGTTGTCATAGGAACCTCTTTCCCCTCAAGGGCCATCAAGAGGATTTAATAATGACCATGGGACACAATGACAAGATTAAGGACCAAGCATCCATGAGAAGAACAAGATGGAAAAGAAAATGCGTGGGAGTAGGAGACAGGGAATGAGAGAAAGAAAAGAGGTTGCTAGTGCCACCTCTAGCAACTTTAGTCATTCTATAGTCATGCATTACCAATCCCTGAACCCTTTCAAGTTTCTCTTCTTGCCATTTGAAAATGTATTTTTTGGACATAGTCAGGCAACAGATATTTACTGAATGCCTATTTTGTACCAGGTACTGTGTGGTAGGTGTTGTGGGCAGTACAAAAATGACCAGAATACAGTTAAGATGGAAAAGACCTTTCAGTTTTTCATAGAAAATGGAGAATTTTATTTCAAGGTAGGATAAAAAATGCCAATAGAAGGGTTCAAACAAAGTACTAGAGTTAGAGGAAGCAGCAAAGGCTTCCTAGGGGAGGCAGTATTTGAGATGGGCCTTGAAATGTGCAAAGGACTACAGTAAGTGGAGGATGGGAGAGCACATTCAAGGTGGAAGGAATGGATTGAGCAAAGGGGCAGAGAAGGCAGATATAATTTGGATTAAATGATAGAAGCTTCTCTCTCTCTCTCTCTCTTTCTCTCTCTCTCTCTCTCTCTCTCTCTCTCTCTCTTTCTATGTCAGACACCATGCTAAACACTCTAGATGCATTACCTCATTTAATCCCTATAACAGCCCTATGAGGTGGGATTCCATTATTATCCTTATTTTACTGATGAGGAACTGAGGCCATAGAGTTTATATAACTTGTGCAATGTCACTCACTTATGAAGTGGCAGAGCTGAATTTCTAATCCAGATTTCATATATGCAATGAATCTGTCATGGGCAGGAGTGAAAATATAATGTTGCTGGAGCACAGAGTACGTGAAAAGGAGGAATGGAAGAGGAAGTTGGAAAGATAGTTGCTGCCAAACTGTGGAGAACCTTTCCTGGCAACCTACAGAGTAGGGGTTAGATCCTGTAAACAATGGGAAACCATTGGAAGTTTGAAAGTAGAGGAGTGACAGTCAAAGTGGTACTTTAAGAAGATTAATCTGTGCATGTGATGGATGGGAGAGAGAAGAGACTGAAAGTAGTAAAGAAACGATTGCAATATGAGTTTAAGAATAAGGTAGTATATTAAGCACTTGACCTAAGAAAGCCAGAGCCAGAATGGACAGCGGATAGACATTGTGAAGAGAAAATAAATAGAAATCTGTGACTAAATGGATGTGGGTGTGTGGGTGTGTATGTGGGGGTAGAAAGTAAATAAGGGACACTGAGTTTTAGAGCCTTTTGAACAGATTAATGGTGTTGTTAGTGAAAGTGTTGTGGGACTGCTACCCTGTAGAGAAGTTTGGACCCAAGATAGAAGCTCAATGGATGCCTCCATTGAGTTGCAATGACAAATAGGAATAGTAAATAACGGTGATAGGTAAGAGATATCAAAGAAAGAGGGGGGAGAAACTGGAATTTGTGAGAAAGTGATTTCAAGAAGGTTGAATAATCAATATTGCAAATGTGGTAGAGGAGTCAGAAAAAAGTGAGGATGAGAAAATATTAGTTTTGGTGATTAAAAGATGTTTAGTAATCTTCAAAATCTGACACAAAGCCAGATTTCAGGGAATGAAAAAGGGAGACATTAGGGTGACAAATTGGAAACATTCAATGCAGAGAAGTTTGATCTTGAAATTAAAGGGTCAATAGAAACACTTAAAGAGTGCTAGGACTGTTAGAAGATCTTTGAATAGGGATGACCTTAGCACATTATGTTAACTGAAGGAAAAAGTAGAGATGTAGATGTTAAACATGTTGGGTGAGGGCAGAGGTGATAGTGGCTGGAAAAATGGCCTGATGAAGGAAAAGAGGGATAGGATCAGAAGCTAGATGGAATGTTTGTTTTGGCAAATGTGGGGGTTCTCTTCCTTGGAAAATGAAAAGAGGGAAAAGAGGCAAACAGAAAATACAGAAACATTTGGAGGTGGAGATGAGGATATGAAACTAGAAACATCCTGAATTTTCAAGGAAAAAAGTTTGTGGGCCATGCACCAAATGTTTTTTGTTACCAGAAGATTTTCTGCAGAAGGGAAGGAGAATAAGCACAAGATTGAGAGATTTAGGAGTTTGTGTCCCCAGAAACTGGTATAGCGCCTTCCATTTGGGAAGAGCTCAATAAATATTTGTTGAATAAATAAGTGAATAAGTGGACATGATTTAGTACAGCCACTGTAAGATATGAGCTATAATATCATAGAAAGCGAATAAAAGGATTGCAGAACAATACCCACGAAAATAACCAAGATAAGAAAGATAATTGATACCAGAATTGGTGAGGATGTGGAGCAACTGGATTCTTGGTTTATACACTGCTAGTTGGAGTGTAAATTAGTACAACCACTTTGGAAAACTGTTTGGCAGGCAGTATCTACTGAAGCTAAACATATGCATTCTTCATAACACAGCAATTCCACTCCTAGGTATGAACCCAATATAAATGATTATATTAGGTCGCCGAAAGACATAAGAATGGCTATAGCAGATTTATTTATAATAGCTTCAAATAGGAAGCAAATTTTCTGCCCATCAACTGTAGAATAAATTTTAAAAAATGGTGTGGCATATTTATATAATGAAATACTCTGCAACAATGAGAATGAACAAAATAAAACTACATGTAATAATATGGGTGAAGCTCACAAACACAATGTTACAGGAAAGAATCCAGACTCAGAAGAGCACATACAACTTTTTAAAAAATATAAAGTACAAAAACAAGCAAAACTAATCTATTCTGTTAGAGGTAGTTGTTGACTTTGGTGTTTAGTGACAGGGAGGGGCATGAAGAGGATTTCTGGGGTGCTGGTAATACTCTGTTTCTTCACCTGGGTACTTCTTACAACTGTGAGTTCGGTTTGTGAAAGTTCATTAAGTGGTGTATTTTTAAATTGTACATTTTTCTGTATGTAATGCTATACTTCATTAAGTTTTTAATGCAGAGCATTGGTGAAGCCAAGTTCAGGTGGGAGCATATACATGGTCCATAGTGCTGTCTGCTAAGAAGAATGTTGCATTATTCAAATTACTAGCTGTGTAATTCATATAAGCCATTAAACTCTGTGACTTTATCCCCTCGTGTTTATAATGGAAATAACAGCAACTACATCTTACATAGCACTGGCTATGTAAGTCTTATATGTAAGTATACGCCAAACACTCTTCTAAATACATGTATTAACTTGCTTTACTGTTACAACAACCTATAAGTTAAGTACTATTCTTTTATCCCCATTCTTTAGGTGAGGAAACTGAGGCACAAAAGGTTCTTCAAAACTTGCCCAAACTAGAGCCAAGATTTGAACATATGTTGTCTGACTGTAAAATCTGTGTACTTACCCAATATAGGTTTTTGTGAAGATGAATGAGATAATGTATAAGGGAGGACCTTACAAACTGTAAAATACTATGCAAATATCTGATTATAAATCTGCAGTATACAGTCTGAATCATTTCATTACTTACTTTGTTAGTGCCTAGCTGTATGAAAACCATAAAGGGAAATTAATTGTTGGGCTGGTGGCTTGATAGGATACACGGACACAAAGGAGGTTCCAGGGAGAGCCACAGGGCTGGAGGTAAATAAAAGGGGCTGGAAGCTGGCAGAAGAGGAGTGCTTGAAGTTCAGGTTCATCATGTGTGAGGGAGCAGAAGCAACCTCTATTTCCTCACCTGTACAATGGAGATAATATTAATATCTTATATCATAGGGTTAGTATGAAGTTTAAACAAGAAAATCTATGGAAATTTTTAGCACAGTTCCTATCATAGTTTAAGTGCTCAATGAACGCTGTTACATTTTCTTCATGATAGTTCTGGAAGATATTATCATCAGTATCATCTTCATTTTGTGTATGAAGAATCCAAAGTTCAGTGTGGTAGGCAAAATTCTAAAAATGCTCTGTCCCCAAGATTCCACTCTCTAATCCCTTGAACCTCTTATTATGATGAGCTATCACTCCTGTGATTGTTAATTTATTCAGTAGAAATTCATTTTACTCAACACATGCAAATTCAGGTATAGGCTATGGCAATCAAAAACATAAAGGCAGACAGAAAGAGAGAATTAAAATTTTTAAAATTATTTATTTCATTAATTTTCTTTACTTATTGTTATTAGAGTGTTTGTTTTAGTGTTAAAAATGTGTGATAGGTATGTTCATATAAGCAATACTTGTTAGAATATGGTGATGCATGGGGAAAATACAATTAATGTAACTTATAAACTATACTTAACAATATTGTAATATTCTTGCATCAGTATTAAAGAAAGTACTATATAAACACTAAAGATCAATAATAGGGGGTGTGATGGTTAGGCTAATGTGTCAACTCGACCAGGTAATTGTGTCCATGTGTTAGGTCCAGCAAGCACTGGGCTAATTATAATACAAGAGCATTTATGGACTTTGATCCCCAGTGAGTTTACTGCATGGATGTCTGATTACATCTGCATCAATCAGGAAGATTGCATCAGCAATGGGTCGTGCTTTTATCCGATCAGTTGAATGCCTTATAAGGGGAAGTGATTTCAACATTCAGAGAGAATTTCCCAGCACGTCTTTGGACAGCCAACTTCTCCCAGAAACTCATCAGAACCTTTCATCGGACTTTCATCCGAGGCCCTGGTTTGCAGCCTGCCTGTGGAACCTGGACTTGTGCAACCCCACGGTCGCATGAGAGACTCTTATAAAATCTCATATTATTGACAGCTATCTCCTGTTGATTCTGTTTCCCGAGAGAACCCTGACTTATATAGGGGGTATGGGAGTTTTTCTTTTAGACTAAGGAAAACATTAAGAAATTTATGGAGGCGATGACTACACAACTCTGTGATGAAAGTGAGAGCTACTGTGTACACTTTGGGTAGATTGTACAAGGCCTGGGACTGTATAACACAGTGAATCAAGTGGTAGAAGATGGACTATGATTAACAGTACAAATTTGAGAGTGTTCTCTCATGAAGTATAACAAGTATACAATATTAATAAATGGTGTTAATAATAGAGTGTGAATGGAAAAAACAGAACAAGTGTGTATGCTATGGACCATAATTAGTGGTAATAGTCTGATTATGTTCTTCCATAATCTGTAACAAATGTTCCACAACAGTTAAGTTGTTGGTGGAAGGGTAACATATGGGAATTCTGCACATTATGCATGATTGTTTTGTAAGCTCACAACCTCTCTAATAAAAATATATATTAAAAAAGAAATACTTGTTAAATAATGTGGTTGCCTATTATGTGCAATTTTCAATTTACACAAAGGGTTTTGGGATGTATTGGTCGAGTAAAATGAGGTTTTAATGTATTGCTCAGTTGTCCTTGAGATAGCGAGATTATCTATGTAGACATGATATAATCACATGAGCCTTTAAAAGTGAAGAGTTTTCTCTGGCTTGTGGCACAAGATGAAGTCAGAGAATTGTGAAGTGTGCTGGAGGGGGACATGTGAGAAGACATGTGGATGACCTTTAGGAGCTAAAAGCAGCCTCTGGCTGACAACCAGTGATGAAACAGGGACGTTGGAATTAAAATTGCAAGGAATTGGATTCTGCTTCAATGTGATTTTATGTGGATTCTTCCCAGAACATCCAGAAAACAGGTCTAGCTGATAACTTGATTTCAACCTTTTGAGACCCTAAGCAGAGAACTCAGCCACACCCACCCAGATATCTGACCTATGGAAATGTGAGATAATAAATTGGCATTGTTTGTGGTAATTTGTCACACAGCAATAGAAAATCAATACACTCATAGAAACTAAATGGCTTTCTTAAGGCCATTTGAGTCATAATTGGTAGAGTTGGGAGTGAAACTCAGGGCTTTTTCACCGAGTTAAAATCCCATGCATTTGCCTCTAAACCACATTGCCTCACAAAGCCATTGAAAACCATATATTATATCCAACACATTACACATATTGTTGCTAATCTTCAAAATTTTTGAAATATGGGCATCATTAACTTCATTTTATCAATTAGTCAACTAAGGGCCAAAGAGTTGCTTGCATAAAGTTAAATGGTTAGTGAATGATGGATATATTTGTCCCTAGAGATAAGATGCGAACCCAGTTTATTCTGTCTCAACAAATCATGCTCTTTCTCTTCTATTAAAGTGGGTGGTGTTTTTAGGTTTTGACAAGCCTTTTTTTTAATAAGAGAGGTTGTGGGTTTATAGAACAATCATGGATAAAATACAGGATTCCCGTACACAACCCCACCACCAACACTTTGCATTGGTGTGGAACATTTGTTGCAATTGATGATAGGGCATTTTTATAATTGTACTATTAACTAAAGTCAATGATTTAAATTAGGGATTACTGTTTTTGTAGGGTAGTTTCATGGATTAAAAAAATTTACTGTGTTACCATATATAAAATATAACATTTCTCCTTTTAATCACATTCAGATATATATTTCAATGCCAATCATGGCACTCACAGTGCTGTGCTACCATCACATTATCCATTACCAAAACATTTCCAATCATTCCAAATAAGAACCCTGTACATTTTAATCCTTAAATTCCCATTCCCTATTCCCACCCCATTCCTGGTAACCTATATTCTAGATTCTGATTCTATGAGTTTGCTTATACTAACGGTTCCAAATCAGAGAAATCATACATTTTTTGTCCTATGGTGTCTGGCTTATTCACTGAATATGATGTCTTCAAGGTGCATCCACATTATCACATGAACCACAACTTCATTCCAGTTTATGGCTGGATAATATTCCATTTTATATATATCACATATATATCATGTTATATTTATCCATTAATCAGTTGATGAACACTTGGGTTGCTGCCATCTTTTGGCAATTGTGAGTAATGCCACTATGGACATTGTTGTGCACATATCTGTTGGAGTCCCTGCTTTCAAATGGGTTCCGTGTAATATTTTGGGTAATCTAAGCACCTCTTAGAATATATGTATATATATATATATATATAACATTTTTGTAAGCAAATACACATATATGCATATATATTTATATATCATTTTGCAAATGTTTGTATGTATTGTGAGAATTTTGATTTTTACCCATAATAAAAAAAAAAAATTCTTTTGGGTATATACTGAGTAGTGGGATTGCTGGGTTGTATACTATTTCTATATTTAGCTTTTTGAGGAACCACCAAACTGCCTTCCACTGGGGCTGCACCATTTTACATTGCCACCAGCAATGAATGAGTATTCCTATTTCTCTGTAACCTCTCCAACATTGCTTTTTTGTTTTGTTTTATTTTAATAGCAACCATACTAATGAATGTGAAATAATATCTCATTATGCTTTTGATTTGCACTTCCCTGATGGCTAATGATGTTGAGCATCTTTTCATGTGCTTTCTGGCTATTTGTATATCTTCTTTGTAGACATGCTTGTTCAAGCCTTTTGCCCATTTTTTAAAATTGTTTGTTTGTCTTTTTTGGTTAAGTTGAATAATTTCTTTTTACATTCTGGATATTAAACCTTCACTAGATATGTGGTTTCCAAATATTTTCTTGCATCTTGAAGTTTATGATTTTACTTTCATGATAAATTCCTTTGATGCACAAAAGTTTTTAATTTTGATGAAGTCCCCTTTATCTACTTTTTATTTAGTTGCATGAGTGTTGGCAGTAAAATCTAAGAAAATGCTGCTTAACACAAGCACCTGAAGATGTTTCCCTACATTTTTTTGTGGGGGAAATTTGTTTGTTTTAGCTCTTATAATAAGGTCTTTTATCTGTTTAAATTGAATATTGTATATGCTGTGAAATAGAGACCTCCTTTTTTGCAAATGGAGATCCAGATTTCCCAGAGTCATTTGATGAAGACACTATTCTAACCCAATTGAGTGGTCTTTGTCTCCTTGTCAAAAATCAATTGGACGTATTAAAATTTTCCTCTCTTATGAAAGACATAAATATACATGTCCAAAAAGTGCAATGTACTCCAAACAGAATAAATACTTATAGACATGCTCTGAGACACTTACTAATCAGAATGTCAAATGCCAAAGATATAGCAAAAATCCTGACAGCAGCAAGACAAAAATGATTCATCACATACAAGGGATTCTCAATAAGATTAAGTGCTGATTTCTCATCAGAAACAATGGCAGTGAGAGGCAGTGGTATGATATATTTAAGGCACTGAAAGAGAAAAAATGCTAGCCAAAAAATTCTTTATCCAGAAAATTGTCTTTTAAAAATGAGGGAGAATTTAAAATATTGGCAAACAGAAAATGAGAGATTTCATCAACAAGAGACTTTACCTAAAAGAATTACAAAAGGGAATTCTGCAGGTTGAAAGGAAAAGACAGGATAGAGTGGCTTAGAGTATTTTGAACAAATGAAGACCATCATTAAGGGTAACAAAAAGGGGAAATGCAAAACCAAATACTATATACTCTACATACAATGATATTCTTTAATTCCTGTAAAAATCAGAATACAATTGAATAAGAAAAGGACATATTTCCTGATAATGAACACACAAAATTTAAAGTAGTAAGGTGGGAATAAACAACATAAAGAGGGGAAACAGAAGGGTATTGGAACAGAGAATGTGTAGGCTACTGATACTGAGTTGGTAATTTTTAAATTATTAGGTTATACAAGTCAGGTGTTTAATATAAACCCTGGGTGTAGCAGTTGGCATTATTTATGAATTCCTAAAATAGATATTGGGTTCTGTTTGTGAACTGGTATTTTCCTCTGGGCATTTTAGATTATATTGGATTCAGAGGTTTCATTTTTACTTGATTAAATCATGATTAAAGCTTTGATTGGGCCACATCAGTTGGATGTTGAGTCCCTGCCCCCTTGGTAGGCTGGGTCTCACAGAGAAACCTCACTGCAGAGAAGGGAGGTTGGAGTTTTTGAGCTGGAGCCCAAGGAAGTAAACACGCAGAGGAGCTTGGTAGTGAGGATAGAGAGAAGGCCCCAGGGAAAGAGATGAGCCATTTACCTGACAGTTCACAGCTGGCCTTGTGGAAAGAAAAAAGCAGCTGAGCCCAGAGAGAATCAAGTCCCCAGGAAAGAGACAAAGCCTAGAAAGCCTGACCATGGAGCCTTAAGAGGAAGAGGAAGACTAAATGTCAGCAGCCATCTTGCTCCAACACATGGAAACAGACTTTTGGTGAGGGAAGTAACTTATGCTTTATAGCCTGGTAACAGTAAACTTCCACCACAAATAAATGACCTTTATAAAAGCCAATGGATTTCTGGTATTTTGCATCAACACCCATTTGGCTGACTAATACAGAATTTGGTACTGAAGAGTGGGGAAGTGCTTTTGCAATTACTAGAATGCTAGAACGGTTTTATACAAGGGTAAGGGGTATTTTTTTGGAGGAATTGTGAGAAACTTGATAGAAAAGGCAGAGATTGTTTTGCAGAGACTGTTGGTAGGGATATGGAAGCTAAAAAGGCTTTATATGATGCTTTAGAAGTAAATGCTGAAACTATTATTTGAAACTGGAGGGAAAGCAAACAGTGTTTTAAAGTCACAGAGAACTTAGCAAAATTAACTCCTGGTGTTTTATGGAAGGCAGAATTTGAAAATGGTGAGCCTGGGCATTTAGGTGAAGAATTCTCCAAAGTAAACTTGGAGAATGTGGCTTGGCTTCTCCTTGCAGCTTATAACAAAATGCTAGATAAGTGAGACAAGCTGAGGAATAAATTTTTGGGCACAAAGAAACCAGAAATTGATTCCAGAAATTCCAAGCCTCTGGAAATCAAGTCCCCAGAAGATAGTGCCCCATTTAAGGACCTAACTAAACTTGGAACTTGTAAATCAAAATTGAAGATACAGTTATCTAGGGAAGATTTGTGAAAATTTTTACTGTCTGATGTTTTGGAACCCTGCTTCTTGCATGCTAAACCAACAAACTTTTTGAGAGAGTTGTATGAATAAAACCACTGTCATCTTGGACTAAAAAGGGACACAGAAATCAGAGATTTGAAGGATAAACAGCTTTAAGAGGAAAACCATGGAAGCTGAGATCTGGAATTAAGACATTATCATTGGCCAAGAGAGGAACCCCACTCATGTGTACAGAGAGGGTGAGTTTGCCCCAGCAGTTGAAAAGTGTGGATGTTTTTACCCGATATTCAGGGAGAGCTTTGCCACCCCAGGTTACAGAGAGGGTGGAGCACATTTCTCAAGGATTAGGGCAGTTAAAGTCATGCACCCCATAGGTCTGAGAGGGTGGACCTATCCCCCATGGATTAGTGAAGGCCAGGTGGTCAACTCATTGCTCTGAGATGAGTTGAGCCTGTATGCCAATGGTTAGGGAGGATGTTGTCTTCACTTCACTGTTCTAGGGGGCCTAAGACTCTAACCCAAAGATTGGGTAAAGTATGGCAATCACCCCAATGTTCTTGGAGGGTGAAGTCTGGAGTTTGGTTGCCACCCAGATGTGTGATGAGGGTGGAACCCAGAAAATGTCCATTGGGCAAGTCTGTGGAAAGGGTGGGCCCCCATGAGGCCCTGGGGAGAAGAAACCATCATCTTAAGAATGACTTTCAGACTTTGACACCTAATGAAATATGTCCTACAGGCTTACTGAACTGTAGAGGACCCATGATTCATGTTTCCTTCCCATTTTCTCCTTATGTTAATGAAAATCTTTGTCCTTTGTCTGTCCATTTGTGTATTGGAAGCAGATAAGTGGTTTTGTGAGTTTCAGGGGTCTACAGCCAAGCAGGACTTTGTCTCAAGACAAATTTTCTTTAAACTGATGATGATATGATTTTGTACTTAGTATTGTTACTGATTTAAGGTTTTTTAAAAAAATATATTGTAATATATTTTTGGAATTCAGAGGGTGGTGTATAGCAGTTTGGCATTATTCATGAATTCCTAAAATAGATATTGGATTGTTTGTGAACTGGTCTTTACCTCTGGGCATATTAAATTTTTTTGGATTCAGAGGTTTCACTTTTACTTGATTAAATCATGCTGAAGGTTTTGATTGGGCCACATCAATAGGATGTTGAGTCCCCGCCCCCTTGGTGGGTGGGGACTCACAGAGAAACCTCACCACAGAGAAGCGAGGTTGGAGTTTTTGAACTGGAGCCCCTGGAAGTAAGCACACAGAGCAGCTTGGTCCTGAGGAAGGAGAGAAGGCCCTGGGAAAAGAAACGAGCTCTTTGCCTGACAGATCACAGCTGGCCTTGTGGAGAAAACAAAGCAGCTGAGCCCAGAGAGAATCAAGCCTCAGGGAGAGGGGCAAAGCCTAGAGAGCCTGACCATGGAACCTTAAGAGGAAGAGGAAGACTGAATGTCAGCAGTCATCTTGCTCCAACATGTGGCCACAGACTTTTGGTGAGGGAAATAACTTATACTTTATGGCCTGGTAACTGTAAACTTCTACCCCAAATAAATACCCTTTCTAAAAACCAACAGATTTCTGGTATTTTACATCAGCACCCATTTGGCTGACTAATACACCAGGGTAACCAAAAAGAAAGTATTTGAAAAAAATACAGAAAGAGAAATGAAGAAGGGATCAGTCAGATACATCAAGAAAGGTGAAATATGCAGAATAGAAGGTTGCAAAAAGAAAAGGGAGAATAAAAAGATATGACATATCAAAACAAAAAGAATAAAATGACTAAGTAAGTACTGTCTTTATAGTAATAATACTGACTATTAATGGATTAAATTCCCCAATCAAAAGACACAAGTTGGCCGAATGGACAAAAAACATGATGCAATTCTATGTTGTTTACAAGAGACTCACCTTAGACCCCAAAACATAATTAGGATGAAAGTGAAAGGTTGGAAAAAGATATTCCATGCAAATAACAAACAAAATATAGCTGGGATAACTATACCAATATCAAGTGAAATAGAATTTAAATCAAAAGCTGTTATAAGAGACAAACAAGGACAACATATATTAATATATTGTGCAATCCAACAAAAAGAAATAACAATCATATTTATGCACCTAACCTTGGTGCTCCAAAATGCATGAGGCAAACACTGAAAAAATTGAAAGGAGAAATAGACACCTCTACAGTAGTAGTTGGAGATGTCAGTGCACCACTCTTACCAATGGATAGAACATCTAGACAGAACAATAAGGAAAGAGAGAACATGAATAGTATCATAAATGAGCTAAAACTAACAAATATACAGTACATTGCACCCACTAACAGTATGATATACATTCTTCTCAAGTACATATGGATCATTGTCCATTATAGAACACATGTTGTATCACAGAATAAGTTTCAATAAATTTAAAAACATTGAAATAATACAAACATTTTCTCTGACCATGTTGGAGTGAAGCCAGAAATCAATAACAGGCAGAGAACTGGAAATTCCAAAAGCATATGGAACTTAAATGTACCACTCTTAAATAATCATTGAGTCAAAAAAGGAATTGCTTCTCCAGGATAGACCATATGTTGGGTCACACAGCAGATCTCAATAAATTAAAAAAGATAGAAATTATACAAAGAACTTTCTTTTGATCATAATGGAAGAAAGGTGGAAATAAACAACAGGCAGAAAAAGGAAAAGTTCACAAATACATGGAGATAAAACAACACACTATTAAGTAATCAGTGGGTGAAGAAAAAAATTGCAAGAGAAACCAATAAATATCTCAAGACGAATGAAAACAAGAACACTACGTTTCAGAACCTATGGGATGCAGTGAAAGCAGTGCTGAGATGAAATTTATAGCCCTCAGTGCTTCCATTGAAAAAGAAAAAAGAGCTAAACTCAATGACCTAATTACAAGGCTGGAGGAACTAGAAAAAGAACAGCAAACTATGCCCAAAACAAGCAGAAGGAATGAAATAACAAAGACCAGAGCAGAAATAAGTGAAATCGAGAACAAAAAACAATAGAATTAACAAAACCAAAAGTTCACTCTTTGAGATCAACAAAATGGGCAAACCTTTAGCTAAACTGACAAAAAAAGAGAGAATATGCAAATAAATAAAATCAGAAATGAACATGGGGACATTACTACAGACTCCAAGAAAATAAGAAATCGTAAAAGGATACTATGAACAACTGTACAACAACAAACTAGACATTGTAGATGAAATGGAAAAATTCCTAGGAATATACAAACAGCCTACACTGATATTAAAAGAAATAGAAGACCCCAATAAACCAATCACAAACAATGAGATTGAAACAGTCATCAAACAGCTCCAAAAATGAAAAGCCCAGGACCAAATGGCTTCACAGGTGAAGTCTACCAAGCATTCAATGAAGATTTAATACTAGTCTTACTCAAACTCTTCCAAAAAATTGAACAGGAAGAAGCACTATGAAGCTCATTCTATGAAGCCAATATTTCCCTAATGCCAAAACCAGATGAAGACATTACTAAAAAGAAAATTACAGACCCATTTCCCTAATGAATACACATGCAAAAATCCTCAAGAAAATACTCAATAATCAAATCCAAAAACACATTAAAAGAATGATTAATCATATTCAAGTGGTTTTTCCCCAAGGCATGAAATGGTGGTTCAACAGCAACAAATAATCAATCAGCATAATACATTATGTTAATAAATAAAAGATGAAAAATCACATGATCATCTTGATTGATGTAGAAAAGGCATTTGGCAAATACGGCATCCTTTCATGATAAAAGCACTCCAAAATATAGGAGCCAAAATAAACTTTTTCAACATGGTAAAGAGCATATATGAAAAACCCACAGCTAACACTGAACTCAACAGTGAAAGACCAAAACCTTTCCCATTGTCTTCAGAATGGGACAATGAGGTCCACTTTTCCACTCTTATTCAATATAGCTCTAGAGGTTTTAGCTAGAGCAATCAGGAAAGGAAAAGAAATAAAATGTGTCTAAATTGGAATGGAAGAAGTGAAACTTTTGCTATTTGCAGGTGATATGATCCTATACCTAGAAAATACTGAAAAATCTACAACAAAGCTACTAGAACTAATAAATGAATTCAGCAGAGTAGCAGGATACAAGATTAATATGTAAAAATTAGTATGTTTCTATACGCTAATAATGAGCAATCTGAGGAGGAAATCAGGAAAAAGAATCCATTTACAATAATGACAAAAAAATCAAATATTTAGGAGTAAACTTAACCAAGAACATAAAGCACTTGTATTCAGAAAACTGCAATTGCTAAAAGAAATCATAGAAGGCCTAATTAAATGGAAGATCATTCCTTGTTCATGGATGGGAAGATCAATTATCACTAATATGTCAATTATACCTAAATTGATATTCAGATTCAATGCAATACTGATAAAGATTCCTGCAGTCCTTTTTACAGAAATGGAAAACCCAATTATCAAATTTATTTGGAAGGGCAAGGGGCCCAGAATAGCCAGAGACATCTTTAAAAGGAAGAACAAAGTTGGAGGACTCTTGCCTCTGGACTTAAATCATATAGCTACAGTGGTAAAAACATTAGCTACAGTGGTAAAAACATCATGGTACTGGCATAAAGATAGACATATAGCCCAGTAGAACCAAATTGATGGCTCAGAAGCAGACTCTCACATCTATGATCGAGTGATTTTTGACAAAGCTGAAGCAGAACTGTCTTTTCAACAAGTGGTGCTGGGAGAACTGGATATCCATATTCAAAAGGAAGAAAGAGGACCCCTACCTCACACTTTATACAAAAGCTAGATCAAAATGGATCAAAGACATAAATATATAAGTGAGAACCACAAAACTCCTACAAGAAAATGTAGGGAAACATCTTCAAGGCCTGATGGTAGGTGGTGGTTTCTTAAACATTACATTGAAAACATGGGCAATGAAAGATAAAAAGGATAAATGGGACCTCCTCAAACTTAAACACTTTGTTCTTCAAAGGACTTTGTCAAGGTGAAAAGGTAACTCACTCGATGGGAGGAAATATTTGGAAACCACGTATCTGATAAAGGCTTGATTTCCATGTTATATAAAGAGATCATGCAATTCAAAAATAAAAGAACTAGGAATCCAATTAAAAATAGGCAAAAGATGAATAGACATTTCTCCCAAGAGAAATACAAATGGTGAAAAAGCACATGAAAAAATGTTGAATATCACTAGCTATCTGGGTAATGCAAAACAAAACTACAATGAGATATCTCACACCTCATAGAATGACCATTATTTAAAAAAAAAAAACAGAAAATAACAAGTGCTGGTGAGGATGTGGAGAAACAGGAACCCTCCTTCAATGTTGGTGGGGATGTAGAATGGTGTAGCCTTTGGGGAAGACAGTTTGTTCCTCAGGAAGCTAAATATAGAACTTCTGTATGATCTGGCAATCCCTTTCCCAGGAATATATCCAGAAGAAATGTAAACATTGACACGAACTGACATTTGCAGACTGATGTTTATAGCGGCATTATCCACATTTGTCAAACGATGGAAACAACTTAAGTGTACATCAAGCATTGAGTGGATAAACAAAATGTGGTATATACATAGGATAGAATACTATGCTGCTGTAAGAAGAAATGAAATTGGTACACATATGATAACATTGATAAACCTTGAGGACATTATGCTAAATGAAATAAGCCAGACACAAAAAGACAAATATTGTATGGTCTCACTAATACGAACTAAATATGAAAAATAAAAACCTAAACTATAGGTTACTAGGAGATAAGATGACGACTGAGAAGGGGTACTGATGCTTAATGTATGTAGAATTTTCAATTAGCTTCACAGCAAAAGTGTGAAAATGGATAGAGTTTATGGTAACACATTATAGTGAGTATAACTATAACAGCTGGTCGAGAAATGGGATTGTGGCTTAAAAGTGTAGTCTAGGGATTTAAATATTAATAGAAAGAAAACTAGAGAATAATCTAGGGAGTGAGTAACATTGAACCTTGAGTCTGATGATGATTGTGGTTAATAATACAAATGCAAGAATGTTCTTCCATGAATTATTACAAATGTATGTCAATATTACAAAGTGGGAAGAATATGGTATTGCATGGTAAAAACACAATTAATGTAACTTTTGGACTAAAGTTAACAGCAATATTGTAATGTTCTTACATCAATGTCAAAGAAGGTACTATATCAACGCTAAGTGTAGATAAAAGGCTGGTATGGAATTTTTCCTTTTGAACTAAGGAAAACATTTAAAGGTTTACTGGGGCGATGGCTGCACAACTCTGTGATGAAAGTGAAAGCCACTGAGTGTACACTTTGGATATATTGTACAAGGCATGGGACTGTATAACAGTGAACCATGTAGTGTAAGATGGACTGTGGTTAACAGTACAAATATGAAACTATTCTCCCATGAAGTATAACAAATGTACAATACTAATACTTATTGTTAATAATAGGGAGTGTACTAGTCAGCCAAAGGGGTGCTTGATGCAAAGTACCAGAATCTGTTGGCTTTTATAAAAGGGTATTTATTTGGGGTAGAAGCCTACAGTCACAAGGCCATAAAGTGTGAGTTACTTCCCTCACCAAAGTCTGTTGCCACGTGTTGGAGCAAGATGGCTGCTGGTCTCTGCGAAAGTTCAGCCTTCCTCTTCCTCCTAAGGTTCCTTGGTCCCAACTCCTTTCAATCTCAGCTGTAGGCTACCATAAGGCTTGTCTCTCTCCCCAAAGCTCATTTCTTTCCTGGCTTTCTCAGCTGTTCAGGGCTCTGGTCTCTTCAGTTGCCAACTATCAGGTGAAGGGCTCAGCTCTCTCCCTGGGACTCCAGTGCCCAAAACTAAACTCTCTGTGTATTTACAGGTAGTTTAGCAGGTGGGAACTCAACCCTGCACACCCTAATGATGAGGAAAAATAAAAGCCTTGATCTTGATTTAATAAAGTAAAAGTGAAACCCCTCAATCTAATACAATCTAATATGCCCAGAGGAATAGACCAGTTTACAAACACAATCCAATATCTATTTTTGGAATTCTTAAATAATATCAAACTACTACAGGCGGTGAATGAAAAAATAAACCAAGTGTACACTGTGGGCCATAGATAGTGTAATCTGATCATATTCTTTCATAATCTGTAACAAATGTTACACAACAATGTAGGGTGTTGGTGGAGGGGTGATGTATGGAAATTCTACACATTATGCATGAATGTTTTATAATCTCACAACTTCTCTACTAAACATAAATAAACAAAAATTTAAAAAGAAATTGCAAGGGAAATCAGCAAATACCTTGAGATAAATGAAAATGAGAACATAGCATATCAGAATTTAGGAGATGCAGTGAAGGCAGTGCTGAGAGGGAAATTTATAGCCCTAAAAGCTTATATTAAAAAAGAAGAAAGACATAAAATCAGAAAATGTAGCTGTAGACCTGGAGGAACTAGAAGAACAGCAACAATCTAATCCCAAAGCAAGTAGAAGGAAAGAAATAAGTTAAAACAATAAACAAAATAATAATAAAAAATCCATGGAGAGAATTAACAAAAGCAAATGTGGATTATTTGAAAAGATCAATAAAATTGGTTAACCCTTACCTAGATTGAAAAAGTAAAAAAGATTTCTTCTTCCAATTGTTTATTGCTTGTGTATAAAATCAATACTTATTTTCAGGTGTTGATCTTGCATCTCACCAAATTTCTGACTTCATTTAATAGTTCTAGGAGGTTTGTGGATTTTTCAGGATTTCCTGTGGATAGGATCATATCATTTGCAAATAGGGAAAGTTTTACTTTTTTTCTTTCCAGTATCCTCTTTATTTCAGCAGGTTTAGTAATTATGTCCCCCTTTTCATTTCTGATTTTAGTTATTTTTATCCTTTCTTTTTTTTCTTTGTCAATGTAGCTAAAGTTTGTCAATTTTATAGTTCTTTTCAAAGAACCAACTTTTGGTTTTGTGGATTCTCTGTATTCCTTTTTTTTTTTTTTTTTTTTTTTCTATTTCATTTATCTCTACTCTAATCTTTGCTGTTTCCTTTCTTCTGCTTGCTTTGGATTTAGTTTGCCTTTCTTTTTATAGTTCTTCCAGTTTTGAGGTAAGATCTCTGATGTGAAATCTTTTTTCTTTTTTAATGTAACCATTTAGATGTGAAAAATTTCTTCTCAGCACTTCCTTCACTGCATTCCATATGTATGGTATGTTGTGTTTTCATTTTTACTTGCCTCAAGATATTTTCTAATTTTGCTTCTAATTTCCTCTTTATCCCATTGGTTGTTTAAGAGTATGTTGTTTAACTTCCACATATTTGTGAATTTTCCATTTCTCTTTCTGTTATTGATTTCTAGCTTCATTCTGCTGTGGTTGGAGAATAAACATTGCAGTATTTCAATATTTTTAAATTTATTGAGACTTGTCTTTTGACTTAATATATGGTATATCCTGGAGAATGATCCATGTGCAGTCAAGAAGAATACATTTTCTGTCTTTTTGTCGCGTTTTGTTTTGTTTTTTGGGTGAAGTGTTCTATATATGTCTGTTGGGTCTAGCTCAAATCTTGTACTTACTACCTGGTCTTCTGACTACATGTTCTATTAATTATTGAGAGTGATGTGTTAAAGTCTCCTACTATTAATGTGGAGTCATCACTTTTTCCCTTCAAATTCCTCAGCATTTGCTTCTTATATTTTTGGGCTCTGCTGTTAGGTGCATATAATTTATAATTGTTACATCTTCTTGTTGAATTGTCTCCTTTATCAATATAAAATGACCATCTATTCCCTTGTAATTGTTTTTATCTTAAAGTCTATTTTATCTGTTATTGCTATAGCTAACCCATCTCTATTATGGTTATTACTTGCATGGTATATTTCTCCCATCCTTTCACTTTCAACCTACTTGTAACTTTGAATTTAAGGTGCGTCTCTTGCAGACGGCATATAGTTGGGTCATGATGTTATTACCCATTCTGCCAAACTCTCTCTTTTGACTGGAGAGTTTAATCCATTTATATTTAAAGTTACTACTGATAATACAGGACTTTCTTCTGTCAGTTTGCTATTTATCTTTCTGAATCATACATTTTTTTGTCCCTTGCTTCCATTAATGCTTATTTTTATATTTGTTTCCTTTTTGTGTTGTACCGTATTGAGTGCCTTCTCATTTCTATCTGCATAAATTTTTCATTTATTTTCTTTGTGGTTACATAAGTTTAAAATTTAACATTCTAAATATATAACAATCATTTGTTGTTTGATACCAACTTAATTTAAATAGCATGCATATATACTTTTCCTATGCCCCTCTGGCTTTTTTGTGTACTTGTAACCACTTATTTCTTTGTACATTATATGTCTCAAACCATAGATCTCTCATTAAGTTTTAAGCATTTTCATTTTAGCACATGTAGGAAGTAAGAAGTG
Organism: Tolypeutes matacus; assembly: GCA_026826555.1. Taxonomy (NCBI): domain Eukaryota; kingdom Metazoa; phylum Chordata; class Mammalia; order Cingulata; family Chlamyphoridae; genus Tolypeutes; species Tolypeutes matacus. The sequence continues at coordinate 1,349,544 of JAKSZT010054140.1, forward strand.
GAGTTACTAAAATAATACTGGCATTTATAATTACCCAAATGATTACCTTTACCACAGGTCTTTATTTCTTTCTGCTGCTTTGAACCACTGTCTAATGTCCTTTCTTTTCAGTCTGAAGAATTCCTTTTATTATTGCTTGTAAGGCAGGTGTAGTGGTTATGAACTCCCTCAGCTTTTGTTTATCTGAAAATATCTTAATCTCTCCCTCATTTTTGAAAGAAAGTCTCACCAGATTAAAAAAAAATTATTGGCTGTCAATTGATTTCTTTCAGCACTATAAGTATTTCAACCTGCTCCCTTCTTGCCTCCAATGTTTTCTGTTGAGAATTTAGCACTCAATCTAATTGGGACTTCATTGTATATAACATGTTTTTCTCTTGCATCTTTCAGAATTTTCTCATTTTCCTTTGCATTCTATAGTATATTCACTATATGACTGTGTGTATTTTTCTTCATATTTATCATTTTTTCTGTTCTCTGGGCTTTTGAACGTGCATGTTCATACCTTGTGCATGTTTGGGAAGTTCTCTGTCATTATTTCTTTGAATATTCCTTCTGTACCTTTCTCTCTTCTCCTTCTGGGACTCCCATATTGCATATATTGGAGCACTTGAATCTGTCCCAGTGGTATTTTTGCTATTTTCACTGTTTCATTCTTTTTCCTTTCTGATTCTCAGCCTGACTCATTTCAAATATCTAGTCTTATAGTTCATTGATTCTTCCTCCTGTCAGTTCCAGTCTGCTCTTGAAACCCTCTTGGTTATTTTTTTATTTTGGTTATTGTGGTCTTTGATTCCAGTAGTTACATTTGGTTCCTTTTTAAAATTTCTATCTCTTTAATAAGATTCTCATATTGCTCATTCATTGTTTTCCTGATATCCTTTAGTTATTTTTCTGAATTTTCCTTCATCTCCTTGAGTATTTTTATGATCATTTTTTAAAAGACTTTGTTTGGTATGTCCACATTCTTGTCTTCTTCATTGGTGTTTTCTAAAATTTTGTCTTTGTCATTTGGATGGGCCATTTCCTATTTGTTTGTCTTGTACTCTTTTGTTTTACACTGTATAGTTTAGTGTTTTATAATATTATCTCTGGGTTTTATTAACTGAGATGTGTATTTATTGATTTTGTAACCAGCTGGTGATAAAACAGAGATTTTTCTGGAGCTTCAGCCCTCCTATTAGCAATTTCTGTTCAAGGAAAATGCAGTTTTCAAAGTTTTCCCTTTCTTTCTGGGCCTGTGTCTTGTCCTAGGTTTATGCTTGTTAGTTGCTTTGGAATGCTCCTGTTTCCCAGGAGACAGACATCCCTCTCCCAGCTGTTTGAAGCTGGCAGGACTTTGTACCATACTGTCTGACTCTATAGCTTCTTGCACTCCTTTCATCGTCTCAAGGTGCTTTTGCCTGGAGTGCAAGTTCTGGGAGTAGGGACATACAAGTGAGGATTTGCCATGGTCAATCTTTCTCAGCCAAAACAGGGTCAGGGACTAGTGCCCGGGAAGAGGATCAGGAAGGGTACCACGAACTCCTCTGATGATTCACCAAAGCTGAGATTTCCTGGCCTGCCCAGTAAATATACCCCTTCCATTAACTTGTCCCCATAGCCCTGAGGAACTGAAGTGTCTTTAAGTCTCCACTGCTTCTGCCCCTGTCCTGGACAGGTTGCAATAATGGCAGCCGCTGCCTTTGTGTGGGGTGGGTTGAAACAATGATAGTTCTAGGCATACTTGTGAAATAGACAATGATTATTTTTGTATTCTCATATAATAAACTTTATTTATAGAGAAGTTTTAGATTGCATAAAAATTACATTAAAAATATAGAGGATTCCCATATACCCCACCCTCTCCCCCTCCCACATTGTTTCCTATTAATAACATCTTACACTATTGTGGCACATTTGTTACACTTTGTGAACAAATATTGAAGCATTGCTACTAATCAAGGTCTATAGTTTACACTAGGGTTTACACTTTTAAATGTACAGATTTATAGCATTTGACAAAATATATAATGGCCTGTATCCATCATTGCAGAATCATGAAAAACAATTCCAATGCCTTAAAAATGCCCTGTGTTCCACCTATGCTTTCCTCCCCCTCCCCATAGAACTTCTGGTAACCATGATCTTTATATCAATGTTAAAAGTTCTTCTCTTACAACAACAATAATAAGTATACTTTGGTCCGTGGTTGTATTCCACTCTTATGTTTGTTCATGCCTGAATTTTGAGGATTTTTGGGGTGGTGATGCCTGCTCTGCTTCAGATTGAGAGGGAACTTAGATCTTATGGGGCAGGTGCAGGAAACTGTTTTGCTTGCAATTGTAGATACTCTTTGTTTTTTTGGAATGGGATTTGTCTATCATCATCATTTTGGTAATTGCCCTGGGCAAATCCACTGAACTGGAGGGTGAAGGTTGGCTGCAACTCTGCTGAGATTCACAGCTCAATCAACATGTGAACAGACCAAAGATTTAAGTCCCTGGGGCATATATTTAATGGGTATTGTGCTAATTGTAGTTCCAAATTAAAGGGGTAGAAAAAGCATATGTGTTACATTTGGGAAATAGATTATCATATACTCCAAGGTAAGGCCCACCTATATGGTGCTTATTTCATGGGGTTGCATGTCTTCCCTATAGTGTCCAGATGTATCTAGAACCCTCAGGATCACCCCTGTTTCCGTTTTTTTTTACTGTGCCAGTTAGTGAGATCTGACTGAGATGTGCATAAGCATAACCTCTGAAACACTTTCCCAACTCACTTTGAAATCTATTAGCCATAGAAGCTCTTTTGTATTTAATGTTTCCCCCTTTTGGTCAAGGTCTTTTTACAAATGCATCATTGGTTGGTTTGGGTATTAATCCCTTGTTGCCAGGGAGACATCCCTGGGAGTAATGACCCATGTCATGGGGGAAGGTAATGAGTTTATTTGCTGAGTTTGACTTAGAAAGATGCCACATTTGAATAGCAAGGAGGTTTTCAAGGAGGTAACTTTAAGGCAATAGTTATTATTAGGATGTTTCAATTTTACAAAAATAAGGTTTATAAGTAGAAGCATTACTATCATAAACTTGGCATATTTATCTATTTTCCTTTAATTAGATCTTACCTATGTACTCTAGAGGTATTTGCCACTCTATTTGAGAACATAGCAAGACTCCCCAGGATGGGAGTTTAATATTTTGTTGGTTATTGTGTGGGTCTCCACCCACTGATATAACATGCTATGGCAACTTGAACACATTCATATTCCATAGAGGCATGCCCCAGGTGTACATTTCCCCACATATCTCCTCATTACTGGCAACCTAAACCGGTGGCCCTCCCCTTCCACATGTCTGAAAAGAACACTCCCACAATTTTATTCTCAACCACAGTCCACATCCTCCCCAGAGTTCACCTGTTCCTTCCTCCAGCCCTCCCCATCTCCTTGGATGGTTCTGTATCAGAACTCTCAATTCAGTTCCATCTGTCAGTATGTCTAGCCTTGTGCCAATACCATGCAGTTTTAACCACTGTAACTTTGTAGTATGCTTTAAAGTCAGGTAGCATGATTCCTCCAATTATGTTTTTCTTTTTCAATATGTATTTCACAATTCAGGGCACTTGCCCTACCACATACATTTCATAATGGGCTTTGCTAGTTCAGTAAAAAATGCTGTTGTAATTTTATGGGGATTGCATTAAATCTGTAAATAAATTTGAGTAGAATATATATCTTAATGATATTTAGTCATTTAATCCATGAACATGAAATGTTCTTCCATTTATTTAGTTCTTCTTTGATTTCCTTTAACAATGTTTTGTAGTTTTCTATGTTCAAGTCCTTTACATGTTTAGTTAAGATTATTCCTAGATATTTGATTCTTTTAGTTGCCATTGTAAATTGAAATTTTTATTGATTTCCTCCTCAAGTTGCTCATTATTAGTGTACAGAAACGTCACTAATTTTTGCATGTTGATCTTATATCTTGCCACTTTACTGAACTTTTTATCAGCTCTAAAAGCTTTGTTCTAGATTTTTTGGGACTTTTTACATATAGGATCTTGTCATCTTCAAATAGTGAAAGTTTTACTTCCTCCTTTCAGTTTTCTTTTATTTCATTTTCTTACCTAAATGCTCAAGCAAGTACTTCTAATGCAATGTTAAATAAGAGTGCTGACAGTGGACATCCTTATCTTGTCCCAGATCTTATATGGAAAGCCTTTGGCATTTCTCCATTGTGTATGATGTTACCTGTAGGTTTTTATTGCATGCCCTTTTTCTTTGTAATGAAGTTTCCTTCTATCCCTATGTTTTGAAGTGGTTTTTTTTTTGTTTGTTTTGTTTTGTTTTGTTTTGTTTTGTTTTGTTTTGTTTTATCAAGAAAGGATGCTGTGTGTGATGGTTAGGCTAATGTGTCAACTCAGCCAGGTAATTGTGTCCAGGTGTTTGGTCAAGCAAGCACTGAGCTAATTGTAATACAAGAGCATTTATAGACTTTGGTCACCAGTGAGTTTGCTGCATGGATGGCTGATTACATCTGCATCAATCAGGGAGATTGCATCAGCAATAAGTGATGCTTTTATCCGATCAGTTAGATGCCTTAAAAGGGGAAGTGATTTCAACTTTCAGAGAGAAATTTCCAGCTCTTCTTTGGACAGCCAACTTCTCCCAGAAACTCATCAAGGATCTTTCATCGGACTTTCATCGGAGCCCCTGGTTTGCAGCCTGCCTGCAGAACCTGACTTGTGCATCCCCATGGTCTTGTAAGAGACTCTTATAAAATCTCATATTGTTGACAGATATGTCCTGTTGATTCTGTTTCCCGAAAGAACCCTGACTAATACACTGTGTTTTGTCAAATGCCTTTTCTGCATCAATTGAGATGACCATGTTATTTTTTTCTTCAATCTGATAGTTTGGTGTATTACATTGATTGGTTTTCTTATGTTGAACCATCCCTTCCTACTTGAGCTAAAACCCACTTAATCATGCTGTATAATTTGTTGGATGTGGTTTTGGATATTATTAGCAAGTATTTTGTTATATGCTGTGCCTCCTGGACATGTACATCCATGAGCCTCTTGAGAATTGGTGAATTTTCAGCCATTATTTCCTCAAAACCTCCTTCTGCCCCTTTTCCCTTCTCTTCTCCCTCTGGGATGCCCATAATGCATATGGTTGTCCATTTTTTGTTGTCTTTCAATGCCCTGAGTACCTGCTGAATTTTTGTCCATTTTTTGTCTATCTGTTCTACTATCTATGTGATTGCAGATGTGCTATCTTCAACATCACTATTTCTTTCCTCTGCCTGTTCAAATCGCTATTAGGTGCTTCTAGTGTATTTTTCATTTCTTGCATTGTGCCTTTCATTACAGTAAAATCTATTATCTTTTTATATATATTTATAATATCTTCTGTATATTTCCCGTGTCTTCCTGATATACTTTATCTCTTCCTTCATATCACTGAGTTAATTAATGATATTATTTTAGACATCTTTGATTATTTGTTTCATGTTGTGTGTCTCCTCCTGATTTTTAGTTTGTACATTTGACTGGACCATGACTTCTTGTTTCATAATATGGCTTGTAGTTTTTGCTGATGTCCTGGCCTCTGTTTATCTTGATGGACTTATTCAGTTGGTTAGTTTCTCTTTCTAGTCTAGGGTTTTATTTTGTTTGGTTTTGTGTTAAGGATCTCCTTAATACTTGGTTCTACTTATTTTATATGTTTGTAGTTGCCCATGTTCAACTTCCTACAGTTTCTGGAGGAGGAGTGTATTCTGCTGTTCCCTACTCTGCCATCTTGGATCCCCACAATCATTGTTTTAACAATGACCACTCACCTCATTTTTCAACCCTCTCACCTATTGTAGGAAACCCTCTTACACCTTTATTTAACACACACACACACACACACACACCTCTAAAATTACTTCCTTAACAATCTTCCCCCTCATTTCAGAAAACCTGTCAGACACATAAATAAGTGTTCGTGCCCAAAGTGACAGTAGCTTTAGCCATCCTGTTCAGAGATACAGGTCAAGAACTATCCCTACTCATCTGTTTTCCACTTACAACTCCCTCTTTGTAAGGGATGTTCAGAGGTTTGTGGAAAGTATCTCAATGTCTAGCTCTTCCCCATGCCAATAAGAGCAGAGTATCCCCATTATAATCACAACTACCCACATCTTGATATTTTCCTCCCCCAAAAGTCCCCTTCATGACTTCTAATTATTAGTCTCTAATAAAAGCAATTTTAGAAGGAGAAATCCTACCCAATGTGGACTGATCCCTAGAAGGCAAAACAAGTTCTGAAGACAACATTTTGGATGCAGAGGCTCTTACCTTTGCCAGGTCTTTCCTTTCTCCCAAACCAGAACCTTGTGACACAAGCCCTATTGGTCTCTCTGTCCATCTTCTTTCCTTTCCTTCCCTGGAATCAGGTGTCTCAGTCTTAGAAGATGAAAATTAGTTGCCATGGTAAACTGTAACTCTTCCTAATGGCCTCTTCTCTCAGCCAGTTCTAGGCCTTCAACATCTGTTCTCAGTCTACCTCTTCTAATGTCCCCAAACCCTAAGTCTAGGGCCATATGACAAGTTGCATAGTATCTATGTGCAGAAGTGCTCACCTGCATCTCAGGAAAGAGAAAAAAAGAAAGGGCGAATGAAGTAGCAGGAAAGCAGAATACTTTGAAAGGAGCTCTTTGGGGACAAGGAAGCCAGGACCATTAATTAAATTTAATTAATGGTTTACTACCTGCCATCCACAGTAATTTCACATCCCTTGTTTCATTAATTCTCTCAAATAACATTTTTTTTTCCAACTTTTATATTGCTACATTATTTGTACTTTTTACACTGTATGCATTCAATCAGGAAAAAATCATAAAAGAAAGTTATGACAAAATATATACAAATAATTTCAAATGTTTTTTGCCAGTGCTATTACAGGTAAAGTGACAGTATAAATAAAAATTCCTTTATTTTGGTTTTTGAAGTAGCAATTCTCTCAACAATGAAGGTGGCACCAGTGAAAATCAAACTTAATATTTATTTGAATGCTTTACAGGGTGAAAGTGATTCCATGAAACTCAGAATGCCTGTTTGGTCAAATAACATTTTGAAATAAGTATCATATCCACTCTACATGGTTGAGGGTAATGGAAACTCAGACCAACAAAGTGGCTTGCCTTACATCACACAGCTGTGATTTCAACGTCATACTTTTGTGAAAATTCCAAAAACCTAATCTCTTTGTGGTATGCCAATTTATGTTTCTTCATTTCTTGGAAGGAAAGTAAAAATTGCAGAGCAGATTTTCCCCAATCCATGTGCCTGTTTCAAAGTAATAGGCTCCCTCTTTCAAATGTGATCCCTCTTCAGACATCACATTCTCATACATAGAATCCCTTCCTCCTTCTTCAATAACCACTTTTTACATTCTAGAGGCTCTCTGAAATTTATCTATAGTCAAATCCTCACTTTCCCAACATTCCCAGGTAGATCCTTATTTTTATTTTTCATACTGGGCATCTTTCATGGCATGGAAAGGAGAGGGGGATGGGCTCATTTTCCTGGCAAAAGCAAAACAGAGGACAACAATATTTGTTTCTTATGGCTGTTAAAGCAAATTGCCACAAATGTAGCAACTTAAAACAACAAAAATTTATTCTCTATAATGTTAAGGTATCAATAGGACCATACTCCCTCCAGAGGCTCCAGGGAAGGATCTGTTTCCTTGTTTTTTCCAGCTTCTAGAGATGCATTCCTGAACTTCTTTGTTCATGGCCCCTTCTTCCATCTTCAAAGCCAGAAGTGGAACCTCTTTGAATATCTCCTTCTGCCATGTACTCTTCTCTTCTGTAATAAAATATCCTTTTGCCTCCCTCTTATAAGGAAACAGACCTACTTGGATAAGCCAGGACAATTCCCTCCTCTCAGGATCCTTAATCACATCTTTCTGAAAGGGACCTGGATATCTTTGGGGGTCATTTATTCTGCTTACCATAGCACCCAAGACACCAATTGAATTCTGATACAGGGAACCAGCTGTCCTTCATCTCTGGAGTGGATGAAACAGGACCTCAGGGGTTAGATATAGTAGAGGGCATAAGCATGGCTTAAGTGAGGGGAGTAATATAAACTTGAACTTTGCTGAAAGAGGCCGAGTATAGAGCAAGTGATTCCTGCTCTCTGGAGAGAGTTCTCTTTACTTGCACACTGCCAATTGCTGAGAGAGCTAGAAATAATGGTAAGGATGTAAAAGTAAAGCATTTCCCCAATTCCTTGTCCATAATGGATGCCTTAATATTCTTCTTTCTTGCTTGGGTGATTATATGGCCATTCTTTGGTGGATGTTAATTTTTTTCTTTGGCCTTTTAAATTGACTAGATTTTTGCTATCTAGCATTTGGGGATGACCAAAAACCCCTTTCCACAAGACTCTTATCTGGTAGGCCTGGGCTAAATCTTGGTGAGGATGTTGGAGAATGAGAATTTAGGGAGCTCAGATTCTTAAAAACATGGAAAGACTCATCAGGATAGGAATATGTGGATGGGCCTTGCCCCAGACTAAATTTTCATGGTCTTGGAGTGTAAGCAACAGCATCAGAAGTTCAGTGAGGTTTTGATTTATAAACACCAGATGCAGTTTTAAACTTATGTTTTTGCAGAATTTTAGGCTGGCTCCCTATATGGTATTTCTGTTCTAAGACATTGTCTATTATATTGTTCAAAGATCCCTTTTTATATAAAGACTCATTAAAAATTCTCCAAGATTAGGGCCAAGAAAAAATTTGTTTCTCCTAGTGAACATGTCTGCTCCCTTTTGCCAGACAATGAAAGTAATAAAAACCATCATACAGAGGCAACTCCCCTCCACATCCCAACCAGAGGGTTGACACAAACACTCCAGCTGTGTGAGTTTTGAGCCTGCTAATAGGAGTGTCAGAGGTGACGTATAAGCTAAGGGTAATTCACAAAGTTCACTCAAAATGGAAGGAAATAAGGAAAGACACAACTCCTGAAAGGAGGGACTGTCTATACAAATACCAAGACCAAACAGAAGGTCCACAGAATTCATAGATGGACCTAAGGAGCAATGGTGGCAGCATCAACATGTTAGGGAGTTATCTAGGAGAAAATTGGCTGTAGAACCTGGCTCCCAGGGCTAAGAAAGCAGGAGTGTGTAGGAAACAGATCTCAAACAGGTTTTCCCTCAAATATCATTGGTTTGGAGAAACAAGAATCTCTGGCAACTGGTGATACTCAGGTGGAGAAAAGGCCTAGTCGTCCATGAGAAATCAAATACAATCTGATGATTTGATAGCTCCACAGAAGTGCAATGGATTGTTTGTAATGGAGCCCATGAAACATGTAATTTTCTAAATCTTACTAACTCCCTAGACCAGTCTCAATTATTCTTTCCTGCTACCCTTTTAAATTGACTATGAGACAATTTGCCCATATCTTGCATAAATCCATGGGTAGATTAATGTGAAATGCACTATTACAAGGCAAGGGTTAAAAATGTGTTTTGATCATCTTGGATGTTAGGAAAATCAGTTTTAAATTGTATGCTTGATTCTTTTAGCTTTCTGGAAGTATGAAAGGGTGTCTATATTTTGTTTGCCTCCACCTTCTTCCCTTTGCACTGCTTTTATTCTTTCTTAATAGATTTTGTATCACGATTTTACCAATTATAAGCCACCTCAAATACTTTTCAAAAGTACACAGAGGATAAATAAGCATATAGATATATATTTTCTTTGTGGATTTGTCAAATTCTTAATATTTTATTGCTTGGACTTAATGTGGTAGGGCTATTGACCTGAATCAAGCCATGTTCACCTTTGTTCCACAAATTTGTTGCTACTGGCTGTGAGGGGCTTGGGACAATGTATGTCAATGGAGTTATTGCTGCAAAAGAAAGAAAATATCTTATTTTGTGAGGTGCTTTTATTACCTATGGCATCACAATAACACTTTCCTCAGGTTCTTGGTCTTGGGAACACTTAATGGCAAGATACTTTTGATACTTCAGTAACTAAAGTTCCTTTAATGGAATCCATGATGGACTTGCCTTGTTTTGTTTTATCGTGAAAAATGTTATAAGGAAGTTGCAGTATATAATTTGTTGGTAACGATGCCTCAAGCTATTAAGACCATTTGTTATTTTCTGAAAGTGAGAGAGATAATGCTCACTAATAAAATTCATGGCACTGTGGGTAGATCTAAGTTTCTTTCCTACAAAGTGCTCCATAGCTCTCATGGGTCTGTCTCCTTCCTTCATCTTTCTTTTGTCCTCATAAGATGTGGGGCACAATTCTCTTGGTGGTAGGAATTGGGTCTGTCTGAATCACAAATAAGTCACAAATAAGAACTAGCTTAATGCAACTGCACCCCTTCTTATAATCCCCTTTTCTGGCCTTGTTTGCCTTTCCCTGTCTCCAGAGCCCAACTTCCTGATTCTGGCATCTCCCTGAAGACCTTGTCCCTTACTCAATTCCTACTCCCTAGCCTTCAATTTCCCCTTATCCCAATTTATCCCCGAATTGAAAATACAAATGTGCCTGTTTTATTGTCTGTGTGCATTAAACTTCTACAAGAGGCTTTGTGCTAGGCACAATGCTCTGTATGGAGATGTAAAGGTAGGGGTGTGGGAGCAGAATCGCCTCTGAACTGCCAAAGGTCAGCTGTTGGAGTGTTTTGCACTATTCAGTACCATGATTGTAGTGAGGATAGCAGTGGGGGTGGATTGGGACAGAAGGAGGGAAAAGTACTGCTGAAGGCTATATCATGGAACCAGGTTGAGTTGACTCAGAGTTGAGAGCCATCTCTGAGAGATGGAATACAATTTCCATCTCATCCCAAATCTCTTGACCCAAAACTCTCTTCATAGTTCTATCATCATAAAGGACGTCAGTTCCCAGTAATGAGAGAAAAACACAGAAAGAGTGGCAAGGGAGAAAGTCTGTGGGTTTCCCTTCTCCCTTCCGGACCAAATCCAAGACTTCAGGAAAATGTAATTTTCCTCAGATCCAATGCTGTTTGATGTTACATAAAGGAACCTGAGTCCAGCTCTGCATGAGAGGAACTGTCTGACAACTTGGGTGTTCTAAGAGTTTTCCTGTAATACTAATTCAAGATGTTAATTTTCCAGCTTCTATTTTTAAAAGAGACCAGAAATTTGACAATATAAAAGTTTGAGCTTTCACGTGTGATGGATTAAACCCACTTTAGAAGGCTGAAATTTTATAATCACTATTTGGCTGGACTAGAGTGCATTTAAAGCATAATGATTTTCACAGGGGTAAGCAGGGGTGGTGGCAGTATGCAATACAAGGATCAACAACTGGCTTCTTTTAACAAAACATAAAAGCTATTTCCAGCTGAAATTCTCAGAAACACTATAGGAAATTAGTATAACTGATTGATGTGATCTCATCTAATAGAAATGGGAGTTGAAGCTTTATCCCTCTAGAACAGGTGATTAGAGGCAAATGAGGGGCAGGTTCCCATGGCAACCATTTGGCTATCTCAGACCTGGAGGAGGCCTCTCAAGGAGAAGCTTTGAGAAGGAATATGGGTTTTTCAAAGGGAAGAGATATTAGCCTTTTTTTTTTTAGGGACACACTGGAATGCTTAGGGAATTCAGTTGGGTTGCACAGACTAGAATTTTCTTTGAGTGTGCATGAAAACTTTTAGGTACGTTATGGTCCCTTGCAAGAAGGGACATTACTCCTCCAACCTCTTGTGTAGAGACACTACTGTAAGAAAGCAGAGTGTATCCCATTACTCTGGGTGTGGTCATGGCCATGGTGGGTGTGGTGGTTTCAGGTGAATACATCATGCCCAGACTCTTCTTTTCACCTCACAGATCTGCTCACTTGCACTGTTATCAACCAATATTTGTTGCTAGAATGGGGTTGGGAGAATCTTTGGTGTTGCAGTACTTGTGTGGAAGGAAGTATGGCAGTATATCAGACCTTCTTTTGTGAAGGGATATGGCTGAAAGCTTCCACCTGAACGCTTTTAGTCTATGTAAGGTCTTACTTTATGATGGCCACCAAGGGATAGTGTTCCAAACCAAAGCCAAGAGACACCGCTTTTCTTATCACTGATCACTGCAAAGCCACAATCTCTGCTCCGCCAACTTCTCTCCCCTCCATTCTGCTTCCTTCCTCTCACTTGTTTTTTTCTTTCTCCAGCTATTTTCACTTCTCCTTGGTTCTACTCCCTGCCCCTGTCCATCCTTCCTCAAACACATACACTTCCAAGGGCTTTGCTAGCATCTGAGATGTCAGAATTTATGAAATGTCTCTTTGTCTGCCCCTGGATTCTCAGAGGTCCTAAAGAATTCCAAATCTAGGTCAACAGTACCACTGAAGGACAGAGATAGGAGATAGGCTGTAACATTTTCTAAATCCCTAATAAATGCATTCACATATGCCTACTTAGAGTCTACAAAATAGCCAAGCAAGGTAGACTTTATCAGTCATTCTTTTATGCAAATGATGAAAATGAACTTCACAAGATTCAAGTGATTTTCCCAAGGGATTAGAATTTGTAAGTGACAGAATCAGAATTTTAACCCAAGTTTCCTGGATCTAAATCTGATTCTTTTCCCACTACGTTAAGAGGATATGGGGATCGAGGAGCACATGTTCCTGGAAATATATGCTGTGGACTCCCAAGGACTACTGGACAGTGGGAGCAGAATCTTTGAAGAGTCAGTCTGTTTGACTATTACAACCCCAGAAGTTTTGCAGCAGTGTTTTATTTTGGGGCTTCTGATCTGTTTTCACTCGGGGTGATCTCCAGTAAATCATCTCAGTCTCCCACTGAAAAACACCCTCTTTCTACCACAGGCCTTGGTCATTCGGGTCACCTGAGCCAGGAGTCCTCTCTACTCTGGGTTCTTGATTTCTATTCAGTCACTCATTCCTTCATTCATCTATTCACTCATTCATTCCTTTTTTTTCAAATTCATTGAGTACCTCTTAGGTACCTGATATTATGCAAAAGCTGAGAATTCATTGATGATGAAACCATAGTCCCTACTCTATTGTACCTTGTGTTTTCCTTGGGGATTCAGAGACTTCAACAGATAACAGCAATGTAATATGGTAAGATCAGTGATAGAACTGTGAACTGGTGTTTGCATCATGGAAACTTTGACCAGAGTGGGGGTTGAGGCCATTTTTTATGGTGTATTTTTAAGGGATCAGACTTATCTGTATCCTAGGTATCACCCTCCACATTCTTTCTTTTCCTTCCTTAGGTTCCTATGAATAGCAAATACTTTACTTTAATAACAAGGTTTTATTCGTATGGGAGGTATATTCATCATTTGAATCACCAACTGAAGTTTTCAAAGAAAAATATAATGCCCAAATGATGTTTCCCATTGAAATTCTAGGAAATATACAAGGAAATGAGACCATAACTAATATGATCCTTTCTAACAGAAATAGTCCCTACAAATATACCCAATAAGTGTACAGAGTTTAGATTGCTGTGAAACATAAAGAAGTTAAGTGGGACGCAGTTTTTATTAACATGATTTGTAAACAAATGTCCACACATTAGAACATGAGCTTTGAGTGCTGTTCCTCTACACAACCCTCTTCCACTATCTTTCTCCCTAGAGGTGAGCGCCCATGTGCCCAGTGTGACCTTTTCTGTTCTTTAATCTCTCTCTTTGAAAGCTTGTTTTCTCTGCTTGTTCCCTTGGAAGAGACTTAATCCAGAAATTCACACTGTGGTGTAAATGGATGTAAACAACTCAATGCTGTACCCTTCATAAGATATTTGCATTTTAATGAAGACCAGTTCCTCATTCTGGAGATATAAAGGCCTTCTTTTTTAAATTTCAGAAACTCAGGCACAGAGCCCAAATTCCATGTCTTTTAGACATAAAGTTCTAATGGGAAAATTTCAGGTCCCAGTAAAGTTGTCCCATGGAAAATTATTCTGGACTATAAGAAGCCATTTCTCTTTCTTATCAAAACCCAACTCAGGCACAGCCTCTTTGAGTGACATCTGTAATTTCTCCTATTCTTACAAGTAGATTTGGCCCAGCCCATCTTTTACTCCTTTGCAGTCAACCATTGTATACTCCTGGTCCATGCAGATTGGAGTTGGATCTGAATGTGAGCCTCCATTGTGTTTGGGTTATAAAGATGTGGAAGCTACTATGGTGCTGATGGATGAAAATTGACCTGATTCTGGTTGGTTGTTATGACAAAAGTCATTTGACATCTTCTCACACGAGTCCTGTGAGCAGGCAAGCTTATATGTCAGCTCACATGTGCGTGTGATCTCGCACACATTTGAGGGCCAAGGAGTTGTGGGGAGATTGCTAATGATAGGTAATAATAATAATGGCTTACCGTGTTTTAGATACAGTGCTGAGGGAGATATATGTATCTTTACAACTTCCTTATGAGGTAGGTATTATTATTATCACCTTAAAGATGAATAAACTGAAGCTCATAAATATTATGTAAGTTATTTAAGATCACAAAGTAAATGTAAGAGACAGTATTTGAATCTCAGTCTTAGTCCATGGCCTGTGCTTTTAACCACTACACTGTACTGCCTTTCCATGAGAAAGAGTAGATATATGAGAGCAGTATCCCAAGCTGGAGAAACACACAACCTTGAACAATGTGCTACAGATGAGAATGGACATAGTGTGCCCAAGGCACACTAAGTAGACCAGTTCACTGTGACTAGAGGCAAGGAGTCCTATTTGTATGACAGTAGAATAAAATATTCCCTCAGTGGTTGCTCAAGGTCATGTTGTGAAGGGTCCAGAATATTGGTCAACAGAATATATCTTCTATCCTTTATCTAGTACTTTAATTATTGAAGATCAAGTCTCCAGAGCTAAAGAAAGTTTCAGAAACTCTAAATAAAAATATTTTCAGGATTGTGCAGAGGACTTTGTAGATAAATCAAACACTAAAGCCCAAACAGAAACATATTTAATAAAAGAAACCATTCAGCATCATGAGGTATTAGATGAGGTCTGTTGTGAATTGTTTTCCCTGAGCATGTTACAAAGAAAACATCCAGTATACTGATTACCAAGGTAATTTGTCTTAAGGTTAGTAGGCGGTTGGAGAAAACGATGTTTTGTTGTGTTCCAATCTACAGGGGCCAAAAGGTTCTGTTTGGTCTATATAAGATTTACAAAGAAGGTAATTGTCTAATAATCCCAAAATGACAATCCTGGTAACATCACAAAAAATCTTCTATTGTTGGCTAGAACAAGTGGAATCATAGGTAATAGTGGAGATGACAACTTATGTAGTGCTCACTGGTTTGGGAGACCAGGGGCTTGGTTCCAATTCCAGTTCTGCCTCTAATTAAGTGTGATACCTTGAGACAGTCACTACATTTTTTTTTAACTCGATTTTCTCTCTTATGAATGTGGGAGTTGGAGTAGACCCTGCCTGTCCTTCTTGTCACTTTTTCTTTTGTGTTTCTTTTTAAAATGTATTTTTAAAATCTCAAGGCATGGGATTGTGTAAAACAGTGAGTCCTGTGGTGGACGATGGACTGTAGTTAACAAGACAAATATGACAGTGTTCTTTCACGAACTACAGCAAATATATAATACTAGTATAGCATATTAATAATAGGGTAGGTTGGGGGAAAAATACACCAAATGTAAGATTTGGGTTATAGTTAGTAGTAATATTTTGACAGTGCTCTTTGATCATTTGTAACAAATGTTTCACAACAATGCAAGGTGTTGGTGGTAGGGTGATGTATTGGAGCCCTGTATGTTATTCATGTTCATTTTGTAAATTTACAACTTTTACTCTATACCTATTGTTTATGTGTGCTTATGTATGAATGATATACTTCAATAATATTTTAAATAAAAATTTTCACAAGTAATCTATGGATCTTTTCTCATGTAAAACTGTTAAACAATATTGAAGTCCTCCTTTAATTCCCTATTTAATTTTGCTTCCTAGATAGAAATTATGTTTGCAGTGTAACCTTCCAGACCATTTTTATGTATCTATAGACATATATATTTATAGTTTTGTGGGTTTTATTTTTAATATAAATGATATCAGACTATATGCATTGTTCTGCATGTCTTGGGGAGTATTTCATGTCAGTACTTATAAAACTATCTCATACTTTTAGACTGGAAAGTATGGATATACTTCATTTGTTCAGCCATTTTTTTCACTGATAAATATTTATGCTGTTTACAAATGATTGTGGTTATAATTCTGCAGTGGACCAGCTTGAACATCTCCTGGTATGCATGTGCAAGTAATTCTTTGGGTACTTTCTTTGACATTGAATTGCAGGGTTTGAATATTTCAGTTTTATTATATATGTTTAAATAGTTATCTAAACTGCTAGTACCAATTTATACTCCTGCTAGCAGTTTCCCTGAAACATTTTTCAACACTCGATGAGGTCAGACTTTCTAATTTGCCAGTCTTATGGATGAAAATGGAATCTATGATGTTCGTTAAGTTCATGCTAGTTTATAGTGTCCAGTTGCTTGGTCAATCAAGCACTGGCCTGAACTGTTACTGTGAGAATATTTCATGAATTTAAATCATCAGTAAGTTGATTGCATCTATAGCTAACTACATCTACAATCAACTAAGCAGATTGACTTCAACAGTGAGAGAAGACTCAGCCAATCAGTTGAAGAACTTAAAAGGAGAACTGGTTATTTCAGCAGTCAGAGGGAAAATTTTCCATCTCTAATTCAGCCTTCCAGCTTCTCCTGGGAACCGATCAAAAATCTTCACTGGAGTTCCCAGCTTGCAGCTTGCCCTACAGAATTCAGACTCCCCATCCCATAGTTGCTCATCCCCACAAAACCTTAGATTTTGCTGAGTCTTCTTTGATAGATAAATCTGTAATGATCTTCCTTAGGAATCAGCCACCCAACTTTCAGACAACCCTGAGGAATCAGCCATCCAGTTTCCACTTGAAGTTATTAACCCTGCTGTACATGATAAACCTATGATCACATCCCCTGAAGAAATAGCCCTCACACCTCTGTCTGAAGAGGTTTCACCAGATAAAACTACATTGGAACTCACTGTGGTAGTTGTCTTGTAAGATGCTGCTAATTCTTATCATGACTCACCCACACAACCACTGTTCTTCCAGACCTATAATTAGAATGATGTCCCAAAAGACCAAAAAAGGTGAGGGACAAAGTGGTCCCACAATGAGGTGACTGTACTGCAAAAGAACTGCATGACTTTTCCAAATTAAATAGATGGAAATCAGGGGAATATGTATGAGAATGAATATTAACAATATGGGAGAATGGTGGAAGGAACGTAAAGATGAATCAGGTTGAATTTGTTTATATGGGCCAACTCAGCAGATTCTAGATTCACTGTTGTAGCTCTAAGGGCTAGAAGGGAAATAACAATTTGTTGGTGTGCTTGGCTGACGCATGGACCAAAGGTGGCCTACACTGCCTGAAGTCAAAGTGCTAGAGCTGCCCTGGTATGATGTAGGTGAGGGGATCCAAAGGCTTAAAGAGATTGGAATGTTAAAGTGGATTTATTTATTTATTTATTTATTTATTTATTTATTTATTTATTTCCATTTAAAAAAATTTATTGGCATATATCATTCATACATGAACATACAGAAACAATATGTGTATAGTAAAAATTGTGAATTTAGAAAACAAACATGCCTATCATACAGGGCTCCCATACATGACCCCACCACTAACAACTTGCATTATTGTGAAATATTTGTTACAAACTATGAAAGAGCATCATCAAATTATTACTACTACCTATAGCCAATATCTTACATTTGGTGTGTTTTCCCCTCAACCCACCAGAATATTAATACCTGTATTAGTGTTATATATTTGTTATAGTTAATGAGAACATTCTTATATTTATTCTGTTAGCCATAGTCCATCTTCCACCACAGAATCCATTGTATTATACAGTTCCATGCTTTGTACAATCCATTCAAAGAGCACATGCAGTAGCTCTCATTTTCATCACAGAGTTGGGCTATCACCGCAGTAAATTTTAGAATGTTTGCATTACTCCAAAAGGAAAAATCCCATACCCCCTTATATTCCCCTCTTGCTGTCCCTTAGAATTGATATATATTCTTTGACATTGCTGCAAAAATATTACAATATTACTGTTAACTATCATCCATAAGTTACATTAGTTGTAATTTTCCTGTGTATCACCATACTCTTAACACTTTGTAAAAGAATATTCTTATAT
This sequence comes from Tolypeutes matacus, assembly GCA_026826555.1. Classification (NCBI taxonomy): domain Eukaryota; kingdom Metazoa; phylum Chordata; class Mammalia; order Cingulata; family Chlamyphoridae; genus Tolypeutes; species Tolypeutes matacus. The sequence goes on from JAKSZT010054140.1 coordinate 1,367,800, forward strand.
TTATACTATTAACAATCTTCATCAACATTATTCTCTAGCATCCTTTCCATTGAAGTTTATGTCCACAGACTATCCCTTTCAGCCACAATCAAATCTATAAATCAACTGTGTTAGTTATAACTGTATAATGGGGTACTGTCAACTCTATTCATTTGCACTTTTACAATAAACCTTATTAAAAATTCTACATATATTAAGTATCAGTTCCCATTCTCAAGCCCCATTCTATCACCCAGTAACCTATACTCAGGAGTTTACCTCCGTGAGTTTACTCGTAGTATTTAGTTCATATTAATGACAATATACAATATTTTTCCTTTTCTGTCTGGTTTTTTTCATTCAACATAGTATCTTCAAGGTTCATCCATGTTGTTATATGCATCATGATTTAATTTATTCTTACAACTGAATAGTATTCCATTGTATGTATATACCACATTTGTAGAGCCATTCATCAGTTGATGGACACTCGGGCGGGTTCCATATTTTAGCAATCGTGAATAATCCTGCTATGAACATCGGTGTGCAAATGTGAGTTCAAGGCATTGCTTTCAGTTCTTCTGGATATATTCCTACTAACGGATTGCTGGATCATACAGCACTTTTTGAGGTACCACCAAACTGTCTTCCACAGAGTCTGCACTATTCTATGTTCCCACCAACAGTGAAGGCATGACCCTATTTCTCCATGTCCACTCCAGTACTTAGTTTTCTGTTTTTTTAATAATAAGGTGGGAAATATTATATCATTATAAAAAAACTTTACACTTGGAGTTTTCCTTCTTTTTTAACAATAATGGGCATTCTATAAGGTGTGAAATGGTATCTCATTGTAATTTTGGTCTGCATTTCCCTAATAGTTAATGATGGTGAACTTTTTCTTTTTCTCATGTGCTTTTTGGCTATTTGTATTTCCTCTTTGGAAAAATGTTTATTCAAGTCTTTTTCTCATTTTTAAAATTTGTTTGCTTGTCTTTTTATCATTAAGTCATAATCTTTTTATATAACGTGCATATCAAACCTTTATCAGATATTTTGTTTCCAAAATTTTCTCCCATTTAGTAGGCTGCCTTTTCACTTTCTTGACAAAGTCTTTTGAAGAACAAAAGTGTTTAATTTTGAGGAGGTCCCATTTATCTATTTTTTGCTTTCAATGTTTGTGCTTTGGGAGTATATTAGGCAGCCAAAGGGGTGCTGATGCAAAGTAGCAGAAATCTGCTGGCTTTTATACAGGGTATTTATTTGTGGTAAAAGCTTACAATTACAAGGCCCTAAAGAGTCCAGTTCAAGGCTACTTTCTCACCAAAGTCAGTTGCCATGTGTTGAAGCAAGATGGTGGGCAATCTCTGCCTGGTCTCTCCTTCCTTCTCCCTCTTAAGGCTCCATGGGCCCAACTTCTTCCAATCTCAGCTGTAGGCTGACATAAGGTTCATCTGTCTGGGGCTCATTTCTTCCTAGGCTTTCTCAGCTGCACAACTGCAAACTATCAGGCAAATGGCTCAGCTCTCTGCTTCTGTGTCTTCTTCTGTGTGTCTTCTTGAGTGAGTGTCCATTTATATCAGCCCACCAAGGGGCAAGGACTCAATGTGAGACATGCCTTACTGATGTGGTCAAATTAAAGCCCTAATCTTAACAGGTAATTTAATCAAGACATGTCAGCTGAATCTAATTCATTCAAAGGGTATCCCTACCAGAGGAATAGATAAGTTTACAAACATAACCTCTCTTTTTGGGGATTCATAGATAATCTCAAACTGCCATGGGAAGTAAGGTTTAAGAAATTACTGCCTACACAAGATCTTGAAGATGTTTCCCTACATTTCCTTCTAGGAATTTTATGGTTCAAGCTTTTATATTTAAGTCCTTGATCCATTTTTAGTTAATATTTGTATTGCTGTGAGATAAGGGTCCTCTTTCTTTCTTTTGGATATGGAGATCCAATTCTCACAACACCATTTGTTGAATAGACTCTTCTGGCCCAGCTCGGTGTGCTTGACAACCTTGTCAAAAATCAATTGACTGTAGATGTGAGGGTCTATTTCTGAGCTCATGATTAGGTTCCATTGGTCAATATGCCTATCTTAATGCCAGTTGCAGTTTTTACCACTAACTAGCTAAGTAACATGATTTAAAGTCAGGAAGTAAGAGTGCTCCAAATTCATTCTTCTTTTTAAAGATATTTTTGGTTATTCAGGGCTCCTTAACTTCCAAATAAATTTGCTAATTGACTGTTCCATTTCTGCCAAAAAATAAAGGCTGAAAAGGCTGTTGGGATTTTTATTGGGATTGCGTTGAATCTGTAAATCAGTTTGGGTATAATTGACATCTTAAGGATATTTAGTCTTCCAATCCATTGACATGGAATGCCCTTCCATTTATTTAGGTCTTCTTTAGTTTCTTTAGTAGCTATTAAAATTGGAATATTTCTTCTGACGTCCTCCTCAGATTGCTCATCAGTGGTGTATAGAAATGCTGATTAATATTATGTCCTTCCATTCTCCTGCACTTGTCTTTTAGTTCTAGTACCTTTGTTGTGGATTTTTCAGTATTTTCTTGGTATATTATAAGCAAATTGATAAAGCTTTACTCCTTACTTTCCTCTTTGGGTGCTGTTTATTTCTTTTTCTTACCTAATTGCTCTAGCTAGCACTTCCAGTACAATATTGAACAACAGTGGTGAAAGTAGGCATCTTTGTCTTGTTCCACATCTCAGATGGAAAGCATTCAGTCTTTCGCCATTGAATAAAATGTTAGCTGTGGGTCTTTTACATATGCACTTTACCATGTTGAAAAAGCTTCCTTGAATTTCTATTTATTGGGGTGATTTTTATCAAGAAAGGATGCAGTATTTTGTCAAATTCTTTTTCTGCATCATTCAAGAGAATCATGTGATGTTTGCTCTTCAATTTATTAATGTGGTTTATTTCACTAATTGATTTTCTTGTGTTGAGCCACACTTGCACTCCCGGGATAAAACACACTTGTTCATGATGTATAATTGTTTTAACGTATTTTTGGATTCTATTTGCAACTGTTTGGTTCAGGAGATTGGCATGTATATTCATTAGAGAAATTGGTCTGTAATTTTTAAAAAATTTATTGAAGTATATCACTCATACATAAACATACATAAACAATAAATGTATAGTAATAGTTGTGAACTTACAAAACAAACATACATAACATCATACAGGGCTCTCTTCCCTCACCCTACCACCAATACCTGGCGTTGCTGTGAAACATTTTTAATTAATGATGAAAGAACATCCTCAAAATATTACAACTAACCAAAGTATCTTACATTTGGTGTATTTTCCCCCTACCCACTCTATTCTTCTTCTTATTATTATTATATCATTTATGCATGAGCGTACATAAACAATAAGTATATAGCAAAAGTTGTGAACTTACAAAGCAAACATGAATAACATCATACAGAGGTCCCATACTTCACTCCACCACCAACACTTTGCATTTTTGTGAGACATCTGTTACAAATTATGAAAGAATTGTCAAAATCTTACTACTAACTATAATCCATATCTTACATTTGGTGTATTTTCCCCCAACCTACCCTATTATATTTTTAAAAAATATTTTTATTACAGAATTTGTGAACTTACAAAACAATCATGCACATGTGCAGAATTCCCAAACAACACCCCTATATCAACACACCACACCATGGTGGAACATTTGTTACAGATTATGAGATAATATCTTCAGATTATTGCCAGGTCCACAGCATATATTTGGCACACTTTTTCTGTATGCCCTCATTATCAACACAGTACTTCTTTGGCATAGATGCATAAATATTAAAGTATTACTGTTAATCACAGTCCATAGGTCACTCCAGTTGTATTTTTCCCATGCTTCTCCACATTCCCACCACCTTGCAATAGTGATTTATATCTGCTCTAGCTCACAAAGGACATTCTTGCATCTGTACCATAAACTACAATTCTCATCCACCTCTGGGTTTACTGTGTTATTCAGTCCCTAGATTATTCTCTGGCTTTCTTTCAATTGACATTTACATCCCTAGACTACCCTTTCCAGCCAATTTCCCATATATAAACCAGCTCTTACTCACTATAATGTGTTTTTTATAGTATCTTTTTTTCTGGCTTTAGCATTAGTGTGATGACTTCACAGAATGGGATCAGTAGCATTCCTTCCTCTTCAAATTTTGGAAGAGCTTGAGCAAGATTGGTATTGGATCATCTTTGAATGCTTGGTAGAATTCACCTGTTTAGCTACCTTGCCCTGGACTTTTCATTTGTGGAAGATTTTTGATCACTGTTTCAATCTCTTTGTGATTGGTTTCCTGAGGTCTTCTATTTCTTCCAGGGTCACTGTAGGTTGCTTATGTGTTCCCAGGAATTTCTTCATTTCATCTACATTGTTTAGTATGTTGGTGTGCAGTTGTTCCTAGTACTCTTTTATGATCTTTCATCTTACTGCTGCAGGGTCAGTGGTAATGTTCCTCTTCTCATTTCTCATATTCTTTATTTCCATCTTTACTTTTTCTTCTTCTTCAGTCTAGCTATGGGTATTTTTATTTTTTTTATTTTCTAGAAAAACCAACTTTTGGTTTGTTGGTTCTCTTTATTGTTATTTTGTTCTTAATTTCATTTATTTATGCTCTGGTCTTTATTATTTCTTTCCTTCTACTTGCTTTGAGATTAGTTTTCTGTTCTTTTTCTAGTTCTTCCAGGTATACAAGTAGGTCTTCGATTTTCATTCTTCTTTTTTAATGTAAGCACTGAGGATTACACATTTCCCTCAGTGCTGCTTTTGCAGCAACCCACAGGTTTTGATATGTTGTGTTCTTGTTTCCATTCATCTTGAGATATTTACTGATTTCTCTTACAATTTCTTCTTTGACCCAGTTATTATTTAAGAATGAATTGTTTAATCTCCATACATTTGTGAATTTTCACTTTTTCTGTCCATTTTGGATTCCCAGCTTCATACCATTATGATCAAAGAAAGTGGTTTGTTTAATTTCTATTTTTTTAAATTTATTGAGACATGTCTTGTGACCCAAGATGTGGTCTATCATGGAGTAGGATCCATGAGCACATAGAAAGAATATATATCCTGCTGTTTTGGGGTGTCATGCTCTATAAATATCTGTTAGGTCTAGGGAATTTATTATTTTATTCCACCTCTATTTCCTTATTTATCCTCTGTCCAGATGTTCTATCCAGTTTTGAGAGTGGTGTATTAAGGTCTCCAACTATTATTTTAGAGACGTCTTTTTCTCTCTTCAGTTTTGCCAGTGTTAGCTTCGTGTATTTTGGGGTACCTAGGTTAGGTGCATATGTATTTATTGTAGTTATTTCTTCTTGGTGCATTGCCTCATGTATCTTGGGGCAAGGATATTAGGTGCATAAATATTTAGTATAGTTAATTCTTGCTGAATTGCACCTTTTATTAACATATAATGACTTCTTCATCTCCTATAACAGTTTCGCATTTAACATCTATTTTGTTCAATATTAGTATTACTACTCCAGATCTTTTTTGGTTACGTTTTGTGTGGAATATCTTTTTTCAACCTTTCACTTTCAACTTGATTGTGTCCTTATATTTGAGGCAAGTCTCTTGTAAACAGCATTTAGATGGCTCAATTTTTAAAATCTATTCTGTCAGTGTATGCCTTTAGATTAGGAACTTCAATCCATTCACGTTCAACATTTTTACTGTAAAGACAGTACTTATGTTGTTCATTTTATACTTTGGCTTTCAGTTAACATAGCTTACTATTGTCTGTCTTTTCACACTTTATGTTACCCTTACTAATAATATCCATTTATACACTCTTCTCCAAGTCTCTTGCCCTTGTCTTTTCCTTTCAGTCTGTAACACACCCTTTGGTATCTCTTGTTAATCCAGTCTTTTGGTAACATGCTCTCACAGTTTTGTTTGTGATGACTTAAAACTCACCTTCATTTTTTGTTTTTTTTTTTTCTTTCATATAATAAACTTTCTTATGGAATTTTTAGATTCCATAAAAGCTACATTTAAAGTATAGGGGATTCCCATATATCTTACCCCCTCCCCTCCCACATTTTCACCTGTTAATAATATCTTAGGTGATTGTCATACATTTGTTACACTTGAAGCACAAATATTGAAGCATTGCTACTAACCGAGGTCTATAGTTTACCTTATGGTTTACACTTTTTATTGTACAGTTTTATAAGATTTGAAAAATTGTATAATGGCTTGTATCCATCATTGCAATATCATGCATTAGAATGCCAATGCCCCAAAATGCCTTATGTCCTTATGTCCTACTTTTTCCTCCCCCTCCTCACTCAACCTCTGGCAACTACTATCTTTATATCAATGTTTCAAGTCCTTCCATTAAAACAATAACAAGTCTATTTTGGTCCATGGTTGTATTCCCCCCTTATGTTTGTTCATTCCTCAATCTTGAGAACTTTAGGATGGTGATGCCTGCTCTGCTTCAGACTGAGAGGGGGTTTAGATCTAATGAGGTAGATTCACCCTCATTTTTGGAGGACAGTTTTACTGGATCAAGAGTTCTTGGCTGGCAGTTCTTCTATTTCGGTACATCAAATACATCATTCCACTTTCTTCTTGTCTCTATGGTCTCTGATGAAAGATCAGTACTTAGCCTTATTGAGCTTCCCTTGGCTATGAAGCGTTTTTTCTCTTGCTGCTTTCAGAATCCTCTCTTTATCTCTGGTATTTGTCATTCTGAATAGTAGGTGTCTCAGAGTCAGTCTATTTGGATTTATTCTGTATGGGATGCTTTGTCCTTCTAAGTTATTGATATTTATGTCTTTCATAAGGGTTGGGAAAGTTTTGGTCATTATTTCCTCAAATATTCTTTCTACCCCTCCTCCATTATCTTCTCCTTCTGGGGTACTGATAATGCTTATATATGTGTGTTTCTCATTGTCATTCAATTCTCTGAGACCCTGTCCTGTTTTTTCCAATTCTTTTCTTTTTCTGTTGTCCTGTCTTTTCAAGTTCAGATGCTCAGTCCTCCAATTCACTAATTCTGTTTTCCATCAATTCAAATCTGCTTTTATATGTGTCAAATGTATTTTCAATCTCATCCATTGTGTCTTTCATTCACATAAGCTCTGTTAGTTTTCTTTGCAGCCTTCCAAATTGTTGTTCATCACATCCAGGTGTCTTCTAAATATCCTTTTAAAAAAAGAGTTATTTCTTTCTTTCTTCCACCAACCCCAGTTGTTTTGCCCTCATCATCTTCTCTCTTTGTGTTCTTCTGTGTCTGCTTGTCTTCTCTTTAGGCAGCACTGGGAACTAATCCTAGGACCTTCCAGAGTGGAAGAGAGGCACTCAGTCTCTTGTGCCACCTCAGCTTCTTGGTCTGCTGCATCTCTTATTGTCTCTTTTCTATGTCTCTTTTTGTTGCATCATCTTGCTGTGACAGCTCTCCGCGTAGGCCAGGAGAGGGTCAGCACTCCTGCATGAGCCAGCACTCCTGCACCTGCTATCATTCTGCATGGGCCAGCTCTCTGCTTGGGCCAGCTTGCCTTTCACCAGGAGTTCCCGGGAATTGAACTCTGGACCTCCTATATGCTAGACAGGAGCCCAATTGCTTGAGCCACATCCATTTCCCTTAATATCCTTATATCTCTTTAGTCATTTTATCCTACACCTCCTTGAAATTATTTAGATTTGTATGATTATTATTGATTAGTTGTCTTAAATTTTGTTTTTCTTGAAGATTTTTGGTTTGTTCCTTTGGCTGGGCCTCTTTTCCTGTTTCCTAGTAGGGCTTTCAATTTTTTTGCTGATGTCTAGGCATCCAAATATCTTGGTAAATTTACTCTGCCAATCAATTTCTCTTTCTTGGCTAGTGGCTTTGTTTCATGGTAGTTCTTTAATTTTTTTCAACTTATTCTGATTCTTTAAAATTGCCCCATTTAAGTTATCAAAAGAAGTTCAAGGACCCACTAATGGGATACAGATCCAATGCAAGAAGTCTGGGGCAAGAATCTCCAAAAAGTGGGTTTTTTTTGTTTTGTTTTGTTTTGTTTTGTTTTTTGCAGTTTCTCAGCTGACTAGCAGATGACAATCATCTTTTAATCTTCCCAAGAGGTGTCTCTTTCAACCTCCATTTGCCCATGATCTTGTCTGGCCAGAACTGAGATTCAGAATGGGCTCTGCTGGCCAAACTCTCTGAGGAGAAACCACTCTCCACTTTCCTGTACACCCTACCTCTTCCCAGGGAGGCAGACTTCTGTTTCCCTTTCAGTTCCCTGTGGTGAGCCACAGGTTTTATCTAGGTTGTTCACCTTGAGGTTGGGGAGTAGGTGCCTTTGCTGGCCATGAGGGCTAGTAACTCACAGTTTTCATTGTGGCTTCTTCATCTCTCCATCTCTTGCTCTTCTGGAGTTTGTGAAACACTATCCTGGTCTGCATATCCCCAAAGCATCCAACTTTTTGCCCTTCCTCCATTCTTTCTGTGATAGTTGATCCTGGCCTACCTACTCCAATGTTAGAGTGGATATTTAATATAAGAACTATTCATCCACCCCAGGAATGTCCAGAGGACATACCTTTCACCAGGACTGTGAGGAATATATTTGTAAATTAACTGAAGAATTCAGTTGCCCTTCTTCTCTGTTGGGCACATATTATTGTGGGTACTTGTGCCCCTGAACTTGGATCCTTAAACACAATGGGGATGACAGGGTTACAGGCTGGCAGGAGCCAAATTGTAACATTGAATCACCAAGCATAAGAAGAGCATAGCTACCATAACAGACAGCACAGTCAAAGCAGTAATCAGAATTGTCCAACTCACAGAGACCTATGGTGTTGGCTAGTTGATCATGAGTACAAAGATATGAAATAGATGGGAAGTCTACTAAATTCTTGCTTGATATGTATAAGTAGAAGAATTCTAGGTCAAGTGAACAAAGTCAAATTTGAACCTCAAAAACAGAGATTGAATTAATTCCCTGACTTGACACTGTTTACAGACACACACACACACAAACCTTGAATGAGGGGAAGGTGAGGTCTTCTTGGGGAATTATCCAGCTACTCTGCCAAAAATTTATACTGTTCACTTTCCTCCTAACCTTCCCCAAAGGTACCTATGGCTTTTACCAGTGAGACCGTGCATTGGGGAAGAAGAAATGATCAGACATTTGGGGTATTATCAGACACTAACTCAGAAGTGACATGAATTCCAGGAAACCCAAGATGTTACCCAAATGTCTATAGGGGCTTATGGAGGTCTGATGATCAGTGGAGATTTAGTTCAGGTCCATTGCACAGTGAGTCCAGTGGGCCAGTGGGTCCCCAAATATGTTCTGTTGTTATTTCCCCAGTTCCAGAATGTGTAATTGGAATAGACATACTCAATAACTGGCAGAATTCCCACATTGGTACTCTGTCTTGTGGAGTGAGGGCTATTATGGTAGTAAAGGCCAAATGCAAACCACTACAACTGCCCCTACATAGTAAAATAATAAATCAAAACTGATTCTGGGTTCCTAGAGGAATTGCTGAGATTGGTGTAATCAAAGACTTGAATGATGCAAAGGTGATGATTAACAACACATCTCCATTCAATTCTTCTATTTGGCCTACACAGAAAATAGATGAATCTTGGAGGATGACAGTGTATTATCATTAACTTAACCAGGAGGTGACTTCAATTGCAGGTGCTGTTCCAGATGTGGTATCATTGCTTGAGAAAACCAACATATCCCCTGGTATCTTGTATGTACCAATCGATCTGGCGATATTTTTTCTCAATTACTCTTACTAAAGACCACTAGACGTTTATATATCATTTTGCAAATGTTGGTATGTATTGTGAAAATTTTGATTTTTACCCACAATAAAAAAATAAATAAATAAATAAAAGACCACTAGAAACATTTTTGTTTCAGCTAGCAAGGCCAGCAATGCACCTTCACTGTTCTGCATCATGAGTACATTAACAATCTAGCCTCATGTCATAATCTAGTCCACAGGGACCTTGATCATCTCTCCCTCCCACAAGACATAACACTGGTCCATTATATTGACAGCTCTGCCAACAAGTCAAAACTGCTTTGTAGGCTCATCTACCACTTGGACTATTTGATATAGTAGAGGCTATGGTCGTGGAAGTGTGAGTCAGAAATACTAATTGTATTAGTCTGCCAAAGGGGTACTGATGCAGAGTTCCAGGAATCTGTTGGATTTTACAAAGGGTATTTATTTGGGGTAAAAGCTTGCAGTTACAAGGCCCTAAAAAGTCTAACACAAGATTGCTTTCTCACCAAAGTCAGTTGCCATGTGTTGAAGTAAGATGGTTGCTGATCACTCCCCTCTGGGCTTCCTCTCTCTCAACTGCAGGCTTGCATAGGGCTTTTCTCTCAGGGCTTCCTCTTTCTCCTGGCATGGGCTTGTTTATTTCTGGGCTTTCTATATCAGTCTCGGCTTTCTTCCCAAGGTCAGTTGTAAGCTATCAGGCAAATGGCTCATCTCACCCCTGAGCCTTAGTTGTTTGAGGCTTCTTTCTGTTTAATGGCAGGAACAGAATTACAAAATTTTCTCTCCTTGTGTGTTTTTTGAGTGAGCATCCATTTATACCGGCCCACCAAGGGGGTGGGGAGTCAACGTGAGTTATGCCCTACTAACATAGCCCAATCAGAAGCCTTAAATTGATTTTATCAAGTAAATTTAATGAGACCCTTCACTGAACTTAATAAAATCAAAGGGTATCATACCCAGAGGAAGAGATTAATATACAAACATAATCTCTCTCTTTTTGGGATTCATAAAATAATCTCAAACTGCCACGCTGATGCTTCCTGGAGCCTTTGGTAGGCCTCTATAGAAGAATCACAGTGCAGAACCTTAGGATTTTGGAGCAAAACCCTGCCATCCTCTGCAGATAACTACTCTCTTTTTGAGAAACATCTTTTGGCCTACTACTGGGCTTTGGTAGAGATCAAATGCTTAACCATAAGTCACCAAGTTACCATCACACCTGAGTTGCTCATTATGACCTGGGTGTTGTCTGATCTGCTAAGCCATAAAGTTGGGTATGAACAGTGGCACTCCAACGTAAAATGGAAGTAGTATATACAAGATTAGGTTTTAGCAGGCCTTGAAGACACAAGTAATTTCCAGGAGAAAGAAGTCCAAATACCAATGGCCCCCACTGCTGTCACCTTATCTTCTATTTCCCAGTCCAGAGTTATGTTCTCTTGTAGAGTTCCCTAAGATCTGTTGACTGTGGAAGAGGAAACTCAAGATTCATTTACAGAGGGTTCTAAATGGCATAAATGTACCACCAAAAAATGGACAGTTGCCACACTACTCCCCACTTCATTCTGGGACATCCCAGAAGAAAAGTGGTGGAGGAAAATCCTCTCAATGGGTAGGCATTGAGCAATACACCTTGCTGTTCATTTTGCTTGGAAGGAGAAACAGCCAGAGAAACATTTGTATATTGATTCATGGGTTGTTGCCAATGGTTTGAATGGATGGTCCGATAGACCTTTCTGAGTGGGTAAAGAACATGAAGATATATTTGTTTGAAGTGAAATCTCACCAGAGGGTAACTTCAGCAGAGGAGGACTTTAATAATCAAAGGAATAAGATGACCTGTTTTGTGGATACAGTCCGACACTTCCACAGCCACTCATGTCATTGCCCAAAGGGCTCATGCACAAGGTGGCCACAGTGGTAAGGATGGAAGTTATGCAACATGGACTTTCACTCACCAAGGCTGACCTTCTGAGGACCTGATCTGTCAGAAGCAGACACCAACACTGAGTCCTTGATATGACACCATACCCTGAGGAGCTCAGCATGCTAACTGGTAGCAGGTTGATAACATTGGACCACATCATGGAAGGGACAGCATTTTGTAATAACCGGAATAGACATATACTCTAGATACAATTTTGTTTTCTATGCATACAATGCCTCTGCCAAAACTATCATGTGTAGACTTATAGAATGTCTTGTCCACCATGATGGTATTTCACACAGCATTGATTCTGATCAAGAAACCCCCTTCAAAGCAAATAATGTGAGGGAAAGGCGACATGCTCATGGAACTCACTGGTCTTATCATGTTTCCCATCATCCTGAAGCAGCTGGATTGACAGAACAGTGGAATGACTTTTTTTTTTTAATTTATTTATTTTTTATTGTGGGTAAAAATCAAAATTTTCACAATACATACCAACATTTGCAAAATAATATATAAATATATATGCATATATGTGTATTTGCTTACAAAAATGTTATTTATATATATATATATAAATATATTTTAAGAGGTGCTTAGATTACCCAAAATATTACACAGAACCCACTGGGATTCCCATGTTGCCCGTTGGGCGCCATATGTTACCGGTCAGGATCTGGGTCCGTGAAAATGGTGCCGCGGATGAGAAAGAAAGAATAAGACAAAGAGAAGAAAAACTGGGTGCTTGCTGAGAGTAAAGGGAATATGGAATGTGTAGTAGAAGAAGGTAGTTATAAATATGAGCTACAACCACATGACCAGTTACAGAAATGAGGATTGTAATGATTATGACTATTTCATCCTAGTTTTGTTATGAATATATTTTTTGTATACATACATAAAGCAAATATCTTTGTTCTCTTCCATAAATTATTCCCCTGAAAACTGATTAACTTTATGTCACAATATTTAAGTTATAGGAAATCAAGTTTAAGGGTGACTATTATCCAAGGGCTTGCATTATTTTCTGGGAATGGAGTTATTGCATTTCTGTTTGGGTGCAGGACAGCTCAACATTGTTAAGCAAAAATGTGACTGTTACTGCTTTTATTTAGAGGTTAAGAATGGTTTAAGGATATGTGCACGGGTACCAAGTTGAAAGTGGTGGACTGTGATGTTCATGTGTCAACTTGGCTAAGTTATTGTATCCAATTGTTTGGTCAATCAAGCACTAACCTGATTGTCACTGAGAGCATATTTCATTGATCTAAATCAGCAGTAGGTTTATTGCATTTATAGCTAATTAACTTGTATTAATCAGCCAAAGGGGTGCTGATGCAAAATACCAGAAATCTGTTGGCTTTTAGAAAGGGTATTTATTTGGGGTAGAAGCTTACAGTCACCAGGCCATAAAGCGTAAGTTACTTCCCTTACCAAAGTCTATTGCCATGTGTTGGGGCAAGATGGTTGCTGACAACTGCCAAGAATTTAGGCTTCTTGGGTTCCTCTCCTCCCGGGATTCTGTTTCTCTCCAGGCTCAGCTGCTGTGCTCTATCCACAAGGCCAGATGTAGACTATCAGGTGAACGGCTTTGTCTCTCTCCCCTGAGCTTCTGCTGTGTTTAAGGAGCCATCTCTATTCCTCTGTGTTCTTCTCCTGTGTGTTCACTTCCTCAGCTTCAGGTCAAAACTCAGCATTAGAACTCCAACTCACTCCTTTGCTCTGCCGTGTAGTATTATCTGTGAGCCCCCTCCCCCCACCAAGGGGGCGAGGACTCAATGTCCTACTGATGTAGCCCAATCAAAGCCCTAATCATAGTTTAATCATACCCAGGTACAGACCAGTTTACAAACATAATCCAATATTTATTTTTGGAATTCATAAACAATGCCAAACTGCCACATACCTCTACAATCAACTAAGGAGATTGGCTTCAACAATTGGAGAAGTCTCATCCAAACAGGTGAAGACATTAAAATGAGAACTGATGATTTCAGCAGTCAGAAAGAATAATTTTCATCTCTAATTCAGCCAGCCAACTTCTCTTAGGAAATTCATCAAAAACATTCATTGGAGGTCCCAGTTTGTGGGTTGCCCTACAGAATTCAGACCTGCTTATCCCCACAGTCACTTGTGTCAAATCCCATAATAAATCTCACAATATGTACATTATCTGTTTCCCTGGAGAGCCCTGACAAATACAGCATCTCTGGAGATGGTCAACCAAGATAGTGGCTTAGGAACTCCATGATATTCTCCCGGAGAATCTTTGAACAAATACCAAGAACTGGCAGAGACACCTTCTTCAAAACTTAAGGAAAAAGTTAAAGTTTTATAGTAAATGAATAAGTGCAAAATCAAGAAAACACAGTTTTAAAACTAGAAGGAATAGCTTGTGGCCCACATTTTGACCCCTCTCCACCTCTCCCTGGCACAGAGTGGAGCTAGCTTAGGCTCCCATTGGGGGTCACTGGTCTTATTCCAGAGAGAACAAATTAATCCATTTACAAATACTGAGTGCCTGCATGTCAGTAACAAACTATTGGGTGACAGCCTGAAAGAGTGAACCAAGAAACTAGGCCTCACCCTCCCAGAACTTTCCCTGTAGGCAGAAGCAGCTTGTGGTTTGTTAAAGCAGTATAAGAAACAATTAAGTCCAAGAAGCCTGGGGCAAAAGTTTACCTGAATTAAGCCATACACTTGAGCACCTGGGACGGGAAAAATTCTGCTTCATAGGGAGGAGGTGGGATATTGGAATTCCTTTAAACAGGGGAATTCCTAAGGCCATGAGCAAGTTCAGGGTCCTTCTCATCCTTCAGAAAAGATGGGGAAAACCCTGCACTTCACATTCCCTTGAAGCTGATCTTGATAGGAGGGCTAAACTCTGAAACAGAGCATCAGAAAACACAAAGCCAATTTTCAAAGACTGTAGTAAATAGTAAACATAAACTATTCTAAAAGTTTACAGAAGAGCTTTAACACAAAGCCAAACAAAAATAAAACTGTAGACAAGAGAGGGAAACTGAGCCTCAAGATTGTTGTGTTTGTTTGTTTGTGCTAGCTCTTTCCACTCAAGGAAATCTCTATCTTATCAAAAGTTGGATATAAACTTACAGAAGATAAAGTTCAGTGACTAAATCCCAGAGTTAACTCTTTAAAATATTAAAATGTACAGTGTGAAAGAAAGATTACAAGACAAACAAAAATGTGGAAACTATGGCCCAGCCACAAGAACAAGATGAAAATTCAGAAACCATCAATGAAGAAGACCAGACTTTGGATATACAATAAAAATACTTGAAAAAAAAATAGTCCTCAGTTTGATCAAGGGGATAAAGGAAAACAGAGAAAGAACTAAAAGATATCAGAAAAACAATGAAGGAACAATATGATAATCTCAATAAATAGAATTTTTAAAAAGGAAGCAAATAGAAATATTGGAATTGAAGACCACAGCAACTAAAATAAAATTTTCTTAGAAGATGTCAACAGCAGATTGGAGTTGGCAAAGGCAGAGGACTGGTCTCTGCTGCCATGGACACAGACTTTAGAACATCTCACAGCAGCAAATTAGAACCCCATGAATATCCAGGCAGAGGGACCCAGGTCTTCAGAGACCCAAGATGGAACACAAACTTCTGAGGAGTACTGCATATAAAAAGGACTGGGGGTGGGGTGGGGATAAAAAGAGAAACCACGCAGAACTATTGGCAAGACGATGCTCACTCAATAGTCTCTTTTGGCTACACCACCCAAATGCAAAATAGATTTTTCTAGAGTGACCACGCTCCTGAATTAACCCTATGACATTCCCTGGGGCAGTATACACTTATGGGAAGGAAACTGAAGACAGAAAAGCCTCACAGAAATATAAAAGGAGGGAGAGTTAAACTGAACTGCTATAAGACAGGATGGGCTCCAGAACTGAAAAGTGTAAGGAAAAGGGGAAACTGAGTGAGGGGATAGTTTAAACAAATCATAAGAGTTGTGGAGAAAGTTTTGCACAAAACAAACAACAGAACAAGATTACTGTAGCTGTAAAAGAGGAAAGGAAGTTTTCTCCTGGAGGTGAAAGAATTGCACAAAACTTTTAATCTTAAATATTGTACTGTATATCCAGGGGAAGAATCAGATGAAGAGAATGTGAGAAAATCTGGACAGTTAAACATAAGCTATTCTAAAAGTTTACAGAAGAGCTTTAACACAAAGCCAAACAAAAATAAAACTGTAGACAAGAGAGGTAAACTGACCCTCAAGATGCATAGACAACAGGAAAAATTGCAAGCCATACTAAGAAACAGGAATAAATGGCTGAATCAAGGGAAAAAATTAAAACTTCAGAGGAGATGTAGAATTTGGAACAACTAATCAAAGAAGTTCAAACAAATCTAAATAAATTCAAGGAGATGAAGGAAAATACGCATAAAGAGATAAAGAATATTAAGAAGCTAATGTATGAGCATAAAGAAGAATTTGAAAGTTTAAAAGGAAACGTAACAAAAATTATTGGGATGAAAGACAAAATATTAAAGATTAAAAATATACTAGAGGCATACAATAGAAGATTTGAACAAGCAGAAGAAAGAATCAGCAATCTAGAAGACAAGACAATTGAAATCATACCATCAGAAAAACAAGTAGAGAAAAAATTAGAAAAATTTGAGCAATGACTCAGGGATTTGAGTTACAGCACAAAGTGTACATCATGGTGTCCAGAAGAAGAGAAAGGAAAAGGGGCAGAAAGACTGTTTGAGGAAATAATGGCTGAAAAATTCTGAAATCTTATGAAATAAAAAATTATACATGTCCAGGAAGTACAACATACTCCAAACAGAAAAACCTCCTAATAGACCTATTCCAAGACACATACTAATCAGAATGTCAAATGCCAAAGATAAAGAAAGAATTCTGAAAGCAGCAAGAGGAAAGAAATTCATCACATAGAAGGGATTCTCAATAATACTAAGTGCCAATTTCTCAACAGAAACCATTTAAGCAAGAAGGCAATGGTATGATATATTTATGGTACTGAATGAGAAATTTTGCCACTAAATTGCCTTATCTAACAAAACTGTCCTTCAAAAATGAAGGAGAGTTTAAAATATTAAGATAAACCGAAACTGAGAGTTCATCAGCGAAAGGTCTGCCTTATAGGAATTACTAAAGGGATATGCACAGGTAGGAAGGAAAAGGCAGGAGAGAGTCACTTGGAGTAGTGTAAAGAAATAAAGATCATCTGTGATGAAAACTAAAAGGGTAAATACAAACCCAAATAGTACTGTAGCCTCAATGTACAGCATTATTCTTTAATTCATATAAGAATCAGAATACTTTTGGGGCAGGGAGGGGATGAGCAGTTGAAATACAGGGGCTTCTTTGGGATTTGGAGGTTGTCCTGAGTACCTTTGTGGCAACGGATGTAGGCCATTTTAAAATAATACATACCACTAAGAACTGTGTGGGAGAGAGTGTTGTCTACGGGGTGAACTGTGGTCTTTGGTTAGTGGCAAGGCCCCAGGATGTGTAAGTCCATTGAGGGTGGTGGGCCACACTTGTGGGAGATGTTTGTGTGGGATGTGGTGGGAGGTGTGGGAGGTGGGCAACATGGGAATCCCAGTGGGTTCCGTGTAATATTTTGGGTACCTAAGCACCTCTTAAAATATATTTATATATATACATAAATAACATTTTTGTAAGCAAATGCACATATATGCATATACATTTATATATCATTTTGCAAATGTTGGTATGTATTGTGAAAATTTTGATTTTTACCCACAATAAAAAAAAAAAAAGAATCAGAATATAATTGAATAAGAAAAAACATATTTCCTGATAATGTACATGAAAATATAAAGTGGTAAAGTGGAACAAAAACAGCATAAAGAGGGGATACAGAGGTATATGGCAGGCAGCAAAGAATGTGTAGGCTATTAAAGATAAGTTAGGACCATCTCAAATTAGTAGGTTATAGAGGTAGGTTGTATAATATAAACTCCAGGGTAACCACAAAGGAAGTGTTTTAACAATATACAGAAACAGAAATGAGAAAAGGCTTAGTCAGATACACCACAAAATATGAACTATACAGAATAAAAGGATGCAGTAAATGAAAAGAAAGAAAAAGATATGACATGAAAACCAAAGGATAAAATGACTGAAATGAGTACTGCCTTTCTAAAAATGATACTGAATGTTAATGGATTAGAACCCCTAATCAAAAGACACAGATTGACAAAATGGATTTTAAAAAGGATGATCCGAATATATATTGCTTACAAGATACTCAACTTAGACCCCCAAAACACAAATAGATTAGAAGTGAAAGTTTGGAAAAAGATAATCCATGCAAATAGTAACCAAAATGGAGCTGGGGTAGCTATATAATATCTGACAAAAAAAGCATTATGTCAGAAGCTATTATAAGAGCAATGCAAGAAATTGTAACAATGAGGTGGAGCCAGTGGCCACTTGACCCTTTTGGGGTAGGGAGGGGATGAGCAGTTGAAATACAGGGGCTTCTTTGGGAGTTGGAGGTTGTCCTGAGTACTGTTGTGGCAACGGATGTAGGCCATTTTAAATCAGCACACACCACTCAGAACTAAGTGGGAGAGAGTGTGGTCTACAGTGTGAACTGTGGTCTATGGTTGGTGGCAAGGCTCCAGGATGTGTAAGTTCATTGAGGGTGGTGGGCCACACTGTGGGAGATGTTTGTGTGGGATGTGGTGGGAGGTGTGGGAGGTGGGCAACCTGGGAATCCCAGTGGGTTCTGTGTAATATTTTGGGTAATCTAAGCACCTCTTAAAATATATGTATATATATATATAAATAACATTTTTGTAAGCAAATACACATATATGCATATATATTTATATATCATTTTGCAAATGTTTGCATGTATTGTGAGAATTTTGATTTTTACCCATAATAATAATAAAAAAAAGAGACAAAGAATGTCACTTATATAATAATACAAGAGGCATCCAATGATAAATATTTATGCACTAACCACATTGCCCCAAAATACATGAGGCAAACACTGGCAAAACTTAAAGGAGAAATAGAAACCTCTAAAAAAAATATTTGGAGACTTCAATAAATGACTTTCGTCAGTATATAGAACATCTAGACTGAAGATCAATACAGAATCAGAGAATTTGAATAAGATAAATGAACTTGGTCTAACAAACATATATAGAACATTGTATCTCAAAAGCACAGGATATACATTCTTCTCAAGTGCACGTTGATCATTCTCCAGGATAAAACATATGTTCTGTCACAAAACAAGTCTCAATATATTTACAAAGATTGAAATTATACAAATCATCTCCTCTGACCATAATGAAATAAAGCTGGAAATAAACAGCAAGTGGAGAACTGGAAAAACCACAAATATATGGAAGTTAAATAACACACTCTTAATTAATCAGTGGATCAATGAAGAAATTAGAAGGAAGATTAGTGAACATCTTGAGATGAATTAAAGGATAAAAATCATAGCAAACATATGGGATGCTGTGAAGGCAGAGCTGAAAGGTAAATTTACAGCCCTAATGCCTATATAAAAATGAAGGAGCTAAAATCAAAGACTTAACTGCAAACCTGGGGGAACTAGAAAAAGAACAGCAAACTATTCCCAAAGCAAGCAGAAGGAAAGAAATAACAAAGATTAGAGCAGAAATAAATGAAAATGAGAACATAAAACAATAAATTAATAAAACCTAACATTGTTTTTTTGAAAATGTCAATTAAATTGACAAACCCTCAGCTAGAGTGAAAAAGAAAAGAAAAGATGAAAATAAATAAAATCGTAAATTAGAGAGGGACATTACTACTGACACCTCAAAAATAAAAAGCATCATAAGAGGATAATATGAACACCACTATACCAAAAAATTGGACAACCTAGATAAAATGGACTAATTCACAAAACAGAGGAAGAAATAGAAGACTTCAAAAGACCAGTTACAAGTAAATAGATTGAATATGTCATCAAAAACCTCTAAACAAAGAAAAGCCCAGGACCAGAGAGCTTAACAGGTGAATACTACCCATCTGTCCAAGAAGAATTAATACTAATCCTGCTCAAACACTTGCAAGAAATTGAAGAGAAGGGAATATACTCCCTAACACATTCAGTGAGGCCAACATCACCCTACTACCAAAGCAAGATATTAAAAGAATAAAATTGCATACAATTTTCGTTTATGAATATAGATGCAAAAATCCTCAACTAAATACTTTCATATCCATTCCAACAGCACATTAAAAGAATTATACATCAAGACCAAGTGGGTTTTATCCTATGTATGTAAAGGTGGTTCAACATAAGCAAATCAATTTATGAAATACATCTCATTAGCAAAACAAAGGAACAAACCCCAATGGGCACCTCAATGGGTGCAGAGAAAAAACATTTTACATAGTCCAGCACACATTCTCAAAAAAAAATTAGAAAAATTGGAATAAAAGGAAACTTCTTCAACATGATAGGGGCATATATGAAAAACCCAACAACATACTCAGTGGTGATAATGAAAGCTTTACCTCTAAGATCTGGAACAAGACAAGGATCTCCACTATCACCACTGTTATTCAAAATTGTGATGGATGCTCTAGCCAGAGCAATTAGGCAAGTAAAAGAAATAAAGGCATCCAAATTGTTAAAGAAGAAGTAAAACTTTCACTGTTCACAGAAGACATGATCTTTTATCTTTTAGAAAGTTCACAACAAGGCTACTAGATCTAATAAACAAATTCAGAAAAGTAGTGGGGTACAAGATCAACATGCAAAAGTCAATAGTGTTTCTATATACTAGGAATGAGCAATCTGAGCAGAAAATCAAGAAAAAATTCCATTTGCAATAGCAACTAAAAGAATAAAAAATCTAGAAATAAATTTAACTAAGGACTTGTACACAGAAAACTACAATACATTGCTAAAAGATACAAAGAAAACCTAAATAAAGGACGAATATTCCCTGTTCATGGATTGGAAGAATAAATATGGCTATTATTTGCCTAGAGACTGTGGTGTTTTGGGGCTGGATGCTGGCAATCCATGGTCCTTGGCTTTTCAATCAAATGGCAATGCTATGGCAGACTGTCCTGGATTCACCTTTCTCTTCTGGTTCCATTGACTTTCAGCTTCTGGTTGCTCCAAAAGATCTTACTTCAATGGGCTCATACCTATGGAATAGATTAAGTTTAAGAATATATTTTTTGGCAATCATAGCTCCAAACCACCACATCCACTGTTACCACTGTTATTCAATATTTTACTGGAAGTTCTAGTAAAATATGAGGCAAGATAGAGAAATATAACACATCCAAACTGGAAAGGAAGAAGTGAAAAAATTCCCCATTTGCAGATGACATGATTGTATACATAGAATATCCTGAAAAATCCATAAGAAAACTCCTAGAGCTAATAAACAAATTCAACAAAGTGGTAGGGTGCAATATCAACAGCATAAAATCACTTGTGTTTCTATACACTGATAATAATCAATCAGAAGAAGAACTCAAGGAAAATATTCCATTTACAGTAGCAACTAAAAGAATAATATATCTTGGGAAAAAATTAACTGAGATTGTAAAGAACTTGTACACAGAAAACTAAAAAAACATTGCTAGAAGAAATTAAAGAAGACTTATATAAATAGAAGGGCATTCTGTGTTCATGGATTGGAAGACTAAATATTGTTAAAATGTCATTTCTACCCAAAGCTATTTACAAAATCAATTCAATCCCAACCAAAATTCCAACAACTTTCTTTGAAGAAATGGAAAAGCCAATCATTGGACATATATTTAAGGGTAAGGGGATCTCAAATAGCGAAAATCATCTCAAATAATCATATTTCCTGATTTTAAAACTTTTTGAAAAGCTACCCTAATCAAAACAGCATAGTACTAGCACAAGAACAGATTATAGTGCAGTCAAATTGAATTGAGAATTCAGAAATAACCCCCCACATCTATGGCCAATTGATTTTTTACAATGGTGCCAGTTCCACTCAATTGGGAAAGAACAGTGTATTCAAAAAATGATACTAGGGAGATGGTGACAGATGGGGAGATGGTGACAGAGATTGAAAAGACTCACCTTTCTTACAAAAACAGCAGAGGAAAGGGAGATGTCTGAAGCAGCTGTTTTAGGGATCTTCAGAACAAGGGAGTGCTACACATCATCCAGGAGGGAGTGGTGCAGAGATGAAGAAACCAAAGCAAAAGCTGTGTATTAATCACCTGCATGGCAGGGAATGGTGCTCACTCCCAACCCCTGAGGTGAATGATTTTGGTACTACCATGGCTGACTGCTGCCAACTGAAAGGGGAACGGATGTTTTCCTCCCAAGGAAGAGGGAGAGCATAGTGGCAGCCTATGTGTGGCTTCTAATTGGCAAGATTGAACAGCAGGGCCCACATTGGAATCATGGCCCTTGCTGGTCTAAAATAATTCTCATTGTTTCAATATGATCTGGTGGCATAGAAGAAACGCCCCCCCCTCCTAGGACTCTGGGGAAAGTTTGGCAAAGAGCACTGGCAGGTTGAGAAAACTAAGAGGAAAAAAGTCTTGTTGGCATCTTTCCGGTCCCTATCGCCAGACTTCTTTAGATCTGGTCTGCAACCCATTAGTAGGTCCCTAGATCTGTTTTGATAACTTAAACATGTGCAATTTTAAAGATGAAGACTAATTTGAACTGGGAATCAAAGAAGACACAGAAAACAAAGTTAATCAACAATAAAACCTTACGCAAGAGTGAGAAATTGACCATCAGAGGAAACTCACTGTGATGGTTAGGCTAATGTGTCACCTCAACCAGGTAATGGTGCCCTTTTGTTTGGTCAAGAAAGCACTGGGCTAATTGTAATGCAAAGGGATTTCATGGACTTTAATAATCAGTGAGTTGATTATATAAATGACTGGTTTCATCTACAATCAACTGAGGAGATTGCCATCAGGAATGAGTGATGAATGTCTTTGCTCTTGAAATTGAAACTTAACCTATCATTATGGGGTACCTAAGGATTGCTTCTGAGGGCCTCCTTGTTGCTCAAATGTGGCCTCTTTCTAAGCTAAACTCGGCATATGAATGCATTACTTTCCTCCCAACGTGGGACATGACTCCCGGGGATGAGCCTCCCTGGCATCAATGGATTGCTACCAAGCACCTTCTGGCAATGCGACTGGAAAAAGACCTTGAATAAAAGGGGGAAAAGGTAAAGACAAATGAGTTTGTATGGCTAAGAGACTTCAAAATGAGTCAGGAGGTCATCTCAGAGGTAAAACTTTTTTTTTTATTAAAGATTTATTTATTTATTTATTTATTTATTCATTTATCCCCCCCTTGCTGCTTGTGCTTGCTGGGTCAGCTAACCATGCCGTGCGGGCGGGCTTGCCTTCACCAGGAGGCCCCTGGAACCGAACCCGGGGCCTCCCATACGGTAAACGGGAGCCCTACTGATTGAGCCACAGCCGCTTCCCAGAGGTAAAACTTTTGCACATCTCAGCAGGATCTCATAGAATTCCAAAGTGTATATCATTCCAAACAGAGGGGCTCCTGAGGGCTCTGGAGACACCCAGGTCCTACGTCAGGGCAGATAGCTCTGGAGTTTGGTGCCTTGCCAGTGGGCCCTACTCTGGAGTTTGTGTTCCTGAGAGTGACAGAGTTGGACTCAACTATGTCTTCCCTGCACATGGCTCATCTGTCCCTTCTATTCAAACCTATACTTGGTGTTGGGTTTGTAGGTGTATGAACAGAAAGTTGAGTCTTTGGGCCGTCCATGTGCCAGCTCAGCCCGGAACCTTGGTGGAGTAGCAACTCCTACTCTACAGCTCATTGGACTCACCCAGGACAACTGTCAGGGAGATGTTGATGGACAATGGCTGTCCCAGGAATGGAGAGAGTCTGCAGCTGCAAGAAGGATAATCCCATCCATCTTTCCCATGGAATATAAGCCCCCCTCTCAATTGGAGGTGGAGTGGACATCACCTCCAAGACTCCTCAGGATTGGGGGAAGAGCTATGGACTAGAGTGGACTTATTGGTATTCTACTATAGACATATTGTGATTCAAGCAATGGAAGAAATTACAGCATTGATGTGGATCCAGTGGCCACTGGAGGCTCTGGGGGCAGGGAGAGAGAAAAGCAGTTGTAATACAGGGGCTTTTTCAGGACTTGGGAATTGTCCTGAGTGACATTGCAATGACAGATACAGGCCATTTTATATCATCATATAACATGCAGAACTGTGTGGGAGTGTGGACTACAATGTGAACTATGGTCCTTGCTTAATGGCAAAGCCCCAGGATGTGTTTATCAATTGCAATTAATGTGCCACACTAATGAAGGATGTTTATGTTGGTGGTTGTGGGACGTGTGGGAGGTGGGGCATATGGAAATCCCTATATTTTTATGTGTAACATTTATGTAATCTAAACATCTTTTTAAAAATAAAAAAAGGAATCCCAGTGGGTTCCGTGTAATATTTTGGGTATCTAAGCACCTCTTAAAATATATTTTTATATATACATAAATAACATTTTTGTAAGCAAATGCACATATATGCATATATATTTATATATCATTTTGCAAATGTTGGTATGTATTGTGAAAATTTTGATTTTTACCCACAATAAAAAAAAAAAAAGAAGTGATTTCAGCATTCAGAGAAAGAATTCTCATCTCTACTTCAGATAGCCAGTGTCTCCTGGGGAACTCATTGAGGACCTTAATCAGAGCCCCTGGCTTGCAGACTGCCCTACAGAATTTGGTCTTGTGCATCCCCATGGTCATAAGAGACAATTTTGTAAAATCTCATACTATTTACAGATATCTCCTGTCAGTGGGTTCTGTTTTCCTAAAAAACACTGATTAATACAGCTTGGTACCAGGAGTGGTTCTTGAGAAACAGAATCTTAAAAATGGGATTTCTGAATTGGCTCTGGGATTTTTGCAATTAGTTCTCAACTTTGATTAGATTCAAGGGCACTAATGACTCTGTTTCCAGTAATCAAGAGGCCAATGACAGTCCATAGCATGGTTGACAATAGAGGTACTCAAAATATCACTACTGGGTATGACTACTTCCATGCTTATAGGAGGCAAGGATATGTGTGAAAGTGTTTGTAAAACCCGAGGAGAGTTTTGTGGAGTTAAAAAGTACAACGATGTTGGCTGGCTGTTCTTAATTATGCTGGATACAGTTACAAAGGAAAGGGACGAGCTGAAGTCTTCAATTTTGCAACTTAAGTTCCACATGAATGATGTAAAAATTCCTATGTGTGTTCTGAAAAAAAATCTTGTTTCATGCAGCCTCAGACTTGAGGTCTCTGAAAAACAGACTCTGAGTCTCACAGTACAAGTAGCAAAATTACAATGGAAACTAAAATCTCAGCTTTGCAGGGTGTCTGCTGTTAAAGTGAGGGCATTGATTGGAAAGGAGTGGAACCCTGAAGATTGGGATGGAGACATATGGGTTGATGATGGTAGCAGTGGGGACATTGAAACCCTAAATTTTGCTGAAACTTTGTCACATAAACCTGTAATGGTCTGCCTTGTGGAGAACACCCAATGTCAAGCTTGCACAACCCAATTGCAAGAAGAAGCAATTACTCTAGACTTATTGGTAAGGTATTTGTGTGAGAGATAATGGGAGAAAAATCCAACAAGAATACAATGACCTTCCACTTCGATGAAATTTATAGGTGTCCAATGGTGTCGCGCACGTCACGATATCCCTTCTTTTTTTTTTTTAATTTATTTTTATTATTATTATTTTTTATTATGGGTAAAAATCAAAATTCTCACAATACTCACTGAAGGATAAGCTGTTGCATCTGGCCCTTCTTATGTCCAAAAAAGAGGCACAATGCTTAGTTACTCTCTTTGGATTATGGAGACAACATATTCTTGATTTGGGTGTTGCTACTCTGACCCATTTAACATGTGACCAGAAAAACTGCTAGTTTTGAGTAGGGACTGGAACAAAAGGAGGCTCTGTGAAATTTTCAGCCTGCTGTGCAGCTCTCCACTGCCCCTTGGGCCATAAGATCCATCAGAACCAGTGGTGTTAGAAGTGTCAGTGGCAATAGACATGCTGTCTGGAGCCTTTGATAGGCTCCTATATGAGAATCACAATGAAGACCTGTAGGACTTTGGAGCAAAGCCCTGCCATCCTCTGCAGAAAACTATCCCTTTGGGAAACAGCTATTGACCTGCCACTGGGCCTTAGTAGAGACTGAACACTTAACCATGGGCTACCAAGTTACTATGAAGCTTGAGTTGTCTGTCATTTTCTGGGTATTAGTTGAACCCATCAAACCATAAAGTTGGGCATGCACAGCAGCACTCCATCATAAAGTGGAAATGGTATATACAAGATAGTGCTCAAGCAAGTCCTGAAAGCACAAGTAAGTTACATGAGAAAGTGGACCAAATGCCCATGACCTCCACTTCTACCACATTATCTTCTCTTTCTCAGCCCACAGCTATGGCCTCTTTGGAAGTTCCTTACAATCAGTCGACTGAGAAAGAGAAAACTCGGGCCTAGTTTAAAGATGGTTCTGAATGATATTCAGGTACCACTGTAGCCCCTTTCTGGGACATTGCTGAAGGACTGGTGAGGGTAAATCCTCCCCATGGGCAGAATTTTGAGCAGTGCACTTGGTTGTTCATTTTGCTTGGAAGGAAAAATGGCTGGAAGGGTGTTTCTACAGTGATTGCCAATGGTTTGGCTGGATGGTCAGGGGCTTAAAAGGAACATGATTGAAAAATTGGCGACAAAGAGGTCTGGGAAAGAGGTATGTGGATAGACCTTTCTGAGTGGGCAAAAAACATTAAAATATTTATGTCCCATGTGAATGCTCCCCAGAGGGTGACTTCAGCAGAGGAAGATTTTAATAATCAAGTGAATAAGATGACCTGCTCTGTAGCTAGCACTCAGCCTCTTTCCCCAGTCACTCCTATCATTGCCCAATGGGCTCATGAACAAAGTAGCCATGGTGGTAAAGATGTTGATTATGCATGGGTTCAGCAACATCGACTTCCACTCACCAAAACAGACTTGGTTACAGCCAGGGCTGAGTGCCCAATCTGCCAGCAGCAAAGACCCACACTTGGCCCCTGATATGGCACCATTCCCCGAGGTGATAAGCCTGCTACCTGATGGCAGGTTGATTACACTGGATCACTTCCATCACTGAAGGAGCAGCAATTTGTTCCAACTGAAATAGACACATACACAAAATATGGGTTTCCCTTCCCTGCACAGAACACAACGCTTTTTTTCAAAACTACCATCTGTTGACTTACCGAATGTCTTATCCACTGCCATGGTATTCCACACAACATTGCTTCTGATCACGGAAATCCTTTCAAAGCAAATATGTGCAGGAATGGGCACATGCTCATGGAACTCACTGGTCTTACCATGTTTCCCATCATCCTGAAGCAGCTTGATTGACAAAACAGTGAACTGGCCTTATGAAAACCCAATTATGAAAACTAGGCGGCAATACCTTGCAAAGTGGGGGCAGTGTTCTCCAGGAGGCTATGTAAGCTCTAAATCAGTGTCCACTCTATGCTGGTGTTTCTCGCAACACCATAGATTCATGGGTTCAGGAATAAAGGAGTTGAAATGGGACTGACTCCACACACTATTACCCCTAGTGATCCACTAGGAAAAATTTTGCTTCTTGTCCCTGTACCTTAGCTCTGCTGGTCTACAGGTCTTGGTTCCAAAAGGAGGAATTCTTCCACTAGGAGAGTAAACAATGATTCCATTGAACTGGAATTTAAAACTGCTATCTGGCTTCTCAGGTCTCTGAATCAACATGCAAAAAGGGAATTACTGTACTGACTGGGGTGATTGATCTTAACTATCAAGGGGAAATAGGACTGCACCTACACATTGGAGGTAAAGAAAAGTTTGCCTCGAATACAAGAGAACTCCTAGGGCATCTCTTAGTACTACCATGCCCTGCGATTGATGTAAATTTAAAAATTGCAACAACCCATTCCAGACAAGATTAACAATGGTCCAGAATCTTCAGAAATGAGAGCTTGGGTTACCCCACCAGGTAAAGAACCATGGCCAGCGGAGGCGCTTGCTGAGGGTAAAGGGAAAATGGAATCGTAATGGAAGAAGGTAGTGATAAATATGAACTTTGACCATGTGACCAGTTACATAAATGAGTACTATAATGGTCATGAATATTTCTTCCTTTTTTGTTATGAATATGTTTGTATATGTTCATAAAACAAATATCTTTGTTTTCTTCCCTATCTTTACCCCTTATCATATGACATACGTTATATTAATTTCATGTCATAGTATTTAAAGATGTCATGTTTAAAAGTGAATATTACCCAAAGAAGCCCCTGTATTTCAACTGCTCATCCCGTTCCTGCCCCAAAAGTGGCAAGGCCCCAGGATGTGTAAGTCCATTGAGGGTGGTGGGCCACACTTGTGGGAGATGTTTGTGTGGGATGTGGTGGGAGGTGTGGGAGGTGGGCAACATGGGAATCCCCGTGGGTTCCGTGTAATATTTTGGGTAATTTGAGCACCTCTTAAAATATATTTATATATATAAAAATAACATTTTTGTAAGCAAATGCACATATATGCACATATATTTATATATCATTTTACAAATATTGGTATGTATTGTGAAAATTTTGATTTTTACCCACAATAAAAAATAAATAAATTTAAAAAAAAAGTGAATATTACCCAAGAACTTGCACATTATTTTGGAAGGATTTAGTGCATTTCTGGTTGTATGGAGGACAGTTGAGTATTCTTAGATGAATATATGTGTATGTATATGTATATATATATATATATATGCTATTGTTTTCATTTAGAGATTAAGTATGGTTTAAGGTGATGTGTATGGCTGCCAAGTTGACAAGGGTTGGACTGTGATGGTTAGGCTAATGTGTGAACTCAGCCAGGGAATGGCGCCCAGTTGTTTGGTCAAAAAGCACTGAGCTAACTGTAATACATGGGCATTTCATAGACTTTAATCATCAGTAGTTGATTGAATAGATGGCTGTTTACATCTACAATCAACTAATGAATTTGCCATCAGCAATGAGTGATGTCTCATCCAATAAGCTGAAGCCTTTAAATGGAGAAGTGATTTCAGCATTTAGAGAGAGAATCCCCATCTCTACTTTGGACAGTCAGTGTCTCCTGAGAACTGATCAAGGACCTTAATCAGAGTCCCTGGCTTGCAACCTGCCCTACATAATTTGGACTTGTGCTTCCTCATGTTGGCATGGGACAATTTTATAAAATCTGATACTATTTACAGATATTTCTTGTTGGTTCTGTTTCCTAAAAGAACCCTGACTAATATACTCACCAATGTTATCAGATGCTTAGACATAAAAAAAAAAAAAAAAAAAAAAAAATCACTAGCCATACTAAGAAACAGGAGGATATGGCTCAAAGGACCAAATTAAAAATCCAGATGAGACACAGGATTTGTTTATTTGTTTGTTTGTTTTGAGTTTTTATTTTATTTTTTTAATATTTTAAAAGATACTTAGATTACATAAATGTTACACAAAAATTACAGGGATTCCCATGTTCCCCACGTCCCACACCTCCCATAACATCCCACATAAACATCTTTCATTAGTGTGGCACATCACCTGCAATGGATATACACATCCTGGGGCCTTGCCACTAAACATGGACCATAGTTCACATTGTAGACCACACTCTCTCCCACACAGTTCTGCATGTTATATGTTGGTGTAAAATGGCCTATATCTGTTGTTGTAATGTCACTCAGGATAATTCCCAAGTCCTGAAAAAGCTCCTGTATTACAACTGCTTTTCCCTTCCCTGCCCCAAAAGTGTCCAGTGGCCACTGGCTCCACCTCACTGTTGTAATTTCTTCCATTGCTTGAATCACAATATGTCTACAACAGAATACCATTAAGTCCACTCTAGTCCATAGCTCTTCCCCCAATCCCGAGGAGTTTGGGATGGTGATGTCCACTCCACCTCCAAGTAAGAGGGGGCTTATATCCCATGGATACGGTGGATGGGATTATCCTGCCTGCAGCTGCAGGCTCTCTCCATTCCCTGGGATGGCCATTGTCCATCATCGCCTCCTCACCAGGTGACTTGGGTGAGTCCCTTGAGCTGTAGAGTAGGAGTTACAGCTCCACCGAAATTACAGGCACAGCTGGCACATGGGCAGGCCAGAGGCTCCAGTCTCTGGAAGTACACCTACAAACTCCAGCATCACATATAGGTTTGAATAGAAAGGACTGATAGACCATATGCAGGGAGGACTTATTTGAGTCCAACTCTGTCACTCTCGGGAGCACAGATTCCAAAGTATAGCCCACTGATAAGGCATCAATCTCTGGAGCTATCCCCCCTTATATAGGACCTGGGTTTCTCCAGAGTTCTCAGGAGCCCCTCTGTGTGGGATGATAACCACTTTGGTGTTCTATGATATCCTACTGAGGTGTGCATAAGCATTACCTCTGGCATGACCTCCCAACTCTCTTTGAAGACTCTTAGCCACATGAAGTCATTTGTCTTTACATTTCCCCCCTTTTATTCAAGGTCTTTTTCCATTTGTATTACCAGTTGGCACTTGGTATTAATCCCTCGAGACACAGGATTTGAAACAACTAATCAGTGATGTTCAAATAAATCTCTTAAATTAATTCAAGGAGATTAAGGAAAACATGGCTATAGAGATAAAGGACACTAGGTGAGCATAAAGAAGAATTTCAAAGCTTGCAAGTTAAATTAAGAAAACTTATGGGAATTAAAGACATAATGGGTGAGATTTAAAATGCATTAGAGGCGTGCCAAAGAATATTTGACTTTACGGAAGAAGGGATCATCAAATTAAAGGATAGAACATCTGAAATTGAAAACACAGAAGAACAGAAAGTGGAAGAATAGAAAACATTGAAGAGGGTCTCAGGGAATGGAGTGAGAACACAAACACACTAACATATACATGTCATTAGTGTCCCAGAAAGAGTTGAGAACAGAAAAATGAGGAAATAATGACTGATAATTTCCCAACTCTTATGAATGGCATAAATATTCATATCCCAGAAAGGCATCATATTCCAAAGAGAATAAATCCAAATAGACCTACTCTAAGAAACATACTATTCAGAATACCAAGTGTCAAAGATAAAGAGAGAATTCTGAAAGCATCAAGAGAAAACTGATACATCACATACAAGAAATGTCCAATAAGAATTAGTGTAAATTTCTACTCAGAAACCATGGAGATGAGAAAGCAGTGACTGTATAACATGTTTAAGATAATGAAAGATGAAAACTGTCAGTCAAGATTTCTTTATCTGGAGAGATTGCCCTTCAAAAAATGAGAGTGAGTTTAAAGTATTCATAGATAAACGGAAACTGAGAGAGTTCATCACCAAGAGACTGGCCCTATGAGAAACACTAAAATGAGTGATGCAACTTGAAAAGATAAGACAGGAGATTCTTGGGAAAAAGTGGAGAAATAAAGATTATTAGTAAGGGTAACTAAAGAGTAAAAAGACAGAAAAATATGATATGGCATATTAAAGCCAAAGGAAAAAATTGTCAAATACGTAATTCATTTACAATAATAAAATTGAATGTTAATGGATTGAATTCCCCAATCAAAAGACAGAGACTGGCAGACTATATAATATACAGGAGAATCTATGTGCTTTCTACAAGAGACTCATCTTAGGTGCAAGGATATAAATGGTATAAGAGTGAAAAGTTGGAAAAAGATACTTCACCCTAATGGTAACCAAAAAAAAAAAAAATTGCTGAGGTAGCTATAGTAATATGAGACAAAATGGATTTTAAAAGTAAAACTCTTACAAGAAATAAAGAAGGACATCATATATTAATAAAAGAGGAAATTCACCAAAAAGAAATAACATTCATAAATATTTATGCATCTAACCAGGGTACCACAAAATACATGAGACAAATACTGACAAATGTGAAAGAAGAAATAAACGTCTCTACAATAAGAGTTGCTCATTTCAATACACACTCTCATCACTGGATAGAACATCTAGAAAGAGAATCAATAATGAAACAAAGACTTTGCACAATATGATAAATAAACACGACCTAACAGACATATACAGAACATTGCACCTCAAAACAGCAGGTTATACATTCTTCTCAAGGGCTCTTGGTCGTTCTCTAAGATAGACCATATGTTTGGTCACAAGACAGGTCTCAATAGATTTTTGAAAAGTTGAAATTTTACAAAGTACTTTCTCTGATGAAAATGGAATGAAGCTTGAAATCAATACCAGACAGAGAATAGTAAAATTCACAAATATATAGAGGTTAAACAACACATTCTAACAATCATTGGGTCAAAGAGGAAATTGAAAGAGAAATCATTAAATATCTCAGGATGAATGTAAACGATAACACAACACATGAAATCCTATGGGCTGCAGTGAAGGGAGTATAGCCCTAAAATGCTTATAACAAAACAAAGAAAGACCTAAAATCAGAGACCTAACAGCACATCTGGGGGAACTAGAAAAACAAAAGCAAACTAATCCCAAAGCAAGCAGAAGAAAAGAAATAACAAAGAATACAACACAAAGAAATGAAATTAAGAACAGAAAACAATAGTGAGACTCAACAAAACCAAAAGTTGGTTCTTTGAGAAGATCAATAATATTATCAAACCCTTATCTAGACTAAAAAAGAAAAAAAGAGAGCAGATGCAGATAAAATCAGAAATGAGAGGGAGGGACATTACTACTGATCCCACAGAAATATGAAAGATCATGAGAAGATACTATGAACAACTGTTTGCCAATAAATTAGACAACATAGATGAAATGAACAACTTCCTAGATACACACAAAATACCTACACTGCCTCAAGAAGAAATACAAGACCTCAACAAACCAATCACAAGCAAAGAGATTGAATAAGTCATCAAAAACTTCCCAATAAAGAAAAGCGAAGGACCAGACAGCTTCACAGGTGAATTCTACCAATTCTTTTGGAAAGAATTATTACTGATCCTCCTCAAACTCTTCCAAAAATGTGGAGAGAAGGAAACACTAGGTTACTCATTCTATTAAGCCAACATCACCCTAATTCCAAAGTCAGGTAAAGATACTCCAAGAAAAAAATATTGCAGACAAATCTCTCTATTGCATATAGATGCAAAAATCCTCAACAAAGTACTTTCAAATTGAATACAACAGCACATTAAAAGAATTATACACCATGATCAAGTGGGTTTTATACAATGGTGGTTGAACACAAGAAAATAAATTAATATATCATACCACACTAAAAAATCAAAGGAGAGAAATCACACGAGTATCTCAATTGATGCAGAAAAGACATGGGACAAAAATCCTGCATTCTTACTTTTTTATTATTTTTTCTTTATTTTAAAAGAAGCTTAAATTACATAAATTTGAGGGGGACTTCTGGGAAAAGGCGCTGAAGTAGGTAGTCAGAGTCTGATGCTCTCACAAAAAAAGCAGAGAGGAGGCAAGGACCTATCTAATGGAACTGCTTTGGATATATATATAGAACAGGAAGGTGCTCTGAGTCATCTAGGAGGGTACTGGAAAGATAAAGAAACCAAAGGAAAACAGTGAGTTGCTCACCCCTTTTGCTGGAAATGGCACATATACCCTGCCATCAGGGCAAATAGCCTCTGTGGAGCCCCCGGCTTGCTGCTGCCAACGGAGTGGAGGGAGGGTACCCTGATAGGAAGAGGGATCTGATGGAGGGTGGAGAGTGGTTTCTTTGTGGTGAATTTGGCCAGCTGAGGCCCCTTTGAATGTTAGAAGGGACCCCGACCCACTGGGGAGAGGGAAGGGGGGATCTGCTCAGGCAGGCTGTCACACTCAGCTTCCCTGGGAGAGAAAGGAACTAGATTTGAGAGGGGGCAGAGACAGGAGCTTAATCAGCAGGACTCTAGCAAACTGTAGAAGTCTAAAATGCCTGAGAGAAAAGGGATGGATAGAGCCAGATAAACTTTCTGAAACCTAATTAACCTGAGGAGACAGATTAGCTCGGTGGAGGAATTCCCATCTTGCATATATGAGGTCCCTGGTTGGATTCCCATGTCTCTTTAGAGAAGTGATCCACTGGATTATCAGGCATCCAGCTGATAACCTTATGACAGGGAACATATAGACATTTTTTTTGTTGTTGTTTTAGGTTTTCCAGGATCTGCTATTTTTCTATTTTTTAAAGATTCCTTATTTTCCCTTCATTATCTTACTTGCTAAAACCTGGTTCATCAACTGCAGAGGGCAGGCTGCAGGGTGACTCACTGATGAACATCAGCAGCCAGAGAAGATCCTTAGGGGCCTAAGATGGAAGGTTGTTTTTCCTTGGTTGCCTTTTTTTTATTGCTGTTGTTTTGTTTTGTTGTTCTATTTTCCCTTTCTTTGCTTCTTTTCACCTATTTTTTCTTCCTTACGTTTCTTTCATTTTTCTATCTTCTGTTTTCTGTGGTTTTTCTTTCATTCCACATCTTTTTGTTTGGTCCTCAATTTTTTTTAATTTCTCTGTGTTTTCTTTCTTTTTTACATTTACTTTTTTTCTTTTTTCTTTTCCTCTCCTCTTATTATTCTGGACATTTAATTCATTCTGTATATTTTTGCCTATTTTGAAACTCGTTGCATTTTTTTCTATTCCACTTTTTTATTCTTATTCCTCTGAGCTTCTTATGATTTTTTTTGCCCACGTTAATTATTTATTTTCCTAGGTCTCTAATGATTCTTCAACTACCTTTTTAAATTTATTTAATTTATTTTTAGAAATTTTTAAATATAATTTTTAATTTTTTTAAAGATACTTAAATTACATAAGTGTGGCATAAAAAATATAGGGGATTCCCATATGCCTCACTTTCTAGCTCTCCCACATTTTCCCACATTGACAACATCCTTCATTAGTGTGGTATATTTGTTACGTTTGATGAACACATTTTGGAGCATTGTCACTAAGCATGGATTATAGTTTACATTGTAGTTTACACTCTCTCCCACACAATTTTTAAAATTATGACAAGATATATATGGTCTGTATCTGTCCTTGCAATGTCATTCAAGACAATCCCAAAGTCATGAAAATGTCCCCATATTACTCCTGTGTTTCCCTTTCCCTCGCCTCAGAATCTCCAGTGGCCACTGCCTCCACATCAATGATAAAAGTTTTTCCATTGCTAGAATCACAATAAGTCTATAGTAGAACACCAGTAAGTCTCCTCTAGTCCAACGTCCATTCCCCAATCCTGAGGATTCTGGGTTGGTGATGCCCACTCTGCCTCTAATTGAGAGAGAGCTTCGATCCCATGAGGCAGATGGATGGGACAATCTTGCTTGCAGTTGCAGACCCTCACGGTTCCTTGGGATGGTCATTGTCCAACATCTTCTCCTTGATAGTTGTCCCGGGTGAGTCCAAAGAACTGCAGAGTAGGCAACTCTGTTGAGAGTCAAGGCCCAGCTGGCACATGGACAGCCCAAAGATTTCAGTCTTTTGGACATACACCTATCAACTCTAGTACTAACTATAGGTTCAAATGGAAGGGGCAGAAGAACAATGTGTAGGGAAAACACAACTGAGTCCATTTCTTTCACATTGGAGAGCATGAACTCCAAAGTAGGGCCCACTGACAGGGCACCAAACTCCTGTGCTGCCTGCCCTACCTATAGTGTCTGGATGTCTCCAGAGCCCCCAGGAGCCCTGTTATTTGAGGCAATATTTACTCTGGTAGTCAATGAGATCCTGCTGAGATCTGAGATCCTGCTGAGGTGTACTTGAGTGTAACCTCTGGAATGACCTCTCAACTCTCTTTGAAGTCTCTTCACCATATTAACTCATTTCTCTTTACACTTTCCCCCTTTTGATCAAGGTCTTTTTCCAGTTGCATTAACAGGTGGTGCTTGGTAGTAATCCCTCGATGCCAGGAAATGTCATACCCAGAAGTCATGTCCTATGCTGGGGGGAAGGTAATGCATTTATATGCTGAGTTTGGCTTAGAGAAGGTTCACATTTGAGCAAGAGCGAGGATTTCAGGAGGTACCTCTAAGAAACCCTATAATACTAGGCTAAGTTTCAATTTGAAAAGTAAAGTTCATAAGTACAGTCATCAGTATCAAGGGCCATTAATGGTCCATCTTTCTTCACTAGTCACTGCCCCTGTACTCGGGGGATTCTTGCTGTCCCATTAGAAAGTGTGGCAGAGCTCCCCATGATGGAAATTTGACATTCTTTTGGTTATTGTGTGAATCTCCACCCACTGTGACAATACTCAATGAATACTTGAACACATTTATATGTTGTATAATTATGCCCCAGGTGAACGTCCTCCTATGCATCCTTCATCACTGACACCCTGCACCATAGATCCTCCCCTGCCACAGTTGTAACCTTTCTGTGATCCAAACTTCTTCAAAAATGAAGGCAACAAAATAGCCAAAACAATTAATAAGGAAATGAAATAATAATGATAGTTTAAAAAAATAACAAACAAAATACAGAAAATTTTTTAAAATTTTGGAATATTAAAAAATAATAAAAATATATAAAATAAAATTTTTGACATTATATCTTTCATCAGTGTAAATCTGTTGTCTTGTACGTACAGTGACATTTTCTTCCATTTATTCTCCCAGTGTCTAATTTTTTTTCATTTTGTATTCAAAGAAACTTTAGGTTACAAAAAGTGATGTACAGAAGATAGGAGATTCCCATATACCCAACATCCTACCCCTTTTCCCCTTTCCCCTATTAATAACATTTTATATGTGGATGGTACATTTGTTACAATTGATGTATAAGTATTGAAACATTGCTACTAATCATGGTCAATTATTTACATTATAGTTTACATTTTGGACCATACACTTTTATAAATTTTGATTGAATTTAACATGGTCTGTATCCATCATTTCAAGGTCATGTAGTACAATTCCACTGTCCCTAAAATGCCTCATGTTCCATCTATTCTATTACTCCCTCCCCCTCCCCTCAGGACCCATGGCAACCACTAAGCTTCAGTCCTTGAAGAACAGGATTCATAGTCATTTACAACCACACTGAGGGCTTGAAGTACTGGCTTGTCCTTCCCTATTAGGCACTGTCTATGCTCTCAAGAGACTCTTACCCCTCTATGTGAGAGCATAGGAGGACTCCCCAGGATGGGAGACCAACACCTTCTCACTCATTATGTAGGTCTCCATCCACTGATACAGCACACTATGACAAGATGAACACTCACTCACTCCCTAGAAGCCTGGCCCCCAAGTATACTCTATCGTGCATGCTCCCCTTTTCTCTGTTCTTAATGTTTTTCAAGGGAACACAAACAACTGCAAGGATATAGAATGAAAGGAACCAAGTATCAAAAAAAAACTTACCACACACAAAGAAACAGCAAAATAAAACCATAGAGTAGAAAGAGAATCTAACCAACCAAATAAGTTCATCAAGAAAAAGAGATGCTCGGACTCCAACAAAAAATTACAAGCCATACTAAGAAAGAGGAAGACATTGCCCAGTCTAATGAACAAACTAAAAAACAGGAGAAGATGCAGAATGAGGAAAAACTAAACAAGGATGTCCAAACAAATATCATGAATCAACTTAATGAAATGAAGGAAGAGATAAAAGCTATTAAGACGATAATGGGGAACATACTGAAGAAATTGTAAACATACATTAAAAGATAATGCACATGATAGTGATGAGTGGCACAATGCAAGAAATCAAAAATAAACTGGAAGCACTTAACAGCAGATTTGAACAGGCAAAGGAAAGAATCAGCAGTGCGGAAGAGAGTACAACTGAAATCAAACATATAGTAGAACAGATAGATAAAAAGACAGAAAAAAAAATCCAGCATGGGCTTAGGGACTTGAAGGACAACATAAAAATGTACAAACTTA
This sequence comes from Tolypeutes matacus, assembly GCA_026826555.1. Lineage (NCBI taxonomy): Eukaryota > Metazoa > Chordata > Mammalia > Cingulata > Chlamyphoridae > Tolypeutes > Tolypeutes matacus. The sequence goes on from JAKSZT010054140.1 coordinate 1,405,477, forward strand.
AGCATTATAGGCATCCCAGAGGGAGAAGAGAAGGTAAAGGGGTCAGAAGGAGTATTGGAGGAAATAATGTCTGAAAATTTCCCAACTCTATTAAGGGACATGGACATACATGTTCAGGAAGCACAGCACACGCCCAAACAGTAAAAATCCTAAAAGGCCTACTGCAAGACATATACTTGTCAAATTGTCCAATGCTCAAGACAAAGAGAGAACACTGAAAGCAGCAAGAGAAAAGACATCCATCACATACAAGGGAAGCTCGATAAGATTAAATGCTGATTTCTCATCTGAAACCATGGAAGAAAGAAGGGAGTGGTATGACTTAGTTAAGGTGCTAAAAGAAAAAAACTTCCAGCCAAGAATACTCTATTCAGCAATGCTGGCATTCAAAAGTGAGGGAGAGTTCAAAATATTCACAGATAAACAGAAATTAATGGAGTTTGCCAATAAGAAGGCTACCTATCAAAAATACTAAAGTGAATTTTTCAGGTTGAAAGAAAAAAAAAACAGGAAAGAGAGAGTTGGAGAAAAGTGTAGGAATAACCAAAAAGATAAAAAGAGAAAAACTGCACATGGCATACATAAACCTATCAAAGTATGGCTAATATAAGTAAATTTTTGACAGTAATAACATTGAATTTTAATGGATTAAACTTTTCAATCAAGAGACACAGATTGGCAGAATGGATAAGGAAATATGACCCATCTATATGCTCACTACAAGAAACTTACCTTAGACCCAGGGATGCAAGTAGGTTGAAAGTGATTGGTTGGAAAACAATTTTACATAAATCAATAATCATAAAAGGGCAGGAGTAGCTATACTAATATCAGAAAAAACAAACTTTAAATTCAAAACTATTTTAAGAATAGTTCCTTGACAGTAATAACATTGAATGTTAATTAATTAAACTCACCCATCAAGAGACACAGATTGGCAGAATGGATAAGGAAATATGAATCATCTATATGCTGTCTGCAAGAAGCCCACTTTAGACCTAGGGATGTAAGTAATTGAAAGTGAATGGTTGGAAAATAATTTTACAAGCTAACAATAACTAGAAAAGGGCAGAGTAGCTATACTAATATTGGACAAAATAGACTTTAAATGAAAAGTTACTGTAAGAGACAAAGAAGGACGCTATATATTAATAAAAGGAATAATCTATCATGAATAAAGAACAATCATAAACATCTATGCACCTAACCAGGGTGCCTCAAAATACATGAGGCAAACACTGGAAAAACTAAGTGGAGAAACAGATGCCTCTCAACTTATAGTGGGGGCTTTAATACTCTATTATCACCATTAGACAGAACATCTCATAAGAGAATTAGTGAAGAAACAAAGACTTTAATACATTAGAGTATCTGGACCTAATAGACTTTATGCAGAACATTACACCCAAATACAGAGGGATATAAATTCTTTTCGAGTGCACATGGATCATGCTCCAGAATAGACCACATGCTAGGCCACAGAACAACTCTCAATGAATTCAGAAAGATTGAAATTATACAAAGTAATTTCTCTGACCACAATGGAATGAAGCTGGAAATCAGTAAGGGCCAGATAACCAGATTAGGCACAAAGATATGGAAGTTAAACAACACACTCTTAGACAAACAATGGGTCAAGGATTAAATCACAAAAGAAATCATTAACTACCTTGAAATAAATGATAATGACAACACAATATATCAAATCCTATGGGATAAAGCAAAAACTGTATTGAGAGGGAAATTCATAGCCTTAAATCCCTATATTAAAAAAAGAATAAAGAGCTAAAATCAAAGACTTAACTGCACACTTGGAGGAATTAGAAAAAGAACAATAAATTCACCACAAAGTAAGTAGAAAGAAAGAACTAACAAAGATTAGAGCAGAGCTAGATGAAAATAAAAATTAAAAAAGCACCAGAAAAAAATTAAGAAAACCAAAAGTGGTTCTTTGAGGTTAATAAAATTGACAAATGCTTAACAAGACTAACAAAGAAAAAAAGAGAGAAGATGCAAATACATAGAATAAGAAACAAGGAAGGGTATATCACCACTTACCACACAGAAATAAAGAGTACCATAAGATGATACTTTGAAAAATTGTATGCCAACAAGATAGATAACTTAGAGGAAATGGACAAGTTCCTAGAAATACACAAACAACCTACACTGAAGAAAGAAATATTCCCAGTGTGACAGAGAGAGTTGGACTCAGTTGTGGTTTCCCTACACATGGCTTTTCTGATCCTTTTATTTGAACCTATAATTAGTACTATAGTTGATAGGTGTGCATACAAGAGACTTAAATCTTTGGGCTGTCCCATGTACCAGCTGGGCCCTGAAACTCAATGGATTTGCAACACCTACTATCCAGTTCATTGGACTCACCCAGGACAACTATCAAGGAGATGATGATGAACAGTGACCATCCCAAGAAACTGAGAGAGTCTACAACTGCAATCAAGAGAGTCCATCCATCTTCCCTATGGTTTCAAAGCCCCCTCTCAATTAGAGGCAGAGTGGGTATCACTGACCCAGAATCCTCAGGATTGTGAAATGAACTATGGACCACAATAAACCCAGTGGCATTCTACTATAGAACTGTTGTGCGTCTAGCAATGTAAGAATTTGTACCATTGATGTGGAGGCAGTGGCCACTAGAGGTCCTGAGGGTAGGGAAAGGGAAAAACAGGTGTAATACGGGGGCAATTTGGGGACTTGGGAATTGTCCTGAATGACATTGCAATGACAGATACAGGGCATTATATATCTTGCCATAACCTACAAAATTGTGTGGAAGAGAGTGTATACTACAATGTAAACTGTAATCCATGCTCAGTGGCAATGCTCCAATTTGTGTTCATCAATTGTAACAAATGTACCACACTACTGAAGGATGTTGTTAATGTGGGCAAGTGTGCAAGGGGTAAGGAATGGGGCATGTGGGAATCCCCTATGTATTTTATGTAACATTTATGTAATCTAAAATGTTTTTTTTTAATGTTACATTGAAAATATAGCATATTCCCCTGTACCCCAACCCCTTCCCAATCTACACTTGCCCCCATAAACAACATCTTTCGTTAGTGTAGTACATTTGTAAAAATTGATGAACACATATTAAAGCATTGCTATTAACCATGGTCTATAGTTTACATTATAGTTTACACTTTGCACTGCACAATTTTATAGGTTTTGATAAAATGTATAATGGTCTGTATCTGTCATTGCAATATCATGCAGAACAACTCCAATGTTCCCAAAATTCCTCATATTACACCTATTCTTCCTTCTTTCTCCCTTCAGAGCCTCTGGTGACCATTGTCTTTTTATCAATGGTACACTTTCTTCCGTTGCTAGAATATTAATTAGTCTACTTTGGTCCATGGTTGCATTTCCCCCTTATGTTTATTCATTCCTCAATCTTGAGGATTTGGGGATGGTGATGTCCACTCTGCTTCCAATTAAGAGAGGGCTAAGATCTCATGGGGCAGATGGATAGAACTGTCTTGCTTGCAGTTGTAGATACTCTCTGCTTTGGGAGGATGGGCTTTGTCCATCATCATCCTTTTGTTAGTTTTCCTGGGTGATTTCGATGAACTAGAGAGTAAGTAGTGGCTGCAATTCTGCTGAGATTCAGAGCTCAACTGGTATATGAACTGACCAAAGATTTAAGTCTCTGGTACATATATTTAAAAGGTATAGTGCTAATTACAAGTTCAAATAAAAGAACAGAAGAACCATGTATTGGGAAATTATAAGTGAGTCTAACTTTGTTACATCGGGGAAATAGGTTTTCTTATATTCCAAGGTAGGGCCCATTGATTGGGTGCTCATTTCATGGGGTTGTATGCCTCGCATTATAGTGTCCAAATGTCTCTAGAGCCCTCTGGAGCTCCCCTGTTTGAGGATTTTTTTTTTTTTTTTTTTACTGTGGCAGTTGGTGAGATGTGCATAAGCTTAATCTCTATAATGACCTCATGACTCACTTTGACATCTCTTAACCATAAAAACCTTTTATTTTTAATTTTCTCCTCTTTGGTAAAGGTGTTTTCCAAATACAAGGCTGGTTGGCGCATAATCCCTCAGTTTCAGTGAGTCTCATACCTGACAGTCATGTCCCACGCCGTGGGGAAGTTAGTGAGTTTATTTGCTGACTTTGGCTTAGAGAGAGGCCATATTTGAATAACAAGGAGGTTTTCAGAAGGTAATTCTTAGGCAATAGATATTATTAGGCTAAACTTCAATTTTGCAAGAATAAGGTTCATAAATACAAGTATCAATATCCATCTCCCCAGACTTCACCTGTTCCTTCCTCCAGCCCTCACCCCAGCTCTATGGATAGCCTAAACCGAATCCAGACACAGTCCAGAATGTACCATTTTGTTAAACAAATTTGTAGGCTGATTGTCCACTTAAAATATTAATTCAAAAGGAGTTTCTTATTGAAATGTATAAAGAAAAGGGTATTTTAAAAATTCAAGCTTGTAAATATCTAAGTCTTAATAATTCGACTCTTTTCACAGATCTGACATCTTCAATTCAAGATCAGACAGATTCCAGTGTGTTTAGGTAAAGAACATTAAATGGGATCACATCATATTAGAAGTGGCACTGGTTAGATAGTTTGGTGGAGTTAGGGAGAATGAAAGGGTTTTGTAGTGTCAGAGTGGCTTCATTAAAACTGAAGAGAGATAATTTGCAGTCTAAAATTTCAAATTCACTATGAAATTAATATAAGTGCCTGATGTGTGCTCATCCAATAAAACTGAGAGTGGGTGCTTGGTATCCTAAATGCAAAACAACTTAATAATATCGAGGCATAGTGTTCTGAATGCTTAGGTACTGCAAAGTTTTAAAGACGCCTTTTTTTAGGTGACTGGGTAAGTACAATTCTTTATTCTATGTTAGAAAGTCTGAGTCCTTATTCTAATTTATTTAAATTAGAAATTAATAACTTATTAACTCACTCTGTGGTCATTAATTTGGGGGAAAGAGAGGAAGAGGTATTGTTTTGTGGTGGTTTCCACTGATAGCTGAAAGGATTGGTGTGAGTCTAGAATGGGACTTTAGCTATCAGGACCAATTAATTCTTCTCAGACATCTTTACAGCTAATTTGAGGGGCTAGGAAATCTCCAACATAACCTCCATCTAACTTCCAATGTGTGTTGAACTCTCTGTCTTTATGGAAAGGGCAGACAGAGCCAGGAAAAAGGGAGCTCCGATGGAGCTTAACCTTTGTATTTCTGTCAGGTTTTTAGGATAATCCCAGCTAGGGGAAGAACAGCACAGCTGCAGAGTCAGCGTAGCCAGCATTCTTTTGGAGGTGAGGGTGTTAATGAGCAAGTGGCTGCTTGAACTGATGCAAAAAAGACCCTGGGACAGAGGATTCTTGTCCCTAAACAGATGCTTCATCTGCCTATTCCTTTACCAGAGATTCCAACATTAGTCATTCAGTCCTTTGGGAAAATGAAAGTCTCCTTTTAGCATGCATATATCCTTGAGAAGTGTAAATTATTTATATCTCACCAGTCCTCTCAAACGCTGGATTCACACAAATGCATATCCAAATTGTCATGTGTCTTAGATATATTCTCAACATGTCTTAACCATAGTTTGCCTATCTATCAAATGGAGATGATGATCTCTACCTCAAAAATTGGCATAATAAATGAGAAAAGCAAATGTTGAATGTCAGGAAAGCGCCCAACATGAAAGAGACATGTCTTTACCTTCTCTCGATTTGATTTTGTATCAGCCAATTCAGGAGGCAAATGCCAAAGAGGTATGCAGAAATGATTCCCCAAAGGATCTGGAAGGTTGGGGCCCAGACAGGGAGAATAAGATACAGAAAGGCCGACTCTGACTCAGAATTATGTCCAGTGTTGGGATTTTTGTGGACCTGGGATTTCTTTGGCCTGGAGATAGCCTATCCTTTCATAAACTATGCTCTCAGTTAGGGATTCTAAAGGGAAGACTCCAACACTAATTCACACTAAGGTATGAATAAGTATTAAATGAAATACTGCATCTTCAGTTGAATTTACACTATTAATAAGGGCAATCCCTTAATTTCAGAGTCCATAAATTATTTCATTCCTTTCTAACACCCAGGATGGACTAGGAATAAACAAGTAGCTCATGTACAAACTTTAATGATCAATTTTTTATACAACCGAGGAAATGAAAACAGCTTGTGATGGAAGAAGCTCAGACTGACATGACCAGGGCATGTGAGGAATGACCTGGGCTCAAAGAGAGAGATTATAATAAACTAGGAAAATGACTTTCTTAACCCCCATTGTTCACTGACGTCAGACACAAAAGTCCAAGCTGCGTTGCTGAGCAGGCTTGCAAGTTGACTTGTCACACCAGTTGAAGATCCTTAAAATTTGGGTTTCTTTTCAGCCAGATAAAATGTGATAAAGGAAGTCTGACAATATGCATTTTAAAACCACAAGTCAGAAGAAATCAGAGTCATTTTGAATCTTTTATAACTTCTACTTCTTTCCTGGAAGTAATTTTCATCAGGTAGAAGTTAAGCTTATAGTCAACAGTGGATGAGAAGGCATGTTAGGCACAAAAATCAACAATTTGATTCTTCAAAGAAAATTATAATATTCAAATGCTCTTTCAAACAAAATTTCTCAGAAACACTCCAAAGTAATTACCTTTGAATTGACTGACATGATATTTTCTAATAAAAATAGTTTCCTACAAATATGTCCAATGAGCCTAGTGAGTTTAGATTGAAGTTCAGGGAAAGGTGAGTGGGATGCATTTTGTGATTAAGTTTGGTACATTAAAGTCCCATTGTTGTAAGATGACTTTTAAATGCTTTCTTCCATTCACTTCTCTAGGTCCCCCATTCCCCAGTGATATTTCTCCACAATGCCTTTTATCTTTCTGGACTTCTCCTCCAAACTTGTTCTCATAGACTTCGTTTCTTGCATTGAATCAGGCAACAAAAATTAGCACTGTGGTGTGGATGAATTAAAAAAAAACTCAACAAGATATTTGCATTTTAATAAAGGACCTAAAGTTCTAAAGATAGAATTTCAAGCAATAGTAATTATGAAGTAGGGGGCTTCTTTGCCAGATGGAGCTTTATTATGTTTCCTTTCATCATATGCTTGCAATATTTAATTAGGCTCCAGTCACGTCTACCTGGCCTTTTTAATCATCTAGCTAGGATAAGAGGTTATAGGTACCAGGCAGTAGCTGATGAGAGGAGGCTCCCACTGGGTTAGCATTAGAGTTAGCAAAATGTGGCAAATATAGGCTACTAATTGTCTTTAAACAGGCTTTGTTCACCAACATAGGAAAGTGAAACATACCTGGCACTCATTCAACATAATCAACCAACACTATTATGTGCTATTATGTGCCAGGCACTGTGTTAGATACTGGGGTTACAATAGTTAATAAGGTATGTTTCTTTTCTTGGAAGAGCTCAGAGTCTAGTGGGAAAGGAAAGAATGCATTAAAAAAATATAAAGTGATTAGGCAACTTGCTGGCTACTTGAACGAAATGTCTGGTTCCCTACTTGACCATTTATATCAAAATTAATTCCAACTGATCAAGAAATTAAACATTAAAAAAGGAAGAAAAAACATGAGATACTAGATGAAAAAACGGGTGATTGTTTTTCTAATCTTACAATGAAAAATATTTCCAACTAAGTATGGTACAGAACCAGATGCTATAATGGAAAAGATTGGTACATTTAACTACATAAACATTATCATTTCTGTATGATAATAGCAAATAAATAAGCAAACTAAAAGGCAAATGTAAAACTATGGAAAAATATGTATTAGGCCTATAACAAAGGACTATTTCCTTTAATACACCAAAAACTTACAATTCATGAAGGAAAAAAGACCCCATAGAAAAAAGAGAAACAATTTTAAAAGAAAAAAAAAATGTAAATGCCCAAAGAATATATTTCTACTCAAAGTTGCATAATTATCTAAAGGCATATTAAAAAATGAGATAAAATTTCCCCCATCAGACTTAAAATATGTTAAAGTTTGATTATACTTAATGTTTTTGAGGGTGTAGGGATAAAGTAACTCTTTTTGCATAGTCGGTTGGAGTATAATTTGGAGCTATGATTTTGGAGGGCAATTTGACATAGTAATCAACATTTCAAAAGGTCATAACCTTTAATCTGGCAATTCTACTTCTAAGAATTTAAGAATTAGGAAATTGATTAAGAAATCAACAATTTCTAAGAATTTTCACATAAGCAAATATGTATTTGTAAGAGAGCATTCATTGCAGCTTTGTTTCTAACAGCAAACTAAACCAAGAGCAACAACAACAAAGCAAAACAACAGAAAAAAAGACAGTTTTCTCCATATGTAAATAAATTCTGTACATCCACATTTTGAATATTATGTAACAGATTAGAATAAAATCAAGTATATATATATGTGTATGGAAACTTTTCCAAAATATATTAAGTGAAAAAAAGCAAGGTGCAGGAGAGTATGAACCTATCATTGTGAAAACAAAACATATACAAATATCATATATGCATTAAATATTTCTGGAAAATTACATAAGAAACTGTTATCAGAGGTTACTTCTGTGGAGAGGGGACATGAAGATTCTCTGCTTTTCACTTCATAATTTTCTTCACTGTTCGCATTTCTTAACCATGTGCATTTATTAATATTGTTATTATTTAAATCAATACTATTTTACAAGTAAGTGAAATATAATATATGCATACTAACTATAATTATAACATATTTAATAAGCATAATATATGTATAGTTAGATAAATACATAGAAAAAAACACAAGCTTCTCTAGTAACACAAGGGACAGTCACCTAAGCCAAAGTATAGAATCAATTTGGGGCAGGCATGGGGAGCTTGCTGGAAGGAGGTGACATCTGTAATGAATTTGGATTGGTTTGATTGATGACTAAAAATTAGGTGAAAAAGAGATTTATAGAGGTTATACATAGAAGTAGATGGTTTGGGCTGGAGTGTGGTTTACTTAGATGTGGTGTGGTGGGATGGGGAGTGGCAGCAATTGATGCTGGAGATGGAGATGGGAACTAGAAATTATGAAGGGCTTTGCCTCTATGCTAACTACATTAGATTACAGTCTCAGAGACTAGTTTTCTTGGAAATGATGAACTAAGAGATTCACACTGTGGTGTAAATGAACCAAAACAGGTATTTACATTTTAATAAAGGACAGAATGTTCCAAAGGTCCAATTTCAGGCATTAGTAATTAGGGAGGAGTAATCTCCCCCCTGTCCCTCAATTCACACATTTATGAGAAGATGACACACCTGGTTGTCTGAGTACCAGACTGTCCTATTTAGTGGTGAACCTGCCACCCTACTGGAGGTGGGGAAGGATTTTATTTTCCCAAGTCCCCCTTGTCCAGGACTGATGATGAGAGGCTAGGGAGAGATGGTGGCTCCCATGGTAACCAGTTAGTTGTGCCCAGAACCTTGCAGGCATGTGTTGCTGAGAGGGACTGGAAGATATAGATGTCCTAAAAAAGAAAGTTGGCTAATTTCCCTCCATTGCCACCACATTGTACAGGAGAAAGTACACAGGTTTTGGAGTGTGACAAACCAGGGTTCTCCAGCTTTGCCTCTTGCTAGTTCTGTGATCTTGGACAAGTTACTTAATCTCTCTGAGTCACAATTCCCTTGTAGAGTTGTGTGAAATAATACATAAAAAACACTTAACACAGTGCCTGACACGTAGAGAGTACTGGATAAGTAAGTGTTAGCTCAAATAATCATGATTATTCCCTCTTCCACATGAATCCACTAAAGATTGCTATCATCACCCTCATATTATGATTGTAATTATCATTATCCCTTCTTATTCATGAGTCCTCCCAGAACTGTTGTTGTTATTGTTACCTCCACTTGCCCCATGAGCCCACCAAATATTACTATTATTACTGCTGTTATTATTCCTTCTTCCCTATGAGCCCCTTGCAAATGATTGTTCTTGTTGTCATTATTATGGCCATCACTATGTTAAAATTTTTTTTCCCCTGTGAGCCCTCCTAGGCTTAGATTCCTCACTGTCTCCAGTTCATGACTTCTCCAGGCTCTGTAATTGGAGTGAGCAGAAGAGGTGACACCCCCCTAGCTATGCTTCCTGCGAAAGCTGCCCTGCTTGCTTTTAATAGGTGGAGAAAATGGAGCAGGAGCCAAGAAAGCAGAAGTGAAAGGGTTTCTTCACTTCGCCTCTCTTCCTGCTCCTCCCCCCGCCCTCCCACCATCACGAGGGTCATAGGGTTTTCTACAGATTCAGTGTCTGTTTCCTCTGATTCTTTCCTCTTTGGTGGAGTAATCGAAATAAGTATGTTAAACTGGTAGGTGGAAATAAGTCACCTCAAGTTTTCCAAGAAAGCTAAAGAAGAGTTAGGGATAAAGAGAAGGTGAAGGGACTCCAAAGACATGAATAGGGATGAACATGAGTTTATGAGAGCAACTTCTTTTTACTGAGCTCTTACACCATGCTAAGCATGTTACATTCTCACCACACTCATATGAATTGTATGCTCTTATTTCCCTCCTGGGGATGAGGGAACAGAGGCCTAGAGAAATCAAGTGACTTGTCCAAGATCACAGAACTAGTAAGGGGCATCACTGGGATGTGATCCCAGGTTTATCTGACTCCTCAGTCAAAACTTTAATCTCTACACTAGAATTCAGTTTAAAGAGAAAAAGCCGAAATTGAGCAAGCTCAAGGTTATTTCTATTCATAATTGTGATTACCTCAGGTTGTGACTTTTATATTTTTTCTCTTTTATTTTCATTTTAAATTGTCTGTCTTTGTAGCCTTCACCTTTTGTTTGCAAATGGTATCTTTTAATTCTCAATAGTTTCCAAGATCAAAGTTTGCAAAAAAAAATAGCTAAAGGCACTGTTCATTGATCACCTTCTGCATCCTAGGCACTTTACACTCATCATAGCTAATCTTCATGACAACCCTCAGAATTGGGTAATGTTATTATTCACTTTCACTTTACACCAGGAAAGACCAAGGCTCAGAGAGTTTTAGTGTTTTTGCCTAAGAGTATGCAGCCGAAGTGGAAAACTTGGGGTTTCAAACCCTTGGCTTCCTCATTGCCTGGAATTTTTTAAACTTTTAAAATTGAAGTTTATCATTCATACATGAACATCCACAAACAATAAGTGTATAGTATAAGTTGTGAACTTACAAGGCAAACATGCATATCATCCATACAGGACTCCTGTACATTACCTCACCACCAATATTTTGCATTGTTGTGAAATAATTGTTACAAACTATGAAAGAGCATCGTCAAAATATTACTACTAACTATAGCCAAGATGTTAAATTTGGTGTATTTTTCCCCCAACCCACCTCGTAATGACACCCTGAATTAGTACTATATATTTATTATAGTTCATGAGAGAACATTCTCATATTTGTTCTGTTAACCACAGCCCATTTACCACCACAGGATTCCCTGTGTCATACAGTCTCATGCTTTGTACAATCAATTCACAGTGTACACTCAGTGGCTCTCATATTCATCAGAGTTGTGCTGTCATTATCTCAATTTTTGAATGTTTTCATTGCTCCAAAATGAAAAAACCCCATAGCTCCTTGTTGCTGTCCCTTAGAATTGGTATAATATCTTCTTTGCCATTGCTGCAAAAATATTACAATACTATTGCTAACTATAATCCATAAGTTACATTAGTTGTAATTTCCCTGTGTATCACCATATACTTAACAATTTGTAAAGAAAGAACATTCTTATACCATTAATCACAATCTCTACCCACCACCAAAATCACTATATTTTACAGTCCCTACATTATTCTCTAGCTTCCTTTCACCTGAAATATTATATCCATATACTACCCCTTTCAGCCACAATCACATTTATAAATCAGCAGTGTTAGTTATATTCATTATGTATTACCATCAACTCCATTCATTTCCATACATTTACAATAAACCTTATTAAAATTTCTACATACATTAAGCATCAGTTCCCATTCTCAACCAACATTCAATTTCCTAGTTACCTCTACTTTAGATTTTACTTCTGCGAGTTTACTCATCGTTTTATTTTGTATTAGTGAAACCATACAATATTTGTCTTTTTGTGTCTGGCTTATTTCACTCAGCATAATATCTTCAAGGTTCATTCTGTTATCATATACGTCCGAATTTCACTTCTTTTTACATTAGCATAGTATTCCATAGCATGAATATACCCCATTTTTTTTTTATCTACTCATCGGTTGATGGACACTTAGGTTGTTTCCATACTTTAACAATTGTGCATAGTGCTGCTGCGAACATTGGTGTTCTTAACCCTCATTCCTTATTACCAACTGTTTGTATACCATGCTGCCTCAAAAAGGTTTATGGCTTGCTTTTGACCAGAAAAGTCATTTTTCACTAACCTTGGGAGGATAAATGGGGGAAGTCTAACATAGGGCAGAAGACAATGCCTAGGGTGCATGGAATAAAGAGGGTGAATGGTGAGCTGCTGGAAGATTAAGAAGTATCCCCAGGAGTTTGTGTCCAAAATCCCCTCAACTTGGAGTTGTCACCTTCAGAAGAGTCATCTTTGAAACTCTGAGTGACATGTGGAACGAAGATGTGGGATAAGGAGGCTTTTCCTCTCAGAGACTACCAGGCTGAGAGAAGTTCCAGAATAAAATGTTGGAAGAAGCTTATGAGGTTTGAAGTGGATGGGGAGTAGGGACAAGCTTAATTCTGATGGAGGGGCAGATAAATGACGTCTCATCTCTGTCTTTTTGTCTTTTCATAAGGTTGTCCAGGAGAGGATGAGCCACTGGAAAATCTCCTGAAAGGACTCTTACTGAAAAGCACTCAAGGAACCACAAATTTTCCTTACCCAAGCTTCCCTTTTTACACTCCCTAATGTATGACAAATGTGTAAAGAGAAGGAATTTGTTGAATGTTTACTCTTTAATATTGTAAGATTGTCAGTAGTGTAGTAATGGTGACCCTATTAGCATACTTCAAAGTGGCCCGTTTATGTATTGTCCCAAGGGATTGTCAGGTCTGGTGCCAGCAAGAATTGCTGCCGAGGGAGAATTCTTGCCTAGACCTTTTTGGGACTTGCCACCATCAAGTCTGCTCTTTGTTCCCCTTGGAGCCTAGCTTCATTTGGCTCTTCTCCTTTTGGTGCCAGCCAAGCTGTTGCCCTTCACACACCCCACCCGCAGACTGATATGCTTTCTCCCTTTGCTTGGCTGCCAGGGAGAGGATTTATATCAGGATTGCTCAAATAAAATGCCTAGCTCTCTAAAATTCCAATGCTTTCTCTCTGTTACATTTTTGTTCTTTCATAGTATTCATCCTTAACCTTGATGTTGGGAAATCTTCAATGATTTGTTTAATATTTTGTGTCTCAAATTCTTTTAGTTGCCTGGGATAGCCTGCTTCTGCTTTCATTGACCCACTATCAATAAAGATAGGGTTTGCTTAACAATCAAACTTATTTTATTTTATATGTATGCTCACTATGATCAAAGATAGATGTTTACTATAAGTGGATTTCTCTATAGAGGTCTGAACCAAACCAAACCTAGCCATTCCTACAACACTTTCTAAATTGTTTTACAAGTGGTAGTGTTATATAAAATAACCCACAGGGTGGAAAAAGTGAGTTTTTATTGTTTCAAACCTATTTCTAACCTAACCTTCTTCCCACAAATGCTACCCTTCAGAGCCCTCAATTATGGTAGCAGACAGCAAAAGGAAAAGAAAAGAAACCCGAAAATCACCAACACTAAAATAGTCACCTATGGCTCACAACATTTTCAGTCCTCTTGGTTAATAACATTCTGCCAAAAAAAAGGGGGGTGTATGTGCATGGACTTGTAGTAGGAAGGTGGGAAACTACTCAAAAGCAGTTGCAGGAGGCAGTGGATAATTTTTGAGTTCTCCTCAGGAAATCTAGCTTTAGAACAGTGTTCACAACCTTGGTTGCATATTGGAAGAGCCTGAGGAGCTTTAAACATGCTGAACCCAGGGTCCCACACACAAATATTATTTGATCTGAGGTGCAGTCTGGTCGTGTGGATTTTAAAAGCTCTTCAGGTGACTCAATTGTGCAGCCAAGGTCTAGAACCATTGATCTATAGCCTTGGTACATAGAATGTGGTCTGTGTATCAACTGCATGGACATCAACTGGACGCTTATGAGAAGTGCCTGTTCCAGACTTATTGAATCAGAATCTGCATTTTAACAAGATCCCTTTGTGATTTGTATGCACATTAAATGCACTGCTCTAGAAGAAATGTCTGCTCTTGTAAAGCACCCCCTGGTGCATAGTTAATAGACCAATCACAAATCTGCCATTGGGATTCTGGGTTATCCAAAATATGGTATTTAAACTCTCTGATCTCAATTGCAGGAGGTCATGCCTACATTAGTCTAACAAAGATGAATTTTCCCACTTCAGAAAAGTGAGGAAAGGGGTAGACAGCCTAACATCTAGCTTTTTTTTTCTTTCTGGTCTGCCTTATAAGTTTGGAACATCTACTGGTAGTCTACAAGGGCTTGTGGATAAAGAAAGAAATGCCAAAAGACTAAATAAAACAATGATTTTTCCCTCACAAATCAAAGGGAATCTACAAACGCTGGCCTGGTGAGTTTGACGTTGAGCCCCAGCAAACTTCCAGAATAGATTATTAAGAAGATGATTTCTGAGCCATTTGAAAGAGACTTACTAATCACTAGGAACCAGCATGGGTTCATTAAGAACAAGTCATGCAAGACTAAGCTCATTTCCTTTCAGATGGGCTTACAAGAGGAAGTTGCAAAAGTTATTTACCTGGATTTTAGCAAGGATCTTGACAAATACTTCAGTGACGTCCTTTCAAACACAATGGAGAAAAGGGGGCTAGGCGACAGTACGGATAGTTGAATATTTAAGTAGTTAAATGACCACATAAAAATGTGTGCATTTAATGAATTATTGTTAACCCAGGAATAAGTGTGTTTTTCAGTATTTGGATAAAAATAAGGATGAGATGATGACCAAATTTGGGGCCACAAACACGGAGGAATATTGGGTATATTGTAAAACAAAAAACAACACTCATCATCATCATCATGTTGGCATGATGCTTTTCTAATTACAAAGCACTTTCACACATATATTGCTTCATTTGATCTTCACCATAGTTCTTCAAGATAAAACAGTGGTTATCTCCATTTTACAGCTATGAAAACTGAGGTTGGATGATTCAGTAACTTGCCAAGAGGTTAAATGGCTGTGAAGTTGAACAGTAAAAACCCAATCTTATTCTAATATAGTTGGAGCAATATGAAGTTGGCTCTAAAATTAACTGCATAAACTCAAAATCAAGACAAGGCTAAGCAGGACTTCTGTAAATGGTAATGGAGTTTCAGTTAGCTCCAAACTTAGTATGAGTCTACAGTGCTATGTTGTTGCTAAATATGCTATTGAGATCTTAGGGGTGTTTAATAGAAATAGAGTGTCCATCACATTGGAATTGATAATTTCTTTGTATACCATGTTGGTCAGAGAATCCCAAAGTTATTGTGTTTTACTGCATTTGAAGAAAATGGGAATGGTATGTTTTTGCTGCATTTGAGAAGAAGGGGAAGTTTTACTTAGATAAATGAAGATGTAAAGAAGGATTTTGTGATAGACATTGTCTGTGGGTTAATGCTTGAAAACTGGAAGAAGTCAGTTGTCAGAACATTATAACAATTTCCTCACAATTACAGTACCCTGATAACTGAAGGTACAGTACTTCCTCATATTTAGTAAGTCCACCCTTCCCAGAATAGTTCAAGAAGAGGCCTGTTACCCGCTTGTTTAGATGGCCTTTCCAATTTTAAGATTCTCCCAGTCTAGGATTACTTCATTGTGTTTGGATGAATCTGGTCAAGTACAACCATGCTGTAGCAACTGATGAATTTTCCAGAAGTAACTTCTTGGTCAAAATGGAGAAATATCTTGAGCAATGATCCTGCAAAATGAGGGAACCTTAGCTAATTTTGTCACTTGTCCTGCTACATGAAACTTTTTGTCTCAAGCTCAAAATTAATTCTATCCCTTGATGTGCATTCTAGCTTATGCCTTTATTAAGCAGGTCATTCCTGGACCTGTTGCATGTGGTACCAAAGATGGCCTTTTGAAATAACAAGGGATTTCCCCACGAAAAGTCATCCTTTATAGGTCAATAAGTCATGTGAATGGCTTTATCAGGCACTTTATCTACGTGCCCATACCATACTCAGGTTAAAACATGACTCTAGCCAGAATCTTGTAGAGTTAATTCTGCAGGGTGTGATATGATGGTTCTTGCCTAGGACCCACTGTTTGGGGTGGGGAGGGGGCTGAGGAAACATCTTTCTTCTCCAAGCTTCTAATGACCCGTTGTCTCCAGTCATGCAGTTTCCTTTTCAGGGATTTTCCCAGAATGTGAACCATCTCATCACGTTTGTTCCTTAGAATTTAGTCTATAGCAGAGCAGAGTGCATGGAGTCCTGGGGGGGAAGGGGAAAGAATGAGACTAAGTTTAAGCACATGCAAAAATCTTCCTTCTTAATAAGCTCTGAGTCCAGCTTTCTTTGATAAAGAAAGGAAACTGGAAAGGGGGTTTGAATTTCAATAGAAGGCCTGCAGGTTTGGCATTGGGTAGTGGATAGTGAATTAGGCTGAGGCACTTCCTTCCCTTGAGAGTGCAAGGTCAGGATCTCAGAGTAGCCTGAGGCAACATAGCTTAGTTGTTATGAACACAAACTCTAGAGCCAGACTTCCTGGGAAAATCTGGTACCCTCGCTTACCATATGTGTGACTTAGGTAGGTTGCTTAACCTCTATGTGCCTCCATTTCCTCCTCTGTAAAAAATATAAATATTAATATTATTTACCTCATAGATTTGTTTTAAGGATTAAGTTGCATAATAAATGTAAAGCACAAGAACAGAGACTGTCATATGAGTGCTCAATAAATAAATTAAAAAATAAGGTTGGAAAGATGGTCAATTCACTATTTATTGTATACCTACTATATTCCAGGTGCTGTGCTAGCTAAGGTTTAGTATGGAAGAGTCTGGCTTTGGAATGAAGTGAAATTGAATTCTAATTCTAGCTCTGCCCTTGTCTTTGAGCTGGATGGCTTTAAGCATGTTATCAAACTTTTCTGAGCCTGTTTCTTCATACATAAAATGGGGCTAATAACAGCATGGGGCCTCACAGGGTTGTTGTTAGGAGTAAATGAGATAATGCCTGTGTATATGACATTTAGAAAGAGACTCTATAAGTAATAATGTATGACCTCACTAAGCTGGGCTCTATAAAATGAAACCCAAATTGAATAAATGTCATCATGCATCTGACTTAAAAACTCAACTGCAAAAACACATCACTTGTGTAAGTAAAGGACAAGAAAGGATTACATTGGCAAGAACTTGTGTGAAAAAGAGCTGTAGGTTTTAGTTGACCACAAGTTTCCTGTGAACCAACAGCGTGATCTGGCTAACCAAGGAATAACGTAATTTTAGATGGCATTGATAGTGAGTTAATTCATCTTACTATACTCTGCTGGTCAGATCGTTGCAGGCACATGGGACTGTATGCTTACAGTGTTTCTGGATGGGCAATGACAAACTCATTGACAAACAATCCAGAGACAGGGACCAAGGTCAGGAGGGATTAGAAAACCCTTTCTTGAGGATGAAATATTAAGGCATTATTTGAAACAATTCTTTATGCTAATGAAAATGTTTACAGAGCACACCCCACATCGAATCTGTGAGAAAATCCTGTTGGCTCTTTCTTCAAATTATATCAATCATCCAACCATTTATCATAACCTAAGTCTATTCTCCACACAGAAGCTTAAATGGCCCTATTTAAATCTAAGTCCAGTCATGTCACTCAGGTGGCTTCCCATCTCATTCAGAATATGAGGACTCTCATTCAAAGTCCTTTTGGTGATCTCCAAGTTCTTACTTGGCATGGCCCTGATTACCTCTCTGACTTCACCCCCTTCTCCTCTACTCCTTGTTTACTCTCATCCAGCAATTTCTCAAACCAACCAGTCACTTTCTTTTCTCAGGGCTTTTGCACGTGCTGTTCTCTCTGACCAGAACCCACTTCTTCAAATCTTTTGCCTGATTCATTATTCAACATAACATTTATCACCATCCAACATTCTATAATATTTACTTATTGATTATCTCGTCTGTTTCTTGCCCTAGAAAGGCAGGATTTTGCATCTCTCTCACTTACTACTGTATGCCCAGTGCTCAGAACAGTGTTTAGTATATAGAAGGCAGCCAATCAATATTTGTAGAATAAATGGATACGTAAAATATATATAAGAACTGCTTTAGTCAAATCTGACAGGAATGGGGTAGGCATGAACTCTGCCTTCTCCAAAGACTAGTAATAGAGAATTAACTACACAGATATATTTGCAAATGAATGTTAGCTAAACCCTAGAAGCACAACTGAGATCTACTAGACTTCTACATCTTCTAAACTTTGTAAGTTTATTATGTGTAAGTAGACTTCATAAGGATTACAACTTGAGTCAGAACTAGAGTCATTGAGTATGAAGGGATTAAATACAGGCAGATATGGGATCAAAGAGCAATTTGAGATTCTCAGTTTGTCTCATGAAGTGGTGAGCTCCCCATTCCTGAAGGTGTACAAGAAGAGGCTGTGTGCCTACCTGCGAATTCCACTATAAAACAGAATCTGTACTGGAAGGGATATTTGACCGCATATCTTTGACAACTTTTGTAGCTCTGAGATGCTGGGGCCAAAGGTGTGTGAGTCCGAGGATCAGGGGTCATTTACATTTGTGTTTTAGAATTGGGGAGAGGGTCTTTGGACTTTTTTCCTGGAGTCCCAGAAACAAATTCTCCTCTCAAAGATCCATTCCATGCTAACTGAAATTCCATTTCCCAGTATTTACCTGATGCTGGGCTGATGATTAGAGGCCAGCCAGGGGTAAAGGGACTGATTCCCATGGCAACCAGGTTGAAAAAACATACCATTTGGAGCATTGCCAGCAACAAGCTACGTTTGCATTATAAATAGATATTTAGTTCATTGAAATAGTTTGTGACGACTTCTGCATTATAAATAGATATTTAATTCACTGTGATATCTCTGACAACAAGTAAGAAAGTTAAATCCCAAAGCCACTCTTTGTCTAAGTATTTCATAGTTAATTGACAAGTATATTTTCCCTTTTAACACATGTAGAACTTGGTTCTCTAAATGAAAGAATGGTATATGTGAGTGTTGGTAGGAAGTCAACTAACAGTCCAGTGTCAAGATTTCTCACGATTTGTTTCTTACTGAAAGGTTTACCAGAATTTTCTCTGATTGCATGGTTATCTCTTTGAATCTTTTGACATAGGAGATCACAGGTTCAATGTCCGGATTTCAAAAGAGTCTTTTTATCTTTCATGTTTGCCTCATTCTCTTCTTGCTTTTCTAACTCAGAGGCTTCAATAAATTTCAGTCCTTGGCCCTCTGTTCTTTTCTTCTCATTTCTCTTTCTCTTTGTGAACAGCTAAAACAATCATGCAATCACTTGCTAACTTGCACAGCCCTACCACTAGCCTTAACAATATATGCTTTGGAACACTCACTAATTAGAAACAAAATCAGACCTGCTCAAAGGACTTCAATCATAAAAAAAAAAGGATCAAGGATGAGCTTCCCTCCACTGTTCAAAATGTACAGCTTGATTGAGGGTTAGAGATAGAGAGTTTGAAGGCCAAGAGTGATTTTCAACAGAAAGCAACAATTAGGTTTTATTAAATTCAAATGTAAAAGCACTTTTGAAATGTAATTCTGGGGAACACTATAAGAAATTAGTATAAGCGACTAATAGAATCTCATCAAATGGAAATTGGAGTGAGACTTTGTACTTCTACATTCCTAAAAGCTTAATACAAATTAGTTTATGGTTTTCAGAGTGTTTCATTCTGTAAGGATTAAGGAAAGTGGGATGCATTCTTTTCATTAAGTTGCTGGGTAAATAAGCTTCCGAATGCCATAATATAGGAGTTGCTCTCCAAACTTTATTATAACCAGAAATATATAACTCACTACGTATGTCAGCCTTGTTTATTTCTCTTTTAAAGATTGTTAGCTTAGAATTAAATAGTAGGGGAAGACAAGGAACTTTAGGAACAATTTGACAGCATCATGACTTCTTCTAGGACCTGTAGGTCAATTCTTCTGAGGCCTTGGACAGGTTAAAGGAACTAGGTTAAGCCTCCTTCCCCAATCCAGCCCATCTAATGTGTGATGAACTCCCACCTATGGGGCAAGGGCATGCTGATTCCGGAAGAAACGGACTGAGGCTCACAGCCACCCTCCATTTAGGATTCTGGGAAGGGGTACTGGGAGTTCCCTGCTCTAAGCCACCCACCTACTGTTTACTCACTTCCTGAGATCCCACCACCAGCAACACACTCTTTTTGGGAAACAGGTCTTCCTTTAGGGAGAGTGGCAACATTCAGATTTATCAGTCATTCACACTTAGGTGTGAATTAATTTACATGTTAGGATTGTTAAGTAAGGGCCAAAAACACAATTTTGCCAGCTTCAAAGTTCTGCAGAGGCTTAATCCTGATGTTTGAAAACAGGTGTACTATGGACCTAGAAGTAACATGGAGGAAGAGATCGAACTTTGGCATTTGTCTTCTTTAGGTTCAATTTGGAGAGACTATTGCCACTCATCCATCCATCCGTCCATTAATTCATTTATTCAATAATGGGATAGAAGTACAATAAGACACTCTCTTCAGCGACCATGTCTCAAATCAAATTGGTAAGTAGCTGTTTTGGAATGCTCCCTCCTCCTCCTTCCCTATCATTGAGCTCCTTTCTTGGTATTAGTAGCCTCTTGCTCTCTTATTCTTCCATGGAGGTCAACTTCAATACTACCTCCCTGATACGTTGTAAATGGACAACAGACCAATGGAAGACCCTGCCATAATTTGTGCAGTTCAATAGTGAATACTCTCAATATTCAGAAGAATACACTTTTAATAGAATTTCATGCACCAGTAAATCAGTATTGTGGGGAGTTATAGGGGCAGGGAACTTCTTCAGGAAACATCTCACCCGGGTTGAGCCCCCAACACCCAGAATCCTCTTGACCCAGATCAGGTGATTAGAGGCCAAGGAGCAGTAGATAGGGCTGACGCCTAGGGTAACCAGTTGGATTTGCAGGTCTCTGAGGGTAAAAAAAAAAGAGAGGAGAGGAAAGTTCTTAAAAATGAAGAGATAATTAAATTGTGACCAGCAGTTCTACTGAGGTTCCTGAGAGATTGATGACGGAGAGTTGGTGGTGGTGTCTAGTTCTCCTTCTTGGTTACATTCTTCAAGAGCTATGGTCTGGTTTCGTCCACCTGTGTCTGAGTCCCTGAGTGGAGAAAAAGACAGGACTAAGGGAGGAATCAGAACCATCAACCTGAAAACAGGTTGAGTTGTGGGGCTTAGATGCTAGGGGAGTATATGGCCCATTGTTTTTCCAGCAGCCCTAGATTCATAGGAGGATGAGATGAGGCATTTACCTGGTTCGGAGATGGGGCCATTTCTTCCACTCTATGGCTAACACCACCCCTAAAGCTACAACCACCACCACGATCAGGCTACTACGGACAATGTTACCCACAGTGCACTCCTGAGCAGCAGGCCCTGTGGTGATAAAAGAGCAGAAACAAAGGTCATGGAGGTTATCACAAATATGTTCCCCTTGTACTGATGAGGCAGAAGGAGCCCTCCTTCTCTTGGGGAGAATGGCCCTTGAAAGCATCCTTCTCACTATCTTTAAGTGAATGTGAAATCTCACCTCTTCATCACTCTTAGGAGGAATTTGACCAAATTACTGGTCTCTGACTCCAAAGCCCCTTCTCGGACCATATTACAGCAGTGTCCATGGGGAATTTTTCTCTGAGATCCTGGGAATGTCATGCCAGAGCCATGGAAGGATTGTCCTCTTACCTGCTGCTCCTACCAGCTCCAAGGTATCACTAGGCTCTGACCAGATATCAGGGTAGGCCTGGAGGTGGTAACTGCAGCTGTAGTTGCCTATGCCTTTTCCTTCTACATTATTAATAACAAAGTCTCCATCTTCTGATAATTGCTGGGGTGCTTCTTCTCCATCATGTTCCAGAACAAATTCAACACCTGGAAGTGGTCCTCGGCATTGAAGGGTGATGTCCTTCCCTAGCTTGAACACGGTGCTGGGCCAGGCTGACAGAGAGGGTTTAGGGGGTTTATCTGCAACCAACCAGGGCACAGAATTGGAAGAAGTGACTTTGAATCCAGCCCTTTACCTCCTTAGGACTAACTACTAAAAACAATGAAATGGAGACTTTTACTAAAGTCCCCATAACCTTACCAGTCACCCAGATCTCTAAGTGGTCACTGTGATTGGAAGCTGCAAAGGGAGTAGAATCCAAATAATACACACAGCTATAGATCCCAGAATCTTCACGTCTCACTGCAGGCATCCAGAAGTCAGCCCTGTACCCGCTTGGCCTCTGTTGCTCTAAAGGCACTTGAGTCCCCTCCTTCAAGAGGAAAAATGTTGAGTCTGGCAGCTCCCCTTGGCATTCAAGAGTCATGTTTTCTCCAGGTGCCACCAAGGGACCAGGTTGGGCTAATAGGCTGGGTTTGGGGAGTAAACCTGGAAGAAATTAACTTGTGGTCAGAGAGAGGAGGCCCCTTGTCAGTGTTTCTGTTCATATATAGGAAAGACTATAGTTTTGCCCTCCTCAAGCTCTTTGAAAACCATCTCCCATGAACCAGGCTTTTCCTTCCTTTCCACACCCACTCCAGAACATCTTCTTCTTACCTGTGACTATGAGTTCCAGGGTGTTGCTAGGCTGTATCTTGATAGGGCTGGCCCAGTCAGGGTGGTAACAGCAGCTGTAACGCCCTATGCTAGCACCAGATATATTGGTGATGGGGAATGCCCCGTCATCACTGGTGGATCCCCAGAGCTTCATTGAAGTGGCTTCTCCTTCCTTGTGCAGAATATACCCTACTCCATGGACTGGCCCTTGGCACCAGAGAGTAACATTCTGACCAATGGGAACCACAGAACTGGGTTCAGCAAATAACCAGGGCTTGGGGAATGTGTCTAGGAAGAGATCAAAGATGTAAATTGAGTATGGGAATTTATCACTCCCAGAATTAACCTTTTGTTTTTCTCCTACTGCACATGGAAGTTTCCCTGGCCTTCCAGGAGGGCTTATCCTGTCTAACTCCTACTCCAGTTTTCTTTAGTCCCAGGTCTTGTCTCTCCTTACCAGTCACCCAGATAATAATGGGCATGCTGAGATATGATCCTCTGTTTGACATGGTCGTCTCATAGTAGACACAGCTATAGTTCCCAGAGTCCTCTGCTCTAACAGCGTGGAGGAAGAAGTCAGTTGAGTTCCCTGAGCCACTCTGGAACAGTAAGGGATCCTGGGTTCCCTCATGCAAGAGGGCAAACCTCATGCCCTGGAAGGTCCCTTGGCAGTGCAAAGTCACATTCTTCCCAGGAAGCACCACAGGACCTGGTTGTGCCAGGAGAGTGGGCTTGGGATAGAATTCTGAAATTAAATGGACCACAAAATTAAAGAAGCCCTCCCCCACTTTCTGTAAATAGTTTTTTGAAGGTTATTATAAAAACAACATGTTTATTATAGAACATTAGAAAATACAAAGAAAAAACTAAAGAAGAAAATATATTTCTACCTCTTAAAGATAACCATTCTTTATATATTTGTTAGACAGTTCTTTTCCATTTTTTTTTCTATACATGTTTATGTCGGTGGTGCTATAAGTATTTACATAATTGGGATCCTGCTATATGTACAGATGTGTAGCTTTATCTTCTTCACTTAACTTTATAAAGTAAACATTTTCCTATGACATTAAACAGCCTTTGAAAACTAACATTTGTAACAGCTGCATAATGTACAGCTGACATTTCAAGGTCTTCTCTCTTTCTCTGAGGGCCATCCAGCCCACCAATCTCTGACAGCCCAGTTGAAGAAAAAGTGGACATTGAGCGTAAAGCTGAAGGCCAAGTTTAAAAAAGATTTCAGAAATAGGGCAACTGGAGTCTGTCACTTGAGTTTGAATACCCCCAATCTGCCTCTCTTCTCAATTCAAGTGAATTACTTACCTTCCACCCTCTCCTTTGTCTCTTCTTCCTGTAATAATAATATAAGCAGCTGCCCTTGCATGGACTGTTTACCACGTGCCAGGCACTGTCCTAAGTACTTTTCCAGAGTTCCATCACTTTAGAAGGAGCCCATCTTCCCCTCCCACTGGCAACCCTTCCACCCACTTCTCAAGGTCAGCCCCACTTTTCTACCCCTCCTGACCTGTCACCACGAGCTCCACAGGGTCGCTGGGCTCAGACCAGATAGCAAAGTCATAATAGCGGCAGCTGTAATTCCCTCCATCACCAATGCCCACCGAAATGATCAGAAAGTGAGCTGTGCTTGACCCCACAGCAGACCAAGACCTGTCGCTGGATGCTATTTCGCTTCCATCTTTGTAAAGAATAAAGTTCATGCGATGGTGAAGGGTCGAGCAATTGAAAGTCACTCGGGCACCAGGGGTGACCACAGGGCTGGACCATGTCTTGAAGAAAGGTTTGGGGTACATTTCTACAAGGCAAAAACAACAACAACAACAAAAAAAAAACAAAAACAAACAAACAAACAAACAAACAAAAAAAAAAACAGAACACAACCCCAAACCAAATTAAGGAGAAAAGAAAGGAGACAAACACAGAAAATATTGGTTCTAGGAAGCTACTCTTCTTTCTCTAATATCTTATTCATAAGTAGGTGCATTAAAAATCAAGTCAAATTCTGCTTGCAGATTGACATCTCACACAGGGATTCCTCACCTCGTCCAGATGGTTGCTCACTGTCATCAAGGTGGCCAGTGGAGGCTAGCTAAGAGAGTGACTTGTCATTGGGGGCTCTGTTGTTTTTCTGAGCCTCAGTTTACCCATTTGGATGAGAGGGGGAAATGTTGCCTGCTCAACCTCCCTTGAAGATCTGCTCTATAGCTAAATGAGATAATTGATGTGAAAATAATTTGAAAAATTAAATCACCCTCCACAAACCCAAGCTACTAAGCTATTAATAACAATTATGGCTATTAATATCATGCAGCCAGAGGCTCTGGCACTCCCAGCACCACGCCTGCCTGGCTCTAAGATTGGACACAGGATCCTAGGACCAGCAGCAAAGTCTGCTGTGGGAAGAGGAGTATCTGCCCCAGAGCTTTGCCTCCCCCCTCCTCCCTGACAGCTCTACCTTTTATGACAAGCTCCAAGGGTTCACTGGGCTCAGACCACTTGAAGGGGCGCTTTTCAGTGTGAGTGCGGCAGCTATAATTGCCTTCATCTTTATTCTCCATTCTTTGGATTGTAAAGAAGGCTTCCCTCCCAAAGGCACCAAGTTGCTGGACAGGTTCCTGCTCTCCCTCCTTATATAGAGCAAACCCCATGCCTGCCAGCCATCCTTTGCACCGGATTTGTAGTTCCTGGCCCCGAATTGGGGGGGAAGCAGAAATGACAGGTTTGGGGAGGATGTCTGGAAAACAAAATGGGGCAAAAAAGGAGTCAGAAGTTTGGAGGAACCCAGATGGAGCAGCAGGAGTCATTTTGCCAGCAACAAAAGAAATCCATCCTGGGTAGGTCCTTCATTCTTCCTGTCAGTCTCCTCCTTGCTCTCTTCCCTGTTCCCTCCCTTCTCCCCCATTTCAGTGCCCCTTCTCTCCTATATGCAGCACATGCCCCTTGGTGGTCTCTGTGCATTCCTCCAGCCCAAGGAACAGTTTCAGAGCCCCAAGAGGATAACTACGTGAATATCTTATGCCTTTTCTTACCTGCCCCCACCAGCTCAAGTGCCTCACTGGGCTCCGACACAGCCATCTCCTCCCATGAATGGCAGTGGTAGCTCCCGGCATGGTTCTGGGTCAGGGCACCAAGGGGGAAGGCAGCCCGGACCTGCTCTGAGGCTGGGCGAGTTGCGATCCACCCAGTCCCGTCCTTCAGCAACACAAACTCCTTAGTTGAGCCAGAAGGGCTTCTGCACCAGAGGGTTAAGTTCTTCCATGGTGCCAGAGGGAAGTTGGTCTCTGCCCACAACTCAGGCTTAGGGGTTGGCATGATTATTTCTAGAAACAACAGAGTTAATGAAGCCATCTTTCTCCTTCCTCCCCTTCTACCTTTCCATGAAGCTATCTTTCTTGCCCTTAAACTCCCCACCCAGATCACACTGCCCACCTCCTCCTCCCGTTTCAACTCAAGTCCAAACCCTTTCCTTCCTTATGCAGGTGCTGGGAAAGGAGGCAGCTGATGTTTCAGCTAAGCCTCAGAAAAGTGCAAAAGCTTGAGGGAAATTTTGCAGGTAGGAAGGCAGAGTTGGAAGCTGAATTTTGCCAGCAGCTTTAGCAAGTGCTTCTTTCTGGCTGTCCTCTCCCAGTTACTCCCTGGCCACTGACACTGACACTCTGTAGTTATTTCGGATCTTCAGGGAGGAATGTCCCAGTCTGGAGCAGGAAAAACTCACCAGTCTCTTCTGTCAATACTCCACTGCACAATCCTGCAAGAGAAATTGCTGCCAGTACTCTGCCCCCTCCCCCATGGGACTTAACCCCAGCTTTCTGTCCAGGCCTTTTTCCCACCCCCTTGTACTCACCACAGCAGAGAAGGGCCGTGACTATGAAGAGCATGGTGACCCCTTGAGCTGTTCCCAGCAACCAGGCTTTTCTAGCGAGACCAGAAAAGAGATGAGAGGAGTTGTTGGGATTAGGGGGAGGGCGGAGAGAAGGGGGCGGCAATTTATGTCATTGGCTTACTCTCTACCCAATAGGGACTGGATATGGCCAGGATAATGGGATAACATCTTTTCTGACATTGATAACTTTTCTTTTTGAGGATCTCACCACCTACTTTCCTCTTGCTTTTTCATGACCCACGTGCCCCCCTACCCCTTCCCCCTTCCCCAGCCTATATCATATTTCAGCGTCCCATAGCCCCTGATTAGTTTGTTGCTGGAATTGAGGTGTCAGATGTGAAAATGTTTTTGTATCTCCAGCTTTCAGAACCTTTGGAGCTCAGTGTGATAGGCAGCTTTGAATGCTGGGTGTGGAGGTGAAGGAGAAAATATTGGAAATTTCAGTGTCATGAAGTTTAAGTTTGGAAGCAATCGTTATTGTGGCAGTATTGGTCCATAAACTGACCTGCCTTACCTTCCTTTGTTATGGAACGGTTGCCTAGGCAGCCGCAGGGAATTACCAGAGGGTTGTCAGTGCTGAGCTTGTCAGAGAGTGAGATCTTCCTCCCTCCACCCAGATTGTGACTACAATTGCACATTGGCTTTGGGTTTTAGGTCCTGTATTATTAGATGATATTAAGCTCAAATCCATTTGAAAATTTTTACTTAGAAAACAGTGGCTCTCATTCTTGATCAGGCAAAACATGCTTTTCAAGTTGCCTTCTCTAAAATCTGGTTTCTGATCTCATTCTTTGATGTGGTCTTTCTGAGCTGAAGTGAGACACGTGAATATGCATTTCTTCTAACCCTTAATTTGAAGGGTACCCCAATGTGCTTTGAGATTCAGGGCAGAGTATGGGAATATCTAGAAACTGACTCCCACTGAAAGTTTAGGTGGCTTCCCTCCCATCTCTCAAGTACTCTGTCCATCAGATCCCAGTGCAAACCATACACACATAGTTATAGTCAGTGTCCATTGTGTTGAATACTCCCAGACCCACAAAGGCCTATGATCATTGTGTGGGGATTACATCCAGGAGCGGAAATGGGCAAGGCATTCAAGAACTGAGACCCTGACTAGGCTAGGAGCTGTCATTTCTCTTCTCATTACCAAGTCTAGTAGCCTTAGCAGAGGCCATGGGAGTCAGGGAGAGAGGGGCATAGCCTAGAGGACACTGAAAGATCAAAGGAAATGTCAGGAGAAACGGTCTGGTTTGCCATTTTCTTGGTCAGAGGAAATAGTCTTATTCCCAGGTCACATCCACTGACTGATCAGATGCCCATACAGATTAAGATCATATCCCCAGAATGCTCTGCAAGGTGGCAGAGAGGCTGAATATCATGGAAACTAGGATGGTCCACAAGATTCTCTAGATCTTTTAAGCTAGGGATAAGGGTGAAAAGTTGGTATGGGAGTTGGATAACACCCGGGTGACAGGATAATGCAGTTATTGAATTTTTTTTCCACAAGAAAAAATGTTCAGACCAAGTAATAGAGGAGATATCAACCTCTTAAGGGCAGGGTCACTGGAGGATGATTTGGGCACCCTCCTGGGTCGGGGGGCGGTTTATAAGTGAATGAGGTTCTGATTGCTTCTCCAGCCTCTGAGAATTACTTATTTCTCTAAATTCTGACTTGGGTGCTGACCCATCCGGAGGTGAAAGAGAAAAAGCTGGGGTGAGAAAGTCTTGTCACTTAAGCCAAGAAGGTGGGGGATATATGAGTATGGCCCTGTGGCTTGTCTTAACTGAGACATAGTATATCCCTGAGACTCTTGGGAGCCTGGACTCAGCTAGGTTGAGGAACTGGGGTCTGGGACAAGATGTTACCTGATTCTGAGTCTCTGACACTTCCACTTTATCCACAGCACTACCAACAGCAAGGCAACAAGTTGCATGATTAGGGACAACCTCATAGCTTCATATAGAACATAATTTCAGGTGAGAGGGCCTGTGGCCAGAGAAGACCAGAAACAGAGTTCTTGATGGAGACAGGGGCAGGTGAATACATTTGCAGGTGAAAGAGGTAAGGGAGAACTAATAACAGAGTACTTATATTGGAAAGCTGAGGCAGAAGTCGCCATTCTTTTCTTGGAAGTTGGGAGCCTTGAATGCATTCTGCTGACTGCCTTTGAGTAATTGTGAAACCTTACTTTATCACCCCAGGGTAAAGGTGCTCAAACCTAAGGGCCCTGAATTCCAAGCCCCTGACTGCCTTTTTTATATCTACTTGTACACATCTCAGGGATCCCAGGGATATCATTGCCAAAGCCATTGAGGGGTCTCCCAATGAAGAGTTGTCCTCTCACCTGCTGGACCCATCAACTTCAGAGGCCCACTGTGATGTGACCAGATGTTATGGTGTGCTTCTATGCAACAGCTGTAACTGTAGGTCCCTGTGACTTTCCCTTTGACACTGCTGATGATGAAGTCTCCATCTACTGAGAATTTTTGGAATGTGGTTCTTTTATCCCGATGAAGAGAAAATGCAAGAACTGAATGAGGTTCTCGGCACTGAAGGGTGATGGCCTTTCTTAGATTGAACACTGTGTTGGGACAAGCTGACAGGGAAGGTTTGGGGGGCTTATCTGTAACCAATACAGAGTCCGGAGTTAGAAGTGACCTTGAACACAGCATGTCTCCCCCCACTAAGTGTTTCTCAGCTCCCTATTGGTATTCTTTTCCTTGCTATTTCCACTATAACAATGGCTTCCAAATTTGACTGTTCCTCAGAATCTCTTTGCTTACTTCTCTCCTTGGGGCATTAAAGTATCCTGAGTCTCTACTTTAAATCAGGAAGACTTCAAGATTGTAAACTTTCCCTGGCCCTGAAGGGGCCACAATAAGGCTGGAGCATCTTGAAAGATAGGGTTTGAGGAACAATTATAAGAGAGAAGGTTCCTAAACTTTTGGAGAAAGTCCTTCACTATTCTCCTGGTTTGTATTTCCTTGTATCATAGCTCTGAGAGGGTCAGAGCCACTGGCTCCTCCTTAGAATATTGTAACGATAATAAAACAAACAATAATAATTGTTAGCACTTGCCTACAACCACAAGTTCCACAGGGTTGTGTGATGTCATCCAATTGGAGCTCTTCCAGGTGAGGAGATAGTTGCAGCTATAGATGCCAGCATCACTATAGGTCACATTGTTGAGGACGAATGAATCATTGTCATTGATGCTGGTGGCATCCAAGAGCTGAAGTGGTTTGTTCCCTCTTTTCTCCACTGGCCCTTGACACCACAGAGTCATGTTCTGACCCATTTGAACCACAGGGCTGGGATGAGCAAGTAGCCAGGTCTTAGGAAAAGTGTCTAGGATGAAACCCAAAATATAAAGGGCTAGTAGTTTGACTTCAACCTCCCGCTACTTAGGGTTCTTTTCTTCCTCTTCTGAATGCTTTCCACCATTCCACCCTTGAAAAATCTCTGCTTAAGCCCAGTTGTACAATTATTTTCCCCTCCCCACTGCTAGTCCTGACTACATGATTACATTCTCCAGGAGCCTAGAGAAAGTTTTATGTTCTTAGCCCCTAACATAGGTCTCATGGTATTCCCCTCTCTTACCAGTTACCCAGATTTTCAGGCTATCACTAAGGAGTGAACCCCTATATGATCCATCATAGTAAAAACAGAGGTAATGTCCAGTATCGTGAATTTTCAAAGCCTGGAAGAAGAAATAAGGCTCCTTTTTATGGGCCTCTTGTGGTAAAATAACTTCTCCAGGTCTTCAAGTCTCATTAAAGCAAAGGTCATTCCATAGATTGGCCCTTGGCACCTGAGATTCAGGTTATCTTCATGTGCCACAATGGGTCCAGGATAGGCTGTCAGAGTTGGTTTGGGGTAGAGTCCTAGAAAGGGAAGAGACCCTGTAGTTAGAGGCTGGATGGTTCTTCTCTATTATCTTCTGGTTTTATTTTTCTAGTGTTTTTGGATGACAGGAAATGGTAGCTGAAGTTTTAACCTCTCCTTCCACTCCCATCCTTGGATTCTTGCTTCCTCTTGAAAATAATCAACAGTTGATCCACTTATGCCATTGCTTTCTCACCAGATGCTATCAGCTCCACTAAGGTGTGTGTCTCAGTGGAATATCTATAGCAATACCCTCTTGTATATTTGGGTCCCTGAATGTCAAATGTTGTCCTTCCAACCACCCAAGAAACCAAGCCTCTGAAAATGGCTTTGATTCCATTTTTGAAGACCATGAATATTACTGCAAAATTAAGCAGGACTTTTGTGCACATTAAGTCTACATAAGATTCTACTTTTAACATGGGATTGGAAGAAGCTAATAAGAAGGGTTTGTCCAGTATGTCTGCAACCCAAATAAATCACTATTATGAGGCCAAGAGACTTTACTACAAAAAAAGAGGGCAAGCCTCATCTCGATACCACCCTTTTTTGGATTCCTCCAAACCCATATAGACCTACCCACCCATTATGGAAGGTTAAATTCTATCATATGCTTATTGAGCATTTAGGTTGTATCAGGCTTCATGTATGTGTAGGGGTACACAGATAATGAAGGCACAATCCCTGCCAAAAAACTTCTGTCTTAGTGAGGAATACTGATGAACAGGTAACTACAGAAGTGTGTTAGTGGAATCTATGCTGGAAGGACACACACACAACAAACATCCACATCCAAGATCAAACAGACAATCCTTTCTTCTTTGATCCTCAATAACAAAAGGCTATACTAATAAAATTAATATATACCATTTATTGAGAACTTATATGCCAGGCACTGCACACATATTATATTTAGGCAAATCCTCACAACAACCCTGTGAGGTGAGCAATATTATTATACTCATTTAGCAGATGAGGAAAATGAGGCACATAGAGGCATTATACAATAGGTTGGATAGATATTGCCACCCCATTTTAGAGCGGAGGAAACAGAAACACAAAGAGGTGAAGTGACTTGCTCAAGATCATGTAAGCAGGCAATGTCAGAGGTGAAACTAGAAACCAGGATTACTGCTTCTAAGTCCAGGGTAATTTCTGTAGCACCACAACTGTCCCAAGCCTATTTAACTTGGCAGAGGGACTAAAGCAAATGTGGCCAATTTCATATAGAAGCAATCAAGCCATAGGATGGGGAAGTTGGGGCTGGCATGTGTGTCTGGGACTTGGACATTTTGGGGAGCTTTCTGATGTGTTTGGAGGTTGGTACTGCCTTGATGGACTTACAGGACCAAAGTAATTTATAAAGGCATTTATAAAGTATGAAGTATCACTTTGCCATTTTCTTTTTCACTTTTATTACCAGCACTAGTAAGTGGTTCAATTTTCCATACTTTAAAATAATAACCATAAATAAAATAAAAATACTTGAAAAATTAAATCAATTTGCAAGACTGCAGTGTCAGTGCCTGGCACATATTAGGTGTTTAATAAATATTAATTGAATTAATGAATGAATGCATGATACTCAACAAGAAAGCTGTGATGAGTTGAAGCTGTTGGACAGTTGGTGGGGTTCAATCACGAGCCAATTGATTGACTACCACACACGTGCCTTGAAGCCTGTGTGAGTTTAATTTGTATCCCAGTAAAACGTAGCCCATTGCCTTGCAGAGTCTTAGAACTGGCTGAAGAGAATAAAATCAGAAACACTGATTCACCCAGCCATGATCCCTGGGACAATGATTGTCAGACCCGAGTAGTCATAGCCATAGCCATACCCACCTGCTACAGCCAGCTTCAGGGGGTTGCTGGGCTCTGACCATGGGAGGGGGAGCATCTGGATATACGTGTGGCAGATGTAAACCCCTTTATTCTCAGGAGGCATGTTATCAGTGGAGAAATTGGCCATTGTTCCAGTAGGGATTTGGTAATCCAAGGACTCCACATATCCCTCTTTAAACAGCATGAATACCAAATCCTGCAGTCAGCCATGGCATAGTATGTTAACATTACATCCAGAAAGTGGAAGATTCTCAGCCTGGATCCAGAAGATGGGCTTGGGCAGTTTGCCTGAATGTAAAGAATGAACTGGGATTCAGGTAGGGCAGGAATAGTGCTGCCCAGGGACTACATCAAATGAGGTTTCTCTGAATGATCCTTACTTGCCATCCCTTATTTCCCCATCCTTGGGCCTCCCTTATGTTGAGGGTTTGCCCACCATTCATTGCCTAATAACAGAGTAGGCACTTAATTAATTCCTATGGAATACATGCATGTGTGCATTTGAAGCAAATTTGAATGAATTAAACAAACCCTGCCCTGTGAAGGTAAGTCTGAGACCCAGGAGCTGGAGTTTATTCCTAAGTATATAACTTTTTACCTGGTGCCTCCAACTCTAGAACTTGACTGGGCTCTGACAAGCTTGTCTCCTGCCAGTAGCAGCACCTGTAAAGACCTGTGTTGGACTCAGTAATAGCACCAATGGGTAATGAGACTAAGAAGGTTTTGTAAGAAGGGTGGATCCAGGTCATCTGTGTCTTATCTTTCAGCAGCAGGAAGTTGCTAGAAACCCTAGAGGGACTTCTGCACAAGAGTGTGATATTCTCCCAAGGTGCTGGAAGTAGTTGGTCTCTATCTACAACACTGGTTGCGATTCCATCTCTGTCATTCCCAGAGACCACAAAGATTTGAAGCATTCTAACCCTCTCCTTCCTACAATGTCCCCCCATGTCCTTTAATATCAGCCCCAACCTGGATTCCTTCCTTCACATGGAGATAGGAATTTCTGCTCATGTAGAAGGTGGAATAGGGACAACAGGATGATTATCTAAGTAATTTAGGTGTGTAGGGGAATAAAGAGCAACTTTGGCTACCTTTCCATTTGAGATATAGCTCTTTACTATTCTGTGGGAAACCAAGTCATGAAGTAGAGGCACTGATTCTTAACCAGCTTAATCCTGGAATTATTTCTAGGATCTCAAGGCAGTTATGTCCAGGGCTATGGAGGCGGGATGATGTCTTGGAGCCTTCAGGAAGGAAGGTAACTGAAGTAGCAGGACTCATTTATCTATAAATGGCATACTCAGACTCAGCTCTGCAAAGAGAGGTTATAGTAAAGGAGAGCCTTGTGCTTGTCCTCATCCCTCCCTCAAAACTCAAGGCTTTCCTCTGACTCTCCAAGCTGCCCAATACCCCATTCTTATGGCAGGGTCGCTTGCCCCTCACTTGCCCCTCACTCCTTTCTTGTACTCAAGGATGCAGAAGAGCAAGAAAGTGAATGCCTGAAGCATCATGGCCTCCTCCCCTGGGCTGTTCAAGATAGTGCAGCCTCAGGTACTCGCTGTGGGCTTTGAGTCTTGATGGGCTTTGCCCTTCAGTAGATGGATCTAAAAACAGAGGTATTTTCACTCAGGGGACTTGTCCTGCTCCTTAAAGTTTAGTTTAGACCATTAACCTCACTTAACAACCCTACCCTCCACCACCTTACAGGCACACAGGATATTACAGGGTCACCTGCTATTTCTTCCCTTTGCTCCTTCTCCCCACTTCCCATCCTCCCATCCTCCCATCCAAGGTCTTTACTGGTACCTAAGATGCCAGATTTGTTTGAAAAATCTGACAAAATGTCTGCTTGTTCTTGGGATCTCAGAGGCCTAAAAAGCTACCTAATCCAAGCCTTCCGAAGCCCCATGGGATAGGGGATATAGTCCGTATAGGTATTTAATTTTTCACATCTTTTACTCATATATATATATATATACACACACACACACAGACTCACAGAGTCCTCCAACAACTTAGCAAGTGAGTTGTTACTACCATCCCCATTTTGCTGATGAGGTAACTGAGGCTTAGAGAGGATATATAATTTGCCAAAGGTCAAAGGATATTAACTATCAGAGCCAAAATTAAAATCCAGGTTTGACTCCAATCCTCATGATCCAAAACCACTATTTAAATTTCCAGAGGCAGTCCATGCCCACTTCCTCACTCTCTCTCACCCCCTCCTATCTCATCCCACCTAAGCCTCCCTTTTATGGGATGCTTCAGATCCAATATTACTGTTTTTATCTCTTACCCCCAAAATCTCAATACCCCTAATTCAATAAGGCTTTAAGGAATCAAGCTGCTTGAACTAATTCCTACACTGTGTAAATGATTTATTGGCAGTCCTTAAGCTTCCAAGCATTTGTTTGTGACCTCTAAGGAAACTGGAGTTGTTTGAATTTCAGGGAGTTTGGCAAAGATATTTGAGTTCCGGGAGATCTTCCCTGTTCCAGAAATCACTATTGACTATACTTCCTGTATGTACTTAAAGTAGATTGTGTGTCCCCTCAGCATATATTTTTTGGCAAAGGAAGGTGCACCCCAACACACCAACTCAGCTTAACTTTCCCCCACAGGCTTTCTATTCAGTGCCTGAGGTACTGACTGCCCCTAGCTATTTAATCCTTATTTCAGTAGAGTGGGGGTAGAAGCAGCTCCCAGAACAGAGTTAGGGGCTGCTCTTGCTTCTCCAAACTTTTCCTAGGACTCAGACACTAATTTGCTCCAGTGCCAGTTGGAGGATCTGGGCTGCAAGAAGCAGCTGGATAGTAAGAGACCCAAAAAGGCACAGCTGCTTTCTGCATTGCTCACTTTGCATTGAAGGGTGTTCAAATCATCCTTTTCTGAACTTTCCTTATCTGTAAAGCTGGGGAATAATGTCCACCTAGCATTGTTGTTGTGATGAATTAGAGATAATATATGCACAGTGCCAGGCACATAGCGAACATTTCATTAAAAGGTGGTTCTTTTTTCTTCTTCTTAAAAGAAGTATTACATTTGTGTAGGACCCTAGAGATGCTTTTTCTGTTTCAGCTCTTACAGTCACTTGCCCCATCCCTCAAGCTCAGGCCCAGATTTGGGTGCCATCCAGTCCCTTTGTTCCTGTAGGGCTTTGGTCAAGGATTTATTGAGGAAGCCAATGTCTACTGTCAAGGGAAAGGCTCAATCTGATTCCACCCAGGAAATGCCATCTGGGGTTCCAAGCATCCTTGGACACCTTAACCAGGGTCTTTGGCTCTTGGGGGCTTGAGTGGAGTCAAGACAACTGAGTTTCTCAGCATGGCTGACCCCTCCCCAATCATTAAGAAAACTGTGGCATTTATGTTCAGCCCAAATGATGGATCTTATCGCCGGGGAACATGGGAAATGCTCCCAAGCTTCAGGACTGAAGAGGGATGATTGGCAACGCCCATTTCTGGCCTTTCACACCCTCTCAACCTCCAATCTCGGCTGTCTACCCTCCCCTTCTACTCCATCCCAAGCATCTTTCCCACCCTTAGGCTGCACAGCAGTGCTTTTGAGTGTGACATAATCTCATAATACCTAATGGCTCGCCCCCTGCATAGCTTTGAGGGCTCCAGGAATCAAAGGAATTAGGTTCAGCGGGGTGCCGGGTACAAGCTCCACAGAAGGTTTGGAGGGAAGACTGAGAAGGGAAAGGGAAGATATCTATAGTGCCCAGAGATTCTCTGCAAGACAGGCCTGCGATCCGGGGAGGGAAGGAGAAAGAAGGGATGAAGAGGGTTGGGGGGCAGGCTGGGGAGCAGTTTAATTTACGGAAATTAATTACAGGAGAGATACTTTTATGGGGTTTTTGTTTAGGATCTGGTGACGAGTATTTAATCTTCAGCCGCTGGACCCTGCGCTCATTTGCAGGTACTTACGGTAGCTGAAGACCCGTTCTGCTGTTGGGGATTCTCCAGTGAGCTCCTCCAGATACAGCAAACTGCCCAGCCTGGGAAGAGCTGTCTAAGGACAGCCTCTCCTGCTCTGTGCCCGGCCTCCCATTCTCCACGGGCTGCAGCTGGCCCGCCCCAGCCTCCACCCCTCCCTCAGGCCGCCTGGCCCTGGGAGACCACCTACACCAACTCTGCATGGCACCTGCAGTCCTCCGAAGACCGGGATTTCTACGCCCCTCCCAGCTCTCTGCCTTTCTCCTGACTCCCTGCAGAGGCTTCTGGAGCCAAATTCAGGCCGCTGCCCCCTCGCCGGTCGCTCAGAGTTTCATTGGGTCATTGTATTGTGGAGAGGAGAGGGCCAGCTCTTAAGACAGCCAAAGCTGTAGATCCCGCCTCTCCAGCTTCCCAATGTCTTTAAAGGGATCTCAAATCTTCTGCTCAGTGAGTGCACCATTTATGCATAATAATCGCCAAAATGGTTTAAATGCCTGCTATGTGCTGGGCCCTGGGCATACATTAATTCTAATCTTCATAACAACCTGACAAAATTAACTGTTACTTCCTCCAATTTTACAGATGAGAAACTGAAGCTCAGAGAGGGTTAAGTAACTTGGACAGCCTTCAAAGTCTGCTTGGGATAATAGCCCAGGCTTTAGAGACATATAAGTTTGGATTTCAATCCAGTCTCCACTATTCAATTAGCTGTGTGGCCTCAAAAAAGTGAGTTAAAGTCTCTGACTCCCAGTTTCCTCATCTATAAAATAAAGAAAACAATAGAACGTATTTCACAAGGCTTCAATGGGATAATGCAAGTAAAACTCACTGCTCAATGACTGGCACATAGCAGGTGCTCAATAAATGGTAATTGCTGCTGCTGTTGCTACTACTAATAATAATAATCTGTAACACCTTCTCCAACTGCCCTAGAGTAACATGATTTTGATGATGTAGAGCAATCTTTCATGAATTTAGTTGCCCATAAGACTTTTTAAAATAATAGTGTTTGGAGAAGACACTAACCAAAATTTGTCAGATCTGATACATGATGGGATTAAAGTAGAGTATCCAATGGGCTCACCAACAATTGATTTTCATAAGAAATAATCTATTTTTTTTTAATTTTTTCAAAAGATCTTTTTATCTTTAATTTTAAAGAAGTTTTAGATTATAGAAAAGTTGCATAGAAAATATAAGGGATTCCCATATACCCCACTCCCTCCCCCTCTCACATTTTCCCCTAATAATAACATCTTACTTGAGTGTGGCACATTTGTTACAATTGATGAACACATATTGAAGCATTGCTACTAACCATGGTCTATAGTTTACATTATGGCTTATACTTTGCACTGCAAAATTTTATAGGTTTTCACAAAATGTATAATAACGTGTATCTGTCATTGCAAATTCATGCAGAACAATTTCAATGCCCTAAAAATGGCCTATATAGATTACCAGGAGATAGAAAGCGAGTTGAGAGTGGTGAGCTGATGCTCAATCTGGGTAGAATCTGTGATAAGGTGGATGGCAGAGTTTTGGCAGTGGATGGGGGTGATGGTGGTTCAGTGATGTGAGTGGGGTTGACGATGCTGGAGTGGGAGTGGAAGGAATAACCAAATTTTGTGCATTTTGTGCATTTTTACCTTCATAGAAGAATACAGAAATCTAATGGAAAAATAATTTAAGAACAAACTATGTAAAAATAAAACGATAGTTCTTTTATTTGGGCAAATTGAATATCATATTTTCATGCATCAGGTGATCTCATTTGTGTCTTCTTGGCGCTCACAGCTACTACGCACCATTATAAACTACAGATTATTGTGTTACGCATAGAAACAGTCATAAGAATATAAAAATGTGTTTCTGGGCAAATTATTTAACACCTCCAAGCCCCCGTTTTCTTATTTGTAAAATGTTTGTTGAGTCCTTACTTTGTGCCTG
This sequence comes from Tolypeutes matacus, assembly GCA_026826555.1. Taxonomy (NCBI): domain Eukaryota; kingdom Metazoa; phylum Chordata; class Mammalia; order Cingulata; family Chlamyphoridae; genus Tolypeutes; species Tolypeutes matacus. The sequence goes on from JAKSZT010054140.1 coordinate 1,443,881, forward strand.
GCATTGTACTAGATGCTGAAGATACAGAGAGTAAGTTTCTGCTCTTAAGGAGTTCATAGTCTAAGGATAAATAGTGATAGAGCTAAACAAGAGAGTGAATGAAAGCTTCCTGGAGAAGGAGACACTGCTTCTTAGAGAGTGAATATGAGTTAGCCAGAGAAGGTAGAACCGTGAGAGGCAAAGGGGACTGCAGTAAGAAAGAATAGCAAGTAAGGCAAGGCAGTATGTGTTTGGAAAAACTCAAGCAGTTTGCTGTTACTGAGCTCCTGTCTCTCCAAGAAGCCTGGGTTTCTCTCCTGGTTTATTACCCTAGAGTTGGTTGATATTAAACAATTCTCCTTTTGGGGAATACTTTGAGAAGATAGTACGACTTGTCTTGTTCCTAATGGCCAGGTCCTCTCTGACTCTTCATCCCCTTGAACTGGTGAGATGGAGAGGACAAGTCTGGTATGGGAGCCCCCATGCTCACTGTCCTCCTGGGAGGTGGTGACATCAGCAAATTTTCCTGAGCCACACCAATTTTTGATTTCATACATTGAACACAGGGGCTCATAAAAGGTACTTCCTGTAAAATCTTCAGGGTCATTTATTATGGATTAAGGGACCACAGTTAAACAAGATTTTATTGAGTTCTAGTAGTTAAGGTAGGGACTGTCGTGGAGTGAAGAGGCACTAATGAAGTGATTTGTTAGACCGGGCTTCTGAACGCCAAGGACTCTCAACATAGAGAGAAGAGAAGAGCTACCATCTTACGAATCTGTATCCCAGGCTAGAGGAGTACTAGAAGAGCTTCAAGGAGGTGCAGCACCAACCTCCTTTGTTCATGCACAGGGTTCTCTGGTGAGCCTTTCTCCATAATTGAGTCCACTGTAGGACGGTGACTTTTTTTTTTTTTTTAGCTGAATCTATCTTGTAGCATCCCATCCAGGTGAAGCTTAGGACAAAGCTGACCTCTTTCCAGTGGTGTGCCAGAGCTGGCTAACACTGGCTCGGGAGAACCACCGAATGTGTTCACCTTATCTCAACCTGGCATTCAGTTATCATTGCATTGATAGCTTGAAGTTGGCCATGGTGAGAGAATTGCACCCCTGGAATAAGCAGGCACTACAAATCAGTCCCCTCACCCCTGCTCCAGTGAGCTGGTTGTTAAATATTTACTAGTACATCACTTTCTTCCAATTTTATGTTTTAGGACAGTGATTCTTCTGGTAGACAGGGACTTTTCCAAACTACACCTCAAATGCTGATAGTTTTTATACACCGTCAAGTAGGTTAAAAATTCTGTGCTTTACCTTTCCCCCTCACACCCCTTCTCCCCAACTTCAATGCTATGGTAAGCTTCTTAGGACTGTGTCAGATCTCTCAGTTCCAGTCTGCAAACCTTGGGTATCAACGTACCCTTTGTCAAGCATGTTAATTATTAAGGGCACAGTTTGGGGCACTAAGGCATTCCCAGAAGTTATACGGAAGGGTGTTTTCAGTACTGTGCAAGAAGCTTCCTAGAATAAATAAAATGCAAATGGTAAAGTTAGAACTGAAATTTACTTAATCAAAACACTCATTCTGAGCAATAAGGCATTAGATAGGGGCCTTCATTTCAGGCTTCTGGGTGCCTGTCACAAAGCAAATGAACAGTGTGATTACCTAGTTGAATTTAACTTAAAGTTAATTGGTAGATAGAGAAAATGAAGTTTTGTTATGTTCCAATTTAGCAGGGCAACAAGGTTCTGTTTGGCTTGTGGAACATTTATCAAAAAGGTAAACTACTGGTCCACTGTCCCCAAGTGACAATCTTCCTGGCATCATAAGATGCCTTTTATTTTTATGACGAACAGTGAGAAGACTGTGTGTGTGCATCTGCACCAATAATGGGAGGAGGAGGACCAGAAATGGATCTATAAAATGCCTGAAGGCTCTGTGAGTGGCCTACAAAGTGTTTTGGAATCCCATTTTCCTGTGTTGGATGAAGTTGATGATCCCAAAAGGAAAGCTAGTGGGCTCAACCCCACTGCCTGTTGTATGAAGTCAGAGAGGCTCCTATGGGCAATTTAGGTCTGATCCAGGCAAGAAACATCTCAGTGCCAGTGCCAGGAAAGTCTTTTCTGCTGCAGAGTCTGACTTGACTCCAGCATTCCCAAATTGTAGATATTTTCATCGGGGAAGGGGGAATGGAGTGGGGTAGGGAATGCCATTCAGGAACGCACAACTGATGTCTTTTAATCACTTGCCCAAAGGAAAGTATAAAAGTCAACAATTGAGTTATTTTCCCCCATCTATTGTATGATTATCCAATTATATAATTAAAGTTAAAGATGTCTAAATTGCAATAGCAAAGTAAATTAACAATTTAAAAACACATCATCGAAACATTACCCAGTGTTTACAATCTGCTTTTAAAGTATCTGTTTACAGTCAATAATATCAATGTACATGAATTATACTTTTTTGTGCCCTAGAATATGATCAAATTATCTAAAAGATCTATGTCCCCTTGACAGAGGGTGGCGGGGAGACTTTCTCTCTCTAAACAAATCTGTTAATTTCATATCATTGAATGCTATTCAGATTTGCAATAAAATATTTTTTCTTATATGATCTATCTTATTCCAGTGTCTCCCTGTCTCAGTTACTCTTAATTCTTGTCTTGCTGTATTCACATCCCTCCCTCCCATTTATCCCTCCTTCATCCCTTCCCATTCTCTTTTCTCTTTCTCCCTTCCCATGCAGTTCATACACATGCACACACACACACACACACTCAGAGTAAAACATTACATTTTTAAACTTGCTTTTCCACTAATCATCCTGGCAAAATACAATTAATCACAAAGATAAGATGTACATTCTCTTAAGAATGTACATCTTGGTTTGCAAGTGAATTTAGTCACTCATCTCCAGGAGCACCCTTTTACTGGGCTGCATCTGTTTGCAGTAATGCCAGTAGTTTCAGTGTTTTGCTGACAAATGCCATGAAATCATCTTGATTGTCAAAAATTCTTCTCTCATCTTCAAAGAAGAAAGAGAGTTTGACTGGATAGTTCACCCCGGGCTTCAGACTGAGGAACTTCAGTTGCTAGTAGATTTTGCTCCAACATTGTTTCTCTTCCACTGTTGTTAAGGCATAGTCAGGCATCAGCCCTATCTTTACTTTGTTGAAAATAAGTTTTCCTTTTTTATGAGCAGCATGCACAATGATTTATTTTTTTTTTAAGTTTAAGAACTGTACAATTACGTGCCTTGGACTTTTAGACTGAGAGTTGTATTTGACTGGAGACCTGTAAATTCTCTCTGTGTGCAAGTTGAGGTCTATGTTTAGTTCTGGAAAATTTTTATCAATAATTTCCTTAATAATGGTTTCAAGGCTACTCTCATTTTCTGCATCTTCGGGGATGTTGGATTTACAAATACTATACTTCTTTGATGTGTTTTTAAGATCCATCACGTATTCTTGCATGGTGAGGAGCTGTTTGCTTAAAATTTTTGTCTTTTGGGACTGGAGGTCAATTTGACCCTCATTTGTACTAATTCTCTCTTCCATGATATTTACTTGGCACTTTTTCTCTCTCAGGGTCTCTTTCAATCCCACAACCTCATTCGTCAGTGCCCCACAATCTTTGATGAGCTTTGACTGTGTGCTTTTAAAAATGTTCACATGGTTCTGCATCATTTTCAGGGTGGAAAGCACCATTTCCCTCATGTTAGTCCTTTCCTTGGATTCTGCTGCTGCTTCTCCAGGCCAGCCATACCTGCTGTACTCTCTGAGGTCCCTGTTTCCTCCTCAACATCACAATACCTTGCTGGCTCCTAAGCTTGTTTTCATAATCTTTTTCATTCTCTTTTAAGCTTATTATGCTTTTTTTTTTTTCCCTGCCCTTATAGCTGAGGCTTCTGTTCAGTTGGAAGTGTATCTGTAGCTTAGCAATTGGGTTCTGCACACAGCTGCTCTCTCTGTACTCTCCCTTAAGATCTTGAGAACAGGGGTCTTTTAATCAAAATACAACATCTATTTCAAGCTGAAATCCTCAGAAACACTATAGGAAATTAAGGTATAATCAACTGATGTGCTCTCATCTAATAGCATCTGGAGTAAGAGCTTCATAACCCTACAGGTAAGATAAAAAATATATAAAAAATAAATGTACATGCACATATAAATATATAAGTACACTAAATGTCTGAATATATAAATATACAAGCACAAAAACAGAATATAAATAAACATACAAGTACATAAACATGGAAATAAATATGTGCATAATATGAGCCTCTTGTGTTCAGAATATTTAGTTTCTGCCTAGCTCAGGGTGCAGAGAGCATGTTTCTGATTAACCAGAACCAGATGCATTAGAATTATAGAGATGAGAATGATAGGAGTTCACCTACATATTTCAGTGTTTGTGGAAAAAGGTTTTGACTTTGTATCAGGGGACTTGAGTTTCAGTCCTGGCAGAGCCACTTACTAGCTGTGAAATTGTGTGACACTTGGCAAGCAACTGAAAGTTATTTGAGTCTCCATCTTCTCATCAGTCAAATGAATAGTCAGTAATCGTGAGTTAAATCTGAATATAGAACTCTCTGTTTACCTTAGCCTAATCATTGTTTGTTTTGTTCTTTTTTTTAAATATACTTAAAAAAACTTTTAAAGATACTTAGATTACATAATGTTACATTAAAAATATAGGGGATTCCCATATGCCCCACTCCCTACCCCTCCCACATTTAATAACTTTTTACAGTGGTATCTGGAATTTAGATTAGTGAAGATTGGTTGGGTGTGGAAACAGAACAGTGATGGGGAGAGGGAAACCTAAATAGGTCTCACAGCATGATTTGTCATTCTCTTTGAACAATTAAAAAATTGTTCAGTTTGCTTATACCCAAATGATTGTAGAAAGTAATTCAAGAGATGAGAAAACAAAGATAAGCTCTACCTTCAACATTATTACCTAGTGGGAGGTATAGCTATGTTCACAGCTAACTATATTATACAGCAGAGCATGGTAAGCTTTGAAAGTCCAACAAAGAATTTGGGGAAATGTAGAGGAGAAAGCAGTCAATTTTGATTGTCAGTACTTAGTGCCCCAGATTCAAGGAATCCTCCTCACTGGGCATGGTGACGCCACCAGTGAGGTTCCCTGTTTCCATACATCTGCTTCACCTATGTAATATTGCCCTGACATTTCACAGCATGACTCTCTTCTTTGGTAATACAAGGTAAAGTAGTGAAAATTATGGCAGTAAAAGGTGTGGGGAGAAAAAGTGGGCTAGAGACATGAACGGGAACCAGATCATTCAGTCCATGTGTGTCCCATAGCAATTTTTAGTAAAAATTCATATTTGTGTCAAACAGGAAGCCCAGGGAATGATCTAGGTCCAAAGGGAGGGCTTCTGATTAAACAGAAAATGACCTTTTCCAGTTCCTAATGCTCTATGACGTATTTATGCTATCCTGGGCACTCATTCTCAGGAGGCCACTTTGTGAGCTGACAGTCCACCTGTCTCTCTAATTCAGGCTCCTAGTAGTTCAGGTTTCTGTTCCAAAAGAAAACATAAACTGGAGATGGGTTAGTTTACATGTAGAGCCAAATGATTTTAAACACCCACATATGAAAATTTTGGCCCTTTTCAAAGGTCTGGTAAAATCAGGGTCTATCTTGTACTCTACTGTATCTAAACAGATAACATTTAATGGAGTTTGGAGGAGGGCAGTTTAGAGAATCGGATTATGTATAGAGGGGGAAAAAACTCAAAATTAGGTTCGATAAATTCAAATGCAAAAGTTGTTTTCATATAAAATACTTAGAATTGCTTTAAAAAATTAGTATAAGCACCTGATGAGATTCTCCTAATAAAAATTAGAACAAGTGCTTTGTGGCCCATCACCCTCAATGGACTTACACATCCTGGGGCCTTGCCACCAAACATAGACCACAGTTCACATCATAGACCACACTCTCTCCCACACAGTTCTGAGTGGTGTGTGCTGATTTAAAATGGCCTACATCCGTTGCCACAACAGTACTCAGGACAACCTCCAACTCCCAAAGAAGCCCCTGTATTTCAACTGCTCATCCCCTCCCTACCTCAAAAGTGTCAAGTGGCCACCGGCTCCACCTCACTGTTATAATTTCTTCCATTGCTAGAATCACCATATGTGAACAACAGAATACCATCAAGTCCACTCTAGTCCATAGTTCTTCCCCTAATCCTGAGGGGACTGGGATGGTGACGTCCACTCTACCTCCAAGTGAGAGAGGGCTTGTAACTCTACATTCAAAACAATTTAAAAAATAGCCTTTAGAACTCAGAGTACTCAGGCACTCTGAGCTCTTAGGCAATTGGTATTCATTCATTCATACATTCTTTCAAAAATATTTATTACACACCTACTTTGCTTTCTCATTCTTGGGATACATCAGTGAATAAAACAGAAAAAAAAAAAAAGCCTCACATATTAGTTAATTCATTTTTGCCAAGTGGATAAATACATTTTCTAATGCTTGAATATAGAGATATATTTTCATAACTTTGCTGTTACTAAAGATACAGAACTGGTTTTTGCTGCAAACTATGGCAACTAAACTTTTGGATGTCATTGCCTGGGATTGGTTGGGACGTGGATAACTGAGGCGATTTGGGTATAACCCTATACAATCTCAATCCCCTGTTACCTTGTATTCAGTATTAAGTGAGCAAGTGGGGAAGGGAGGGTGGGAGTGTAGGAGAAAGCTTATGGAAAGTCATCTAGGTATTTAAAAAGGGATAAAGGAAAAGTTTTGCCTATTTGGCATTAAATATCTTTTTGATTAACTATGTGACCTTACCTACTGAAGATTGTTTCTTAGTATTTTTAACAAGCACTCCAAAAGCTTAACATGGCATAATCCAGTGGGGAAATTGCAGTACCAAGGAAATTTGCAGTACAATTTTCATTAAGCACTATGATGTTAAAAATACATATTAACTAATGGAAATAGTGCTGGACAGTAATTAAAGTATCCAAATGTCTTGTCATTATTAATAACTCTGGACTTCAACAAGGATCACTTGCTGTTGAAGTTCTATGACTATCCTGGGCACTGCATGACAATATTTTAAAAATATGCACACTATGAAAGAGACCCACTTGAAATAGCTGTAAGATGGCGCCAAAAATTTACCAAGTGGAACTTAGCACAGACTCAAAATGAAACGGAAATTTATTCCTATGACATCAAGGAGTAGTTTAAAATTCATACTTTTTTGACAATATATAAAATTTAATAATACACACTTTCTTGAATTTTAAGTACTTAACTCCTAAGCTCATACATTTAACCAACTTTTTTTGAATGCAGAATATAACCAAGTAATCCTCAAATATCTAGTAGAATAAAATGGGTGAAGGGTGGAAGTAAAGAAGTAAGGAAGGACAAATGATTACAAGACCCTCTGCTCATACGATGGGGCCTAAAATATGAGTAAAATATATTCATTTCCCTTCTAGTAGCTGAATGTTTTGAAGAGGAGCTAAGACATGTAAACAAATAAAAAATAAAGTACAATGTGCTAAAGTTTGATAAGGAAAGTACAGAAAAATGGCCATGGAAGTTTAGTAAAGGGCAATAGTCTTTCCAAATGAGGGGATCTGTGAAAGCCTTTTGGGGAATGTCACATTTGAACTGAACTCTGAAGTATGGTCAGATTAATCTGGAAGTCATAAGTACCTAGTTCGTTAGTTTTCCAAGAGTAGAGTACATCTTCTGCATCTAAGTATTTGCTCTTTGCTGGGCACCATATTAAACATTTCACATACATGATCACATTTGATGTTCACAGCACTCCTGTGGGGTGCTTATAACAACAACAAAAGCAGCAGCAGCAGCAGCAGAAGCAACAGCAGCAACACTTATTGAATGCTTTCTATGAGCCAAGCACTGCTCTAAGAGCTTTATATCAGTATTAGCATCCCCTTCTTACAGATGACAAAACTGAGGCTCAGAGAAGTTTAGCAAATTGCCAAAGATCACACAAGCTTGTCAGAGATAGAGCTGCAATTTGAATACAGGTTATCTGATTCCAAAGCCCACGTTATCATGGTTTGGTACCTGCTACCTAGAAGGAAGTTAAGAATTTTGAATAATTTAGTAAATGAATATGGAAAGAGAAAGGAAGAGAGATATTCTGAAAATAGAAACCATTGAACCTGCAAACCGTTTGAGAGTGAGAGAGAGAAAGGGATAGATAGGAGGCAAAGCTGTCACTGTATTTTCATCCTATGTTAAGAAATGTAAAGTTTTCTCCTGTTAAAGATGAGTTATCACGTACTGGAATTTTTAAAAGTATATTTATGAAGAATTTGAGAAATGTTATGATGTTTTTGCAAGTATATACATTAATATCCCATAAAAGTTACATGGAAAAAAATAAAAAAATATATACTAAGATGTTCAGTTTGGTTATTTTTTTATGTAATGGAGAATTCTTGATGAGGCTGTTCTTTTTTCTTCATCTTTGTATTTTCTGTTGTGACAACAAATTTTTTATGGTTAAGAAAAGAACTTTTAAAAGTTGGTCAGAAATTTGGAGCAGATTTTAAAAATCATCATTATTCCTTCTTTTTAGGAGATATATGATTAAATTTAGGAGTAAAGCGGGTATCACATTTGCAACTTGTATTTTTTTATAATTAATTTTTTTGTTTTTAAAGAAGCTTTAGATTACATAAATATTACATAAAAATTACTTTTAAATGGTTGCGAATATGTGGTGTATGTGTGAAAGAGAGAGAGAGAGAGAGAGAGAGAGAGAGAGAATGCAAATGCACTAAAATGCCAAAATTTAGAGAATCTGAGAGGACAGTATCTGGGAATGTTTATACACTCTTCTTGCAACACTTCTGCATATCTGAATTAATGCTAAAATTTAAAAAAAAAAGTTTGAATAGGTAAAGGAAAAGAACAAACTAAAATAATTGAGAAGAAATATCACCAAATGTTAATAGTATTTGTGGTAAGGGACAGGATGGAATTTTTATTGCCTCTATTTTATACATTTCCTCTTATGATAAATTGTGTGTGTGTGTGTATATATATATATATATATATATATATACAATTTTAGAAACTAAAAAATTTCATTAGAATAATAAAATTTCTTCTCTTCTTATAGTACTATTTCTCTTTTTAAAAATTTTTTAAAAAAATTTTAAAAGATACCTAGATTACATAAATGTTACACAAAAAATATAGGGATTTCTACATGCCCCACTCCCCACACCTCCCACATCCTCCCACACAAATACCCTTCATTAGTGTGGCACATTCATTGCAATTGATAAACGTATCCTGGGGCTTTGCCATTAAGCATGCACCATAGTTCACACTGTAGTCTACACTCTCTCCCACACAGTTCTGCATGTGATGATATAAAATGGCCTATATCTGTCATTGCAGTGTCATTCAGGACGGTTCCCAAGTTCTGAAAAAGCCCCCGTATTACAACTGTTTATCCCTCTCCCTGCCCCCAGAGCTTCTAGTGGCTTCTTGATGTTCCTTCTTTTAGTGTTGCCAACTTCTTCTCCCTAAAGTGCCAATCATACTGAAAGAAATCCATTCTTGATGTCGATTCCGCACGAAGAGCAAACGAGGCGCCCTACGTGTGCCACTCAAGATCACAAAGAAGACAAGGATGCTTGCTTTCATTTTCTGCTATTTAACTTTGTACCATGACATTCTTGTCAGAGGAATTTTGTTATAAAAAGAAATAATGGGCATGCAAATTGAAAAAGAAAAAGAAAATTATCTCTGTTCTGGAGATGACATGATCCTTTTTTGTAATAATAAACTTTGTTTTCAGAAACAAACAAACCAAAAAAAAAAAAAAAAAAAACCAACAACAACAAAAAAAAGAAATCCATTCTTAGTTTGAATATTTGGCCATGTTACCCACAATATCATTTCATTGGCTTGCTTCTGTACAACTGCTACAAAATCATCTCAAAGATGGCCAAGTCTTAATTCAGTTTGACCATTTTTACTGAGATAAATAGCTGTTTAGTTGAATTGACGTGGATGTTTGGTTAAATTAACTTATGGTGGGGATTTTGGGGGGAGTGGGTTGGAAAGAAAGGTTAGGCTAATGAGGAACAATTAATCCAAATGGCAAGCCTTTTATGAAAACAGATTATCATGGAAACCAAAAGAAGAAGAATAACAGGAAGAGGAAGAGGAAAAGGAAGAAGAGGGAGAAGGAGAAGGAGGAGAAGGGGAAGGAGAAAGGTATGAAGGCTTTGTGAAATTGCTTTTAGTTCTGCTGTCCAGTTCCCATTAGCTCAGATCTGATGACTGTTCTTATTTTTATCATAATTCCTTATCTATATATAGCACTGTTGTTTCTTTTCCCCCAAAGAACTGGTAGATCCATTTTGTCATTTTACCTTTACAACAATAATGTTATGAAAGAGCCTGGGTACATGGGGCCAATGCTTATTTTCTTAATTAGCTAGTACACAGCACCTAACTGCGGGAAACAATTTATTCAGAAGCTATGGTGCTTTTGGACTGACTGTTGATGTGCCATATATAATACAGCTATCATAATTGATAATAAACATAATAGTTCATAATAAATTTGAAAGATGTCATTGACTAGTATTCTTAGCAGTTATAAAAGAGTAGGCATAATTTGAGGAGAACTGGAAATATACTATTTTTTTCTTCCTAGGTGGAGAAAGTTTTCTTTGAACTTGTGCTCCCTCAGAGTTTAAGGAAAGAAATAAAAACTAAAAACAACCTGAATTTTTCCTTAAAATGAGAAGGCCATTCTGTGATTTAATAAATCTATTACCTTATAACTTGATGTCATCTGCTCGAAATAATTCTAATGGAAAACATAAAAAGAAAGGTTTTCCTAACATCTTAGGAAAAGGTTAGATTGAGTTTTTTTTAAGTAATTTTAATTTTAATTCCAGAAAAATTGTATCTCTTCCAAGACTAAAAACACAGTCCACATAAACTCTAAGTAAGATCTAAAAAATTCCTGAAATGCATTAACTATCCCATTTACATAACAAATACCTCGTTTGTTTGTGACTGTCTCCACATTAAGCTTGATAAGTAGATGCAAAAATGAAGGGAGTTTGATTTGCGATGTTGTCCATGGCCCAGCAATGAGGGACTATGGCTGTTTTAACAGCATTTGCACCGTTTCAGGAGTCTGAGGACAGTCTAAGCATATGCCACTTTTTTTATACCTTGGGGTGATTCAGACAGCAAAAGGAAGCATTCAAATCTATTATCTGTCAACAGGTTAAATTTGGGGACGTTAACATTTTGAAGCTGAATTTCAAAAATATAAATGGCCTTGAATACTTATTTTTGCTTTTATTCTGAAATTAATTTTCAGAGCGAAAGCAAAACAAAATAGGACAATTTTCTTGACTATACATTTGATGACAGCTATTTTTTAAAATATCTGAAATCAGCTTAACAAAACATGCATCAAAATAATTAAAAAATGTACACAAACTATGCAGCATAAATTTTAAATCCTGCATTTGGGTCCAAAAACAACCAGATGCAGAAGCAGAGAATGCTTCTTTTTAGGAGATATATGATTAGATTTAGGAGTAAAGTGGGTATTATATTTGCAACTTGCATTTTTTATAATTAATTTTTTAATTATAGTTTTTATATTATAAAATGTGGCTAAGAAGTAACATACACAAAAAAGATTTAGGAGTTTTCAGGAACTGTAAGCTCAATATTATTCACTTGTGTGTTGTGACTGTACAGAAAACTAAATCCATTTTCATCTGCATTAATAGAAAGATAGAGTAGGAAACAAGGGAATGATAGTGCAGCCCAGTTCTCTGCTTGGAAGACCTATATTTGAAGTATTCAATGAAAATAGGAAGTTGGGGGAACATTTGAATAGCAGCCACAACCTAAAATGCATCTAGAAAAGAGAGATCAGGATTCTGAAAGGTCTGGACACCATGTTGGTGAGGAACTGCTGAGATTTGGGCATGCTTAGCTTGGAAATGAGAACACTTGAGAAGAAATGGGGAGGCAGAGGTTGTCTTTGACTCCAATCTCTCCATAGCCTCCCTTTAAACCTCTCTTTTGTCCCTCTTTCCCCCTTTCATTCTCTTATCTTTCTTTGCTAATGCTATTTACCACAATAGTGATGTTCCAATATGGTTCTTTGACACTGGTATTATTCCCATATATAGCCTAAACACCACACTTCCCTGTTGACACTTTTCATTTTGCCCTTGTTCTTTTGCCTCCCCAATCACAGCCAACAGCATTGGACCACAATAAATACACCCCTCACACACACGCATTTCTTTTTAGAGAAGGGCTTCATGCATCCTGGGAAAGGAAATAGAATGTGAGTTAACTAGTACAGGCCCATGATCCCAGGCCTTGTGAAAAATGGCCTGGATACAAAAGGAGAAATTCTAATAAACCTATAAAATGAACTCTTTTAGTCCCCCTAATTCTCATTGGCATTAGACACAGGATCCACGTATATATCCTCATGGGTGGGCTGAAAGTTCACCTGTAACACTAATCCAGTATGCTTAAATATCAGGTTCCTCTTTATCAAGAAAAAGAAAAGGGAGAGTTGGTAATACAAAGGTTTGAACATAGAACATCACTGCCTGAATGATTAAACCTATTTCAGAAGGCTGATATACTAATGACTCCAATTTGTCAAAACATAAGAGTTTTAATGGGGGGCAGGAAGGGTTGGCAGTAGTATGCAGCATAGGAATAAACAATTGAGTACTTTAAAGCAAAACATAAATGCTCCATCCAGCTGAAATTCTCAGAACCACTATAGGAAATTAGGTGTAATTGACTGATGTGATCTTATGTAATAGAAATGGGACTTATTACTTAGTATCCTCACAGTTAAAACAAGTAAATAAAATGATTTGGCAGTGGACAAAATGCTTATGGTTGTATAAGCTTTCATATAAATTGGCTATATCCTTGATTTAAACTTTTTATGATTATAAATTTCTATGCTAGAAGATGATAAAGGGAAGGAAAAAGAAAAGCAAAAAAAAAAAATGAGAAGGGAGAAAGTGAAAAGGAAAGGGAAGTATACATGGAAAAGAGAAGGAAGGGGATAAAAAGGAAAGAAAAAGAGAAGAGGGGAATAGACAAAGAGGAAAGATAAATTTATAAAGGACAATAGAGAAAAAGGGAGCAAGAGAAGCTGCGATTCAAGTCACTACCATGTATCTAGAATCATATAAACCTTTAGAGAAGTGAAAAATCATTTTTTTTTTCAACTTGTGATCACCAATAATAACCATCCTTTAATGGTGTTGATGAATTAGACTGGGTAGAAGGGGAGGGGAGTGTGAGTCCTGATGGATCATTGGGCCAACCAAAATGCCCATCAAATAACTAATAAATAAATAAATTGTTCTGTGTCCATACTACAGAATACTAGTCAGCCAAAAAAAAAAAAAAAAAAAAAAAAGAACACGCTATTGACACATGTAACAACAGAGATGAATCTCAAAGGCATTATGCTAAGTGAAAGAAGCCATATTGTAAAGGCTATATATTGTATGATTCCATTTACAGGCATTCTGAAAATGTAAAACTATAGGGACTGAGAACAGATCAGTGGTTGCCAGGGACAGGGGTTGGGGTACAGGATTTCTGCAAATGGGAATTAGGGAACTTTGGGGAGTAAAGAGACTATGTTCCATATCATGATTTTTGTGGTGGTTACATGTCTATATACATTTGTCACAATTCAAAACTATATGCTTACAATCAGTGACTCCTATTGCACATAAATCATACCTCAACAATGCTGATAGAAACAAACAAAAACTTGTCCAAGATTACCCTGCTAGTAAGTGGTACTGTCCTTGTGTCTTTCTTACCCCAGTGGGGCAGAGTATAGAAAGCAGTCTTGAGGACTGCTTGAGCATTGAAGAATTCCTTTTTGATCAAATTAAAATGCCTCACTCTGGAATTCAAAGTCTCCATAATATGACTGCACACTACCTCTCCACCTTTGATTACCACTATTTCTATATATATAGTTTTGACTACTATCAGAAAGTTCTGCAAACTTCACACACCATGCCTTCCCTGTCTATTTCTCTAGCATACGCATATCATGCTTAATCCAACCTCTTTGCCTTTGCTGGTGGTGCTCTGCCTCCATGTTCTGACATGCCTTACCATCATTCTTTCAACAAATATTTATTAAGTGCCTACTATGTTCCAAGTAAAGTGCCAATAATGAAACCACTAATGTATCTGCCTTCACATAGCTCACAGGCTAAAGGAGTATAGGGAGAAGTAAACAGGTGGTATGGAAAGGGTAATATGACAAGGGAAAATACAATGTTTTAGTACCACAGAAGAAAGGCACCAAACCCAGATTTGGGAGGGAATCGTCAGGAAAGGTTTATCAGAGGAAGTAACATCTAAAGAAGTGAAAGATACTTTGGGTTCTCCAGGACAATGGGGAGAGTGCTCCAGGCAGAAGGAACTAGAATGAAGAAAGATCTGAAGGTGAGCAAGATGATGGGAATTAAGTTCCTGATCTAAAATGATTTAAGTATGACAGGAACATAGAGGGTTAGAGAATCAAGAGATGATGCTAGAGGGAGAGGTTGGGGCCAGTTTATGAAGGGCTTTTGGAATCCTATGAAAGAGTGTGCAATTTATCTTAAGGGCAATGAGGAACTAACGAAAGTGTTTGAGTAGAAGAGTAGCACCCTCATGTTTGATTTGAAAAAGATAGTTCCATTTATGGTGCAATGAGTGAATAAGATAGGGAAAGGCAGGGAGACATTAATAGATGTTGTCATTGTCCAGGCCCAACATAAGGCAGTCTTGACTATGGTGGTAGCATGTGTAAAAAAGAATAAATATTTAAGGTATAGAGGTAAAATTGACATTATCTACCAATAGATTTGACTATTTGGGTGGAGGGAATGGGGAGATATCAAGGATGACTCTCAAATTTCTGTATGGGATATTCTGGGCATAGTGGTGTCATGCACTAAGATATGGATGCAAGAAAGAAGAGAAGGTATCCAGTGGTAGCAAATATGTGTTCAGTTTTGGCCATGTCAGCTCATGTGTGTTCCCTTGGACTCTCTGGCCCACATCATCTTCCCCTAGGTGAAATTCTAGAGCCTGGTCCAATCCCTTGTCTTTGTTTTCCTATAAACTCCCTGAGAAATCATTGGAGCAGGGACTTTGCCCTGGCATGTAAAGAGATTGAAAAGGAGTCAGACTGAGGAGTATAGGAGCAGTCCATGTACGCAATTGAAGTTAAGTTAGTATCAATTCAAACTAGATTGTTATAGATTTAGGATGTTAAATGTAAGCCCCATGTAACCACAAAGAAAATATCTAAAGGTTTTACGTAAAAGGAATTGAGAAAGGAATCAAATATTTCCTCAAAAAACCAACTAACCATAAAAGTAAGCAATAATAGAAAAAATGAGGGACAAAACACTATAAGAGGGGGCAGATGTGGCTCAAATGTTTGAGTATCCATCTCCCATATGGAGGTACCTGGGTTTAATCCCCAGGACCTCCCGGTAAAAATAAAAGAAAAGTATAGAAGGTACATGGGCCATTAGGCCCTGTGAGTGGGTACTCTGCCAGGTCCCATGTGTGGGTGCACCGTCAGGTCCCGCAAGAGGGTGAGCCCCACAGGCCCCACGTATGGGTGTGCCGTCAGGCTCTGTGTACGGGTGCGCCACCAGGCCCCACGAGTGGGTGCACTGTCAGGCCCTGCTGAGCCACGAAGCAAGATGATGATGTAACAGGAGAGTGACACAAGGGAGAGCCAAGACGACATATCAAAAAACCAGGAACTAAGGTGGTGCAGTTGGTAGGACACCTCTCTTCCACATTGGAGGTTCCCAGGATCGAATCCTGGTGAAGACAGGAGGAGAAGGATGAGAAGAGAGGGCAGGAAAAAGACACAGAGAGTTCCCAGTGAATGGACACAAAAACAGCAAAAAACTGGGAGGAGGGGTAAAAATGGATAAAAGTAGGTAAGTAAATAAATTAATCTTTTAAAAAACACTATAAGACATATGAAAATCACATAACAAAATGGCAGAATTAAGTCCTGTTTTATCAATAATTACATTAAATATAAATGGATTAAATTCTCCAATCAGAAGGCAAAAGTTTGCAGAATGGATAAGAAATACATGATTCATCTATATGCTGTTTACAAGAGACTCACCATAAATCCAAAGACACAAATAGCTTGAAAGTGCAAGAATGGAAATATATTCCATGCAAATAATAACTAAATTGGAGCTGGGGTGGCTATACTAATATCAGGCCAAATAAACATTAAGTCAAAAATTGTTACAAGAGACAACATTATATATTGATAAGATGGTCAATCAATCAAGAATATTGAATGATTATATATATAACACCAAAGTTCCAAGTGAAAATGCATCAAGGGAGAAATAGATGATTCAATAATAATAGTTATGGACTTACTAGACAGAACACAAAAAAATCAATAATAAAAAGAAAAATAACCTAATTAAGAAATGGACAAAAAATCTGAATAGACTGTTCTCCAAAGATATACAAATGTCCAAAAATCACATAGAAAAATGCTCTCTATCATGAGTTGTTATGGAAGTGCAAATCAAAATCACAATGAGACACTAGTTCACATCCAGTAAGATGACTGTAATTGAAAAAATAAAATAATGACACATGTTGGCAAGGATATGGAGTAATTGGAGCCCTCATGCATTGTTGGTGGAAATGTAAAAAACGTGCAATCTCTGGGGAAAATAATTTAGCAGTTCCTCAAAAATTATATGTAGAATTACCACATAATCCAGCATTTCAACTCCTGGCTATATACCCAAAATAATTGCAAGTAGGTACTTCAACAAATACTTGCACACACTTGTCCATAGCAGCACTATTCAAAATAGTCAAATGTTGGAAACTGCCTAAATGTTCATCAATGGCGAATGAATAAACAAATTGTGTATTTACATATACTGAAATATTACTCAGCCGTAAAAAGGAATGAAGTACTTATACATACTAAAACATGAATGAACTTTGGAAAGATTATGATATGTTAAAAAAGCTAGACACAAAAGGTCACATATTATATATTCCATTCTTTTTGAATAGCCAGCATAGGTAAATGCATAGGGAAGAATTTGCTTAATGGGTTATGGCTTTATTTTGGAGTGATAGAAATGTTTTAAAAGAAGAGGTGCTGACTACACAACATTAAGAAATTACTAAATGCTACTGAATTGTTTGTGTTACAATCATTGATTTTATATTATATACATTTCAACTCATTAAAAACTTTGAGAGTTTTTAAAAAAAGGAATGAGGTACTGATACATATTATGGCATGAAAGAACCTTGAAGATATTATGCAAAACAAAAAAAGCCAGTCAAAGACCACAAATTGTATGATTCCATTTATATTAACATAGTGAACACTGTTGTGGATGATGACTGGGATGAATAGTACAAATATAAGACTGTTCTTTCATGAACTATAACAAATTTGCATCACTATTACAAGGTGTAAATAATAAGGTGGTATATGGGAAAGATACATCTAATGTAAAACATCACCTACAGTTAAAAGTAATAGTGTAATATTTTTATCATCAGTTTTAAAAAAGATACTATACTTACTTACTAAGGGGTAAGGTTTCTTCTATTTTGTTTTTTTTATGTCTGGAACAATGAAAATATTCTGAAATTGATTGTGGTGATGAACGCACAACTCTATGATTATAATGAGAGCCAGTGATTGTACATTTTAGGTGATTTGTATGGTGTGTGGATAAAGCGACTTTAAATTTACAAAAGTAAAAAAAAATCAAGGATATCATCAACATGGCAATATAAGATATCCCCTGAAAAACTCTTCCCTCAGAAGCAACTAATAAAAGGAAAATTCCACTTGCTTGGAACTCTGGAAGATGATAGAGACTGGAGAAAACTCCACAAATGATGCATCAAAGAAAAAAAAACACACCAAAAATGGATAGGAGACTTATTCCCCAGACCCACCAGTGCTCACTTGGACCCATGCAGCTTAAGCATCATACAGAGGCAGCATGACCTGGGGACCCCCTGTCATGGAGTCAGACCACAGAACCACTCAAAACAGCAAGTTAGAACCTCACACATATCTAGGCCAAGGGACCCGAATCTGCATAAACCCAGGGAGGAACACAATTGGCTGATTAGTGTATACATCAAAGAGGACCCCAGGAAATAAAAGAGACTGCAAGTAGAAATATTTGCCAGAGACACACAGACACTCAGGCCAGTCTCTGAATCTCTGATTGTTGGTCACTTAAATGAAAAAAAAAAGGACCTCTTTGGATTGACCCCATCTGATTCCCCAGGGTGGGATACAAAAACATAGAAATAGCCAGAGGAAGAAAAGTCTCACAGAAAAAAAAAAAAGGTAGACTTAACTGCTGTAAGGCAGGATGGGTTCCAGAACTGAAAAGTGTAATAAATAGGGGACATTGAGTGAGCAAAAGAAGTTAAGCAAAGCTTAAGACCTGGGGAGAAAATTCTGCACAAAATCAAACAGAAGAAATCAGGATTCCCACAGAAACACCAGCAAAATGGAAGGTGAAACACAAGCACATAAAAGGGCTATCTTTAGAGTTGTACTGCATATCTAGGGCAATAATAAGGTGCAGAACACTTGAGAAAATCTGAACAGTTAAACATGGACTGCTCTAAAGGTCTAATATAAGTTTGACCAAGTGTCAAAGGAAAGCCTTACCACATAGTCCATCTATAATAAAACTCGAGGCAAGAGGGAGAAACTGACCTTCAAAGTTAGTACATCAAAATAATCAGATGTCCAGGTATCATCAAAAAATTACAAGCCATTTAAGAAACAAAAAGATATGGATCAGGGAACAAATTAAAACTTCAGAGGAGACACAGAATTTGGAAAATTTAATCAAAGAATTTCAAACAAATCTCCTAAGTCAATTCAAGGAGATGAAGGAAAATATGGATAGCAATAAACTAATGGTGGATATAGAGCTAAAAGATATTAAGAAGACAATGTGTGAGCAAAAGAAGAATTAGAAAGCTTAAAAGGAAAGATAACAGATGTTATGGGGATGAAAGGTACAATAATGGATATTGCATTTTACTAGAGGCATAACAGAAGATTTGAACTGGCAGAAGAAAGAACCAGTGAACTACAAGACAGGAAAATCAAAATGATACTGTCCGAAGAACAGATAGGAAAAAAGAATAGAAAAAAATGAGCAGTATCTGAGAGACCTGAGGGACAGCATGAAATGCATATATACATCATGGGAATTCCAGAAGAGAAGGGAAAGGGGTGCAGAAAGAATATTTGAGGAAGAAATGGTCAAAATATTTCCCAACTCTTATGAATGACATATACATGCCCAAGAAGCACAACATACTCAAAACAGAATAAACCCTTATAGACCTACTCTGAGATACATATTAATCAGAATGGCAAATGTCAAAGATAAAGAGAGAATTCTGAAAACAGCAAGAGAAAAGAGATTTGTTACATACAACGGATCCTCAAAAAGGGTAAGTCCTGATTTCTCATGGGAAACTACAGAGGTGAGAAGGAAGTGGTAAGTTATATTAAAGTACTGAAAGTGAAAAACTGACAGGCAAAATTTGTTATCTGGCAAAACTGTCTTTCAGAAATGAGGGAGAGTATAAAACACTTACAGATAAACAGAAACAGTGAGTTCATCACAGAAGTTTTGCCCTACAAGAATTGCTAAAGTGAGTCCTTTAGGTTGAAAAAAAGAAAGTGGCTTAGAGCAGTGTGAAGTTAAGATATCAAAGAAAGGTAACTAAATGGGTAAATGCAAAACCCAGTAGTACTGTATCCTCAATATATAACTCTACTTTTTAATTCCTGTAAGAGTTAGAATACCAATGAATAAGAAATAGTCACATTTACTGATAACAGACACACCAAATAATAAAAATAAATAAAATAAATACAAATAATATAAAATATAAAGAGGTAATGTGGGATGAAAACAACATAAAGAGGGGAAATGGGGGAAAATGGGAGCAGAGAAGACATAGAAGTTAAGTTGGAATCTTTTCAAATTAGTAGGTTATAGACTTAGGTTTTGTAATACAAGCACCAGGTTAAGCATAAAGAAAATATATACATTCCAGAAATGGAAATGAGAAAGGAATCAGCCAGATACATCACAAAATGTCAACTATACAAAAAAGAAAGCCACAATAAGGGAAAAGAGAGCCAAAAAAAGATGTAAGATATAAAAGCCAAAGGACAAAATGGCTAAAACAATTGCTGCCTTTACAATAATAACACTGAATGTTAAAGGAGTAAAATCCCTAATAAAAAGACAGTTTAGCAGAATTGATTAAAAAAAAAAAACATAATCCAACTGTATGTTGTTTACAAGTGACTCACCATAGACACAAAGCATAAATAGTTTGAAAGTGAATGCATGGAAAAAGATAATCCATGCAAATAGTAATCAAAGAAGAGCTGGGGTAGCTGTATTAATATTAGACAAAATAGACTATCAAAATCTTTAACAAGAGACAAAGAAAGACACTATATATTAATAAAAGGGTCAATACACAAAGAAGAAATAACAATCATAAATATTTATGTGCTTAATCACGGTGCCCCCAAAAGGACAAATACTGTATGAATGTGTTACTATGAACCAAATATATTGTGTAATATGTTGTTTGATTCAAAAAAAAAAAATAAAATGTATATGTACCCATTAAAAATATATCTATATATGAGACAAACACTGGCAAACCAGAAGGGAGAAATGGATGCCTCTACTATAATAGTCGGAGACTCAATATATCATTTCCATCAATAGATAGAACATCTAGACAGAAGATCAATAAAGAAACAGAGTGCATGAATAATATGATAAATGAACTAGACCTAACAGACATATACAGAACATTGCACCCCAAAACAGGAGGAAATACATTCTTCTGAAGTACAAATGGATCATTCCTCAGGACAGACCAAATGGTGGGTCAAAAAACAAGTCTTAAATTTCAAAGGATTGAAACTATACAAATAATTTTCTCTGACCACAATGGAATGAAGCTGTAGATCAAAAACAGAGAAATGGAAAATTCACAAGTATATGGAAATTAAATAAAAGACTCTTTAAAAAATCAATGGGTCATAGAAGAAATCACAAGGGAAATCAGTCAATATCTTGATATGAATGAAAACAAGAACACAACATATCAAAACTTATGGGTTGGGGAGCTGGTGTATCTCAGTGGTTGAGTGCCTGCTTTGTAAGTATGAGGTCTCAAGTTCAATCCCTGGTACCCCATAAAAAAATAAAACATAAAAGTAAGGAATCTTTAAAAAAAAAATCTTATGGGTTGCAGAAAAGGCAGTGCCCAGAGGGAAATTTATAACCCTAAATACTTAAAATGAAAAAAGAAAGAGGACAGTATTGTTGGAAGTTGGTGGAGTAGAGAGCTTGAGGACTCAGTCTTTCCATCAAAACAGCTATTAAATAGGGAGTAACCATCTGAAACAACTTTTTTGATACTCCAGAGGCCTGAAGAACACTGTTCAGCATCCAGGGAAGAACAGGAGAAAGAGGCTGATAAAATTACAATAAAGAACAGGAAATTGCTCTCTCCATGTTACAGCTACTGGCACCCATCCTCCTGGCTAGTTCCTTGGTGACAGAAAGGGATATAATAACCCTCTTCCCTGATATCAGAGGTGGGCCTGTCTGAACACTGATCATGTCTTTTTTAACTTTTTAATTTAAGTCTATCATTCATACATAAACATCCATAAATATCTGTAAACAATAAGTGTATACTATAAGTTGTGAACTAATGAAACAAACATGCATATCACCATATAGGGCTCCCACACATCACTCCACCACCAACATCTTGCATTGTTGTGAAACAATTTTTACAAACTATGAAAGAGCATCATCAAAACTTTACTACTGGGGTGGGAGGCAAGATGGCGTCAGTTTAGGAGGGCACTTGAAGACTCCCTCTCTGAGGATGGCTGATTGGGGACAGGGTCCTGCCCGGGGGTCTGTGCTGTGGGCGTATGGAGAAAGAACCTTGGGGACACCTATCTGTGTCAGCTCAATGGCGTGGATTGCTTGGTAGAAATTAATGAGTTTTAAGCCTGCCTGTGGTGGTTAACACAGACGTCTGAGCCCCACCCTCAGGGAAAAAGGCTGGTTTGAGCCACGACTCCCGCCAGCAACCCAGTGAGAGGGAGCATTCTCCAAGAGTGGGAGGGTTCTGGCGAAGGGTTGAGAGGGGTTTCCTTTCTGTGGATTTGGCTGCCTGGAACCCCTTGCAGCTTTGGGGAACAAAATAGCTGGCTTGAAGCAGGACCAGGCTGAAGGGAGTGGTGAATCTGCTGAGGAAGTTTGATTTACCTAGCTACCCAGATATGCCCCAAACCTGCCGGCAACCCAGTGAGAGGGAGCATTCTCCGGGAGTGAGAGGGTGCTGACAGAAGGTAGAGAGGGGTTTCCCTTCTGTGGATTTGGCTGCCTGGATCCCTCATAGCTTTGGGGAGCAGATAAGCTGGCTTGAAGCAGTGCCAGGCTGAGAGGAGAGGCAAATCTACTGAGGAAGCCTGATTTATCCAGCAGCCCAGTGACACTGAAGCTTGGCTCCAGAGGGAGCAGAGTCAGCCAATTTTATCATTCTGCACTGACTAGCATCAGAGCTTCAGCTCCCCTGGGGAGGCCAGGAAATGGGAAGTGCTTGATTAGTTTCCATGAGCCTAGTTAGGGTTCCCTCGGTGAAGGGGGTGGTCTAGAAGAGGACTTCTTTTGGGTCCCCTATTTCGCAAAAAAAAAAAAATAGAAGAAGAAGACAGTCACTTTAAAAAATAAAAGATGAATTCTTCTTTTTAAATTTAGTTTAATAGCTAAAATCTGCCTCAAAACCTGCAGATAGAACCTTGCAGGTCAATTGATTGATAAACACAAGCAGGCTGAGAGGTTCTACAAGGACCCAAGAAGGAAGACTGTTCTTCCTTAGCTTTATTTGACTGTTTGCTGGTGTGGTTGTTTGGTTTTTCTCTGTTTATTTCTTGTCTCTTGCTTTTCTTTCCTCTTTCCTGCCCCCCTTCTTTTTCCCATCTTTTTTTAAAATTGGGTGCTGTTAGCTTGTCTCTTCTTTGCTGTGCTTCTTCTTCAGTGATTTCCCATTCTCTGTCTATATTGATTTTGTATCCCAAGCTATCTCTTCTCCTTCCTTCATCTTTCTGCCTTCTGCCTTATGTTGTGGATCTTAAATACCACGTTTTTAATTAGCACACAACTTAAGGGTATCTATTTCTATTCTATCTATTCTGTTTTCTTCTTTTTTATTAATATAAACTTTTTCCTTTCAGCCCTTACTTTACTCTTTCTCTCCCTCCTCATCATTCTAGCCTTTTAAATCATTATATATAGATTCCTCTATTTGGTTTCCCAGTCCATTGTAGGTACTCCACTTTTTTTCCTATTACTCTACACTGCCCACATGAGTTAAATATTCATTTCACCAAGTCTTAAATATGGCCCCTCACCTAACTTTTATCAATATTACTATTATCCTTCTTCCTTTCTCACATCTTTTGATTCCTCTGGCCCTAATATTTTGCATTCAAGGGAACATAGAAGAAGCAAGGAAATAAAATAAGAAGAAAAAGTGTCAAAGAGAAAACCTAACACACACAGAACAACCAGCAAAATAAAGCTCTAGAGCAGAGAGAGAAGCTAATCAACTGAATAAACCCATCAAAATAAAATGATGCCTAGAGGGCAACAAAACATTACAAACCACACTGAGAAACAGGAAGACATGGACCAGACCAATGAACAAATTAAAAACCAGGAAGAGATGCAGAACATTGAACAACTAATCAAAGCTTTCCAAACAAATATCATGGACCAACTTAATGAAGTGAAGGAAGAGATTAAGGATATTAAGAAGACACTGGGAGAACATACTGAAGAAATTGTAAACATACGTAAAAAGATAATGGATATAATGGTGATCAATGGCACAATCCAAGAAATCAAAAAGATGCTGGATTCACATAACAGCAGATTTGAACAGGCAGACGAAAGAACTGGTGATGTGGAAGACAATACATCTGAAATCAAACAGATAGTAGAACAGATAGACAAAAAGATCGAAAAAATCCAGCAGGGATACAGGGATTTAACCGACAACACAAAATGTACAAACATACGCATTATGGGCATCCCAGAGGAGAAGAGAAGGGAAAGGGAACAGAAGGAGTGTTTAAGGAAGTTATGGCTGAAAACTTCCCAACTTTATTGAGAGAGATGGATGTGCAGATCCAGGAAGCACAGCGCACCCCAAATAGTATAAATCCCAACAGGCCAACTCCAAGACATATGCTTGTCAAAATGTCCAATGCTCAAGACAAAGAGAAAATACTCAAGGCAGCAAGAGAAAAGAGAACCATCACATACAAGGGAAGCACAATAAGATTAAGTGCTGATTTCTCATCTGAAACCATGGAGGCAAGAAGACAGTGGTATGACACAGTCAAAGTACTAAAAGAAAAAAAACTTCCAGCCACAAAATCTCTATCCAGCAAAACTGGCACTTAAAAATGATGGAGAGTTCAAAATATTCACAGATAAACAGAAATTAAGAGAGTATGCCAATAAGAAACCTGCACGTCAAGAAATACTAAAGCAAGTTCTACAAGTTGAAAGGGAAAAACAAGGGAAAGAGAGTTGGAGGAGAGTTTAAAAACAACTAAAAAGACAAAAACAGAAACAAAACAACATATGACATACATTAACCCAAAGAAAATATGGCTGAAGTAAGAAATTCGTTGCAAGTAATAAGACTGAATGTTAATGGATTAAATTCACCACTCAAGAGACACAGATTGGCAGGATGGATAAGGAAATATGGTCCATCTATATGCTTTCTACAAGAATCCCACCTTCAGCCCAGGGATTCAAGGAGGCTGAAGGTGAATGGCTGGAAAACAATTTTACAAGCTAACAGCCAAAAAAGGGCAGGAGTAGCTATTCTAATATCAGACAAAATAGAGTTTAAATGCAAAACTATTGTAAGAGACAAAGATGGACACTATATATTAGTAAAAGGGGTAATCTCTCAAGAAGAGAGAGTAATCATAAACATTTATGCACCTATTCGGGGTGCCTCAAAATATGTGTGGCAAACTCTGGAAAAGTAAGTGGAGAAATAAATGCCTCTACAATTATAGCAGGGGGCTTTAATACACCATTATCATCATTAAACAGAACATCTAAACAGAGAATCAATAAAGAAACAAAGACTCTGAACAATTCATTAGAGGACCTGGACTTAATAGACATATACAGAACAATACACCGCAATACAGCAGGATTTAGATTCTTCTCGGGTGCACATGGATCATACTCCAAGGTAGATCACATGCTGGGCCACAGAACAACTCTCAATGAATTCAGAAAGATTGAGATTATACAAAGTAATTTCTCTGACCACGATGGAATGAAATTGGAAATCACTAAGGACCAGAGAAACAGGTTAGGCACAAAGATATGGAAATTAAATAACACATTCTTAGACAAAGAGTGGGTAAAGGAGGAAATCTCAAAAGAAATCAGTAACTACCTTGAAACTAATGAAAATGACAACACAACATATCAAAACCTATGAGATGCATTTAAAGCTGTCCTGAGAGGGAAGTTCATAGCCATAAATACATATATTAAAAAAGAAGAAAGAGCTAAAATTGAAGACCTAACTGCACACTTGGAAGCATTGGAAAAACAACAACAAACTAAACCTAAAGGAAGTAGAAAGAAGGAAATAACAAAGATTAGAGTAGAACTAAATGAAATGGAGAATAAGAAAGCACTAGAAAAAATAAACAAAACCAAAAGCTGGTTCTTCGAGAAGATCAATAAAATTGACAAACCCTTAGCCAGACTAACAAAGAAAAAGAGAGAAAAGATTCAAATACAGAAAATTAGGAATGAGCAAGGGGATATCACTATTGACCTCACAGAAATAGAGTATCATAAGAGGATACTTTAAAAAATTATATGCCAAAAAAAAAGATAATTTAGAGGAAATGGACAAGTTTCTAGAAACTCACAGACAGCCTACATTGAAGAAAGAAGAAACTGATGAACTCAACAGTCCAATTACAAGTAAAGAGATAGACTCAGTCATCAAAAACCTCCCAACTAAGAAGAGCCCAGGACCAGATGGCTTCACAGCTGTATTCTACCAAACATTCCAGAAAGAGCTAACACCAGTTCTGCTTAAGCTCTTCCAAAAAATAGAAGTGGAAGGAATACTGCCTAACTCATTCTATGATGCCAACATTACCCCAATACCAAGCCAAACAAAGATACCACAAGAAAGGGAATTACAGACCAATTTCTCTAATAAATATAGATGCTAAAATCCTCAACAAAATACTTGCTAACCACATTCAACAACATACCAAAATGATTAAGCACCATGACCATGTGGGTTCCATCCCAGGTATGCAATGATGGTACATTATAAGAAAATCAATCAATGTAATACACCACATAAACAAATTGAAAGAAAAAAATCACATGATCATCTATATAGATGCAGAAAAAACATTCGACAAAATACAGCACTCTTTTCTGATAAAAACACTGCAAACGATAGGACTAGAAGGAAACTTTCTGAATATGATAAAGGGTATATATGAAAAACCCAAAACTAACATAATCTTCAATGGTGAAATCCTAAAAGCCTTCCTTCTGAATTCGGGAGCAAGACAAGGATGCCAACTATCACCACTCCTATTTAACATTGACTTAGAAGTACTTGCTCGAGCACTGAGGCAAGAAAAAGATATAAAAGGCATCCAAATTGGAAAAGAAGTAAAAATTTCATTATTTGCAGACGACATGATCCTATACATAGAAAGCCCTGAGAAATCTACAAGAAAGCTTGTAGAACCTATAAAGGAGTTTAGTAATGTTGCAGGCAATAAGATCAATGCTCAAAAATCAGTAGCATTTCTGTACACCAATAACAAGCAATTTGAGGAAAAAATCAAGAAAAATATACCATTTACAATAGTTACTAAAAAAATCAAACACTTATGAATAAATTTAACTAAAAATGTAAAGGACTTATATAAAGAAAACTACACAACACTGTTAAAGAAAATCAAAGAAGACTTAAATAAATGGAAGAATATTCCCTGTTCATGGATAGGAAGACAAAACATCATCAAGATGTCTATCCCAAACTAATTTAAAGATTTAATGCAACCCCAATGAAAATCAACACTGTATTTTTTAAGGAACTGGAAAAACTAACTACAAAATATATTTGGAAAGGTAAGAGGCCCTGAATTGCCAAAGACATATTGAAAAAGAAAAATGAAGTTGGAGGTATCACATTACCTGACTTTAAAACATACTACAAAGCTACGGTGCTCAAAACTGCATGGTATTGGCACAAGGATAAACATACCGACCAATGGAACCGAATTGAGAGTTCTGATATAGATCCTCGCATATACAGTCATCTGATATTCGACAAGGCCACCAAGCCCACTCAGATGGGAGAGAATGGCCTCTTTAATAAGTGGTGCTTGGAGAACTGGATATCCATATCCAAAAGAATGAGAGAGGAATACCATCTCACACTTTATACAAAAATCAACTCAAGAAGGATCAAAGATCTAAATATAAGAGCCAAAACCATAAAGACCTTGGAAGATAATGTAGGGAAACATCTACAGGACCTTGTAATAGGAAATGGTTTCATGAACTTCACAGCCAAAGCACAAGCAGCAAGAGAAAAAATAGATAAATGGGATCTCCTCAAAATAAAAAAAATCTGCACCTCAAAGGACGTTATTAAGAAAATAAAAAGTGGTGGGAGGTGTGGGAGGTGGGCAACATGGGAATCCCCGTGGGTTTCGTGTCATATTTTGGGTAATCTAAGCACCTCTTAAAATATATGTATATATACATATAAATAACATTTTTGTAAGCAAATACACATATATGCATATATATTTATATATCATTTTGCAAATATTTGTATGTATTGTGAGAATTTTGATTTTTACCCATAATAAAAAAAATAAATAAAAATACAAAAAAAAAAAAAAGAAAAAAAAAGAAAATAAAAAGGCAGCCTACCCAATGGGAGATAATATTTGGCAACCATATATCTGATAGGAGCCTAATATCCTGCATATAAAGAAATCCTACACCTCGAAAATAAAAAGACAAACAACCCATTTAAAAAATGGGCAAATGACCTGAAAAGACACTTCTCCAAGGAAGAAATACAAATGGCTAAAAAGCACATGAAAAAATGCTCAACATCGCTGGCTATTAGGGAAATGCAAATCAAAAGTAAATGAGATACCATCTTATACCCATCAGAATGGCAGCTATTTAAAAAAACAGCAGACTATAAGTGTTTGAGTAGATGTGGAGGAATAGGTACCCTCATCCACTTCTGGTGGGATTGTGGAATGGTCCAGCCACTGTGGAGGACAGTTTGGTGGTTCCTCAGAAAACAACAATAGATCTTCCGTATGATCCAGTGATTCCATTGCTGCGTATATACCCAGAAGTATTGAAAGCAAAGACACAAAAGGATATATGCACCCCAAAGTTCATAGCAGCATTGTTCACAATTACCAAAAGTTGGAATCAGCCCCAGTGCCCATCAACAGATGAATGGAGAAACAAAATGTGGTACATACATACAATGGAATATTACTCAGCTGTAAGAAGGAATAAAGTGCTAACATATGGAATAACATGGATGATTCTTGAAGACCTTATGTTGAGTAAAACAAGCCAGGCATTGAAGGTTGAACAGTATATGACCTCACTGATTTGAATTGAGGAAAGTGAGCAGTCTCTGAGAACCATTGTCTGAAAGATAGGTTAACAAGGGACAGAAAGAGAATAGAAGGTTGTGAGCTATCACCCATATGGACATAATCTATGGTAAAGTGATAGAGTATATAGTTGCATATTGAAAGATAGGACAGGTGGGTAGTGATATTACTGGGTTTGGTGGTGCGGGGTTGACAGATTAGGAAGGGCAGGTTTCAATACCCAGGTTACTGGGGGGAGTGATGGGAGGGGGACTAGGTGAACATGGTATTTGTGTGTATGATGTTGAAAGTGCAGGAGTGGGAATGCTTTTATGACAATATGACAAGGTAGTGTCACTGGTTTAGTGTGTAGGTTGGGGGGGCATTCAGGATGAGGTGCATCTGGAGTAGGCTTCTGGGGAGTGTGTGAGTGTTCATCCTGTTATAATGTGTTGCGTCAGGGAGTGGAGATCCACATGGTGAGTGGGAAAGAGATGAACCCCCATCTTTGGGAGGACCTATTCACCCAGAAACAGACAGGTGAGTATCTCTTAGGAGCAAGGGTGGATCCTAATAGGGGAGGGCAATCTGTGTGTCCAGACCTCTTGTTGCATGTAACTAGGAATCTTGTCATCCAATGAGTCAAGACAGGGGAGTGTCATGTGCCCCAGAGGGAAGGGGAGGAAGGAACAGAAAAGATCAAAAAGGGGGTATTTAGTGTTCATGGGAAATGTTTTTCATTACCATACAGTAATGGACACAGGACATAGTAAATATCATCAAAAATTATTAAATGGTACCGTCTAAATTGTAAACTATACGGTAAACCATTGACAATGTTTAGAAGCTATGTTTTCACTATCTGTATAACAGTTATAACAATGCTACCATCTACATAAAAAAGGTTTTAATATGGGGTGAGGAAAGGGGAAAGAGGTTGGATATATGAGAGTCTCTAGTATTCTGTGTGTGACTTTGCTGTGACCTAAAACTTCTTTGAAAATTAAATGAAAATTTGAGAGACACTGGGAAGTGAGAGGGAGAAGGTGCCATGGTACAGACTGGACACCCGATAATGCAGTGATAAAAGGGAAAAAAAATAATTTTTAATTTTTTAATTTTTAAAAAAATTTTTGTTTTTTCCCATTTTTTGAATGCCTCAATCCTTTAATTTTATTTTACTTTTACGTTTTTTTCCCTGAGTTTCCATGTATTTTATCTCTTACATTTAAGCTTATCATTATTAGTTCATTTTCCTATTAATTCTATTTGGCTATTATATGGGTTTCATCTTCAAGGAAGGTTAAGATCACAGAAGGGTTACAATGGGGGCAGCTGAGGATCATTGGTGGGGAGTGTCTTGGATGTGGGTTTCATGGGAGGAAGTTCACCTGACTATACATAAAAGATATATAAAATTGTTCAAATTATCAAGGGGTGGGGCATGGTCACAGAGGGTAGACAATCACTCAATAAATGAGGGAATACTGAATTCCCATCCTGGAGAGCTCTCCCACATTCTCCAAGGGAGCAGCAACAGTCCCCCGAGTGCAGGGGCCGTGTCTGGCAAAGGAAGATGGTCCATTGATGGGTTCTTGTTATTGATGACTAGCCTTATGAGTCTTTGCTCTTGTAATTGAATCTTAGCCTACTGTTATGGGGTGCCTAAGGGTTGCCACTTGAGAGCATCCTTGTTGCTCAAATGTGGCCTCTCTCTAAGCCAAACTCAGCATATGAATGCATTACCTTCCCCCAGCGTGGGACATGGCTCCCGGGGATGAGCCTTCCTAGCAACGAGGGATTAATACCAAGTGCCAACTGGCAATATGACTGAAAAAAGACCGTGAATAAAAGGGGGAAAAGGTTAAGACAAATTAGTTTATGTGGCTAAGAGACTTCAAAGACAGTCGGGAGGTCATCCCAGAGGTAACGCTTATGCACACCTCAGTAGGATCTCCTAGAACACCAAAGTGGATATCACACCACACAGAGGGGCTCCTGAGGGCTCTGGAGACACCCAGGTCCTATATAAGGGGGGATAGCTCCAGAGATTGATGCCTTATCAGTGGGCTCTACTTTGGAATCTGTGCTCCTGAGAGTGACAGAGTTGGACTCAAATAAGTCCTCCCTGCACATCGTCTATCAGTCCCTTCTATTCAAACCTATATGTGATGCCGGAGTTTGTGGGTGTACTTCCAGAGCCTGGAGCCTCTGGCCTGCCCGTGTGCCAACTGTGCCTGTAATCTCAGTGGAGATGCAACTCCTACTCTACAGCTCAATGGACTCACCCAAGTCACCTGGTGAGGAGACGATGATGGACAACGGCCATCCCAGGGAATGGAGAGAGCCTGCAGCTGCAGGCAGGATAATCCTATCCATCTTATCCATGGGATATAAGCCCCCTCTCACTTGGAGGTGGAGTGGACATCACCATCCCAAACTCCTCAGGTTTGGGGGAAGAGCTATGGACTAGAGTGGACTTAATGGTATTTTGTTGTAGAAATATTGTGACTCAAGCAATGGAAGAAATTACAACATTGATGTGGAGCCAATGGCCACTGGACGCTTCCTGGGCATGGAAGGGAAAAGCAATTGTAATACAGGGGCTGTTTCAGGACTTGGGAATTATCCTGAGTGACATTACAATGACCGATATAGGCCATTTTACATGAGCATATACCATGCAGAACTGTGTGGGAGAGGGTGAGGTCTGCAATGTGAACTATGGTCCATGCTTAGTGGCAATACCCCAGGATGTGTGTATCCATTGCAGGTGATGTGCCACACTAATGAAAGATGTTTATGTGGGATGTTATGGGAGGTGTGGGAGGTGGGGAACATGGGAATCCCTATAATTTTTGTGTAACATTTATGTAATCTATGCATCTTTAATATATATATATGCATATATATACATATATATATATATATATATATATATAGAGAGAGAGAGAGAGAGAGAGAGAAGCAATGTGCATCTACAAGTCATGTTCTACCTGTTCATTAACATAACCCTAGTAAAAATGTAAAAGAGAAACATACACACACACACACACACAAAAAAAAACACTTTACTACTAACTACAGCCAAGATCTTACATTTGGTGTATTTTCCCCCCAACACACCCAGTTAATGACACCATGAATTAGTATTATATACTTGTTAAAGTTCATGAGAGAATGTTCTCATGTTGTCCTATTAACCACAGTCCATCTTCCACCACAGGATTCATTGTGTTATATAGCCTTATACTTTTTTCAATCCATTCAAATTGTACACTTAGTGGCTGCCATATTCATCACAGAGTTGTCATCACTTCAGTCAATTTTAGAACATTTTCATTACTCCAAAAGGAAAAATCCCATAACCGTTTATACACCCCTATTTTTGTCCCTTAGAAATGATATAATATCTTCTTTTCCATAGCTCCAAAAATATTACAATATTGCTAACTATAATCCATAAGTTACATTAGTTATAATTTTCCCATGTATCACCATACACTTAACTGTTTGTAAAGGAAGAACTTTCTTACATTTACACTATTAAGCACAATCTTCATTCACCACCAAAATCACTGTTATGCCATTCCTACATTATTCTCTGGCTTCCTTTCAATTGAAATATTACAACCACAGACTACCCCTTTCAGCCACAATCACATTTATAAATTAGCAGTGTTAGTTATACTCATTATAATATATTAACATCAACTCTATTCATTTTCACACATTTACAATAAACCTTATTAAAAATTCTACATTAAGTATAAGCTCCCATTTTCAACCCATATTCAATTTCCTGGTAACTTATAATCTGGAGTTTACCTCCGTGAGTTTACTCATCATTTTAGATCATATTAGGGAGACCATTCCATATTTGTCCTTTTGTGTCTGACTTATTTCACTCAACATAATGTCCTGAAGGTTGACCCATGTTGTCATATGTATCCCAATTTCATTTCTTCTTACAGCTGAATAGTATTCCATTATATATATATATATATATACACCACATTTTGTTTATCCACTCATTGGTTGGTGGACACTTGTTTTTTTTTCCATATCTTAGCAATTGTGAATAATGCTGTTATGAACATAGGTGTGCAAATGTCACTTCACACCCTGGTTTTCAGTTCTTCTGAATATATTCCTAGTAATTGTATTGGTGGATCATAGGGCAATTATATATTCAGTTTCTTGAGGAAATGCCAACTGTCTTCCACAAAGGCTGCACCTTTCTATATTCTCATCAACAGTGAAGGAGTGCTCCTATTTCTCCACATCCTCTCCAGCACTTAAAGTTTTACTTTTTTGGTAATAATGGCCATTCTATGATATGTGAGAAGATATCTCATTGTAGTTTTGATCTACATTTCCCTAATAGCTAATGGTGTTGAACATTTTTTCATATGATTTTTGGCAATTTGTATTTGCTCTCCAGAGAAATGTCTGTTCAAGTTTTTGGCCCATTTTTAATCAGGTTGCATGTCTTTTTATCATTGGGTTATAATATCTCTTTATATAACACGGTTATCAAACTCTTATTGGATATATGGTTTCCAAATATTTTCTCCCATTGAGTACATTGCCTTTCCGTTTCTTGACAAAGTCCTTTCTTTGAAGCACAAAAGTGTTTGAGGAGGTCCCATTTATCTTTTTTTTTTTACTGTTACACTTTGGGTGCAAGATTTAAGAAATCACTAACTACCACACTAATCATGGATTTTGATTAGAAAATTTAGATCACTGGGGGCCCAATTGTGAGGGGAGCCATTGTTTTGATCCATCCAAAACAATGGCAGTGCCAGAAATTGTTTCAAACTTCCCTGGAGAAGGGCAGTGGCATTGGAGACTTAAAGACATTGTGCTTCCATTGGGCTTCCATTGGGCTTTGGGGGACAGTGAGCTGAAAGGCTGCATTTGCTGGATAGGCCAAGAAAGCTCAACATTGGGTTGCCATCAGAGAAGTACTTTGCACCCTTCCTTATCCACTCCCCAGAGCACTATGGAGCCAGCCTGCACCCTATTCGTTGGCTCCTGGCTGTGATTAAGCTGGGAAAACTGACTTGGGAATGTCCTCTCTGCTGTGCTTGTCCTCATATAGTTTTCCATCCTAATAAAAGCAGCTTGAGACAGTGAAAGGAGTATAAGAAACTATATAGGCAGGAAGTCTGGGGTAAATGCTGGCAGACTTCAAATATCCTAGAGAGGGAGGTCTGTCTCCTGGGAAACAGAGGATACAAACAAATTCCAGTAAACAAGTGTACTCCAAAACAATTAAAAATCAAAAGCCCAGAATAAGAGGCCCAGAAAGATAGGTAAAACCTTGAACACTGCATTTGCCTTTGGCAGACATTCTTGATAGGAGAGCTGAAACTCAAGAAAATCTGTCTTAAGACCAGCTGGTTACAAACCCAAGAAACAGACCACTCAGGGAATAAATCACAGCATTCACATTTTAAAATATTAAACTCTACAATGTGAAACAAAAGAGTACAAGAAAAACAAAGAAATGGGAAATGATGGCCCATCTAAAGGAAAAGGATATAAATCCAGGAAACACCAACAAACAAGATCAGAATGTGGACATTCCAAACATTGCTTTTTAAAAAAAGATCTTAAAAATGATCAAGGAAATGAAGGAAAATACAGAGAAAGAACTATAGGGTATAAGGAAAACAATGAATGAGCAATATGAGATTCTTAGTAAAGTGATAGAAATTTTTAAAAGTCACCAAATGAAACTACTGGAATTGAAGACCATAATAATTGAAATGAAGAATTCCCAAGAGAGCTTCATAGTCATATTGGAGCTAGTAGAAGAAAGAATCTGTGAACTTGAAGACAAGACACTTGAAACGAACCAGACAGAGGAGCAGGAAGAAAAAAGAACTATACAATGTGAAAATAGCTTAAGAGACTTTTGGAACCATTAAGCATACCAATATATGTATTATGGGAGTCCCAGAAGAAGAAGAAAGAGAAAGGGAAAGAAGGACTATTCAAGGAAATAATGACAAAAAAACTTCATAAACTTAGTGAAATACATGAATATGCACATCCACAAAGCCCAGAGAACACCAAACAGGGTAAACATGAAGAAAAATACACGTCATCATATATTGATCCCACTATTGAATGCAAAAGATAAGGAGAAAGTTGTGAAAGCTGCAATAGGAAAACAATGTGTTACACACAAGGGACTCACAAGTAGATGGATTTCTCATCAAAATCTTGGAGACAAGAAGGCACTGTTGACAGATATCCACTACTAGTCAAGAATTTTTTATCTGTTGAGACTTTCTTTCAAAAATGAGCTAAGGTTTAAGACATTCTGAGATAAACAAAAGCTGAGGGAGTTCCATCACCATAAGACCTGTGCTATAAGCAATGCTAAAGGGAATTCTTCAGACTGAAAGGAAAGATCACTAGAAATTAGTTCAAACACCATAAAGAAATAAAGACCTGTGGTAAAGGAAGTCATTTTGTTAATTAAAAATGCCAGGAATATTGGAGTTTATTATTTGATATGTATCTCCACTTTTTACTTCCTACAGTTGGTAAAATGATAATTCATAATAAGTAATGAGAAATTTATGGTTTTGAACATAGAGTGTACAATGATATAAGTGGTAATAAGTACAAAAATGGTGGGGAACAGTAGGGATATAGAAAAAGCATATGTGCATGCTATTAAAGTTAAGTTGATAAGAAACAAAATATGATTGTTATATATAAGATGTTAAATTTTAACCCTGTGGGAACTCTTTGATTAAAACATCTTTGAAGTAATTTAGGGCCTGCCTTACTGTATGGGTGGAAAACCGCTGCCATCAACTCCTGCTGAAAGCAGCAGGAACATTCTTGCTTTGCTCTGTTAATCAGTTGTTTAGTACCCTTTGCCTCTCCATTCTCTCCTGCGAAAGTTACAATATGTATCTTACTGTTTCAATACTAACCTGGTATCCTTGTAAAGTTATCCACAGCCTCACACATACGCTATGCCTATCTGAGCCCCTGCACGTACACACTGACCTTGTGCTTTGTGAAAAAGAGGATAAAAACTGACGAGAATCAGCAAAGGAGGATAGCTTCTTTAGCTGTTCTCCCCCTCACTTCTCTCAACCTCCATGTTCTGAGTAATTCTTTGTGCCATCGCGGACTCTGCAGGACAGATCCGCGCAAGTGGTGACCCCGATGTGATCCAGGCAAGCAGCACAATTGGCAGGCTAAAGAGTGTCTATATTCGTCTGGACTGAAACCAAAACTGATCATCCCAAGGTAAAGGAACAGCAACGCCTGCTGGGTAGAGTTTCCAACGTGTCTAGTTCAGTGAGTGGAATTTTCTAAATAATCATGGGAACAGGACTCTCCAAAAAGCAGGATATTTTTGTGAAAACAATACAACAACTCTTAAAGGCAGCTGATTGCATGGTTCGAGAAGGCCAATTGCTCTCCCTATTACAAACAGATCAAAATTATTGCCCTTGGTTTCCTGAAAGAGGAACTTTAGACTTGGAGCTATGGGAGCAGGTAGGAAAAAATGTAAAAAGAAAATTTGAGCAAGAAGAAAAAATTCCCACTTCTACCTTAATAACCTGGAGTTTAGTAACAACAGCCCTGTGTCCACTATATACCACTTCTTGGCCCATGGCTCCCTCAGAGGAGCTCCCAGTTAAAGATCTTGTATCCCTCAAAAAAGAAAAAATACCTTTTCCACCTCGCCTGGCCTTTTCTGAGAATCAAGAGCCTCGGCCACCCTAATCAACAAAGGGGATACATACAACCGTACATTTTACCAGTCTCCATGAATTTATGGTGCTGAGACTTGCTAACCCAATGGAATCTTACTTTAAAAACTTCCCTTTTTTCCTAGGGGCCACTTATCAAATTTCTCCCCTGCCTTTAACTTGGCTTTCTAACAAAACCAGTTTGGGTTGAGCAGTGGCCGCTTAAAGGAGAAAAATTACAGCAAGCACATTTACTAGTAAAACAACAGCTTGAAACACGACACATAGAGCCATCTAAAAGTCCCTGGAACACCCCCATTTTTGTCACTCCTAAAAAATCTGGCAAATAGCGACTCCTTCATGACCTACGTCAAATTAATGCCACGCTTCAGCCCATGGGTCCCTTTCAGTTAGGCTTAGCTAATCTTGCCATGATTCCGAAAGACTGGCCCTTGTAAGTAATAGATTTAAAAGATTGCTTTTTCATCATTCCACCTGCAGTCCAGGATAAGGAAAAGTTTGCCTTTTCACTGCCTTCCATTAACAATCAAGAGCCCCTAACCAGATATCAGAGGAAAGTCCTGCCACAAGGGATGCACAATAGCCCCACCATGTGTCAATATTATGTCTTTCAGGATTTACGCCGTACTCGTTCTACCTTCCCACAAGAATGTATTTATCATTAGATGGATGATATCCTCATTGCAGCCCCCTCAGAAGCGCTTTTAACACAACTTTATAAACATCTCCAAAATTCTCTTACCCAAG
The DNA here is from genome assembly GCA_026826555.1 of Tolypeutes matacus. Classification (NCBI taxonomy): domain Eukaryota; kingdom Metazoa; phylum Chordata; class Mammalia; order Cingulata; family Chlamyphoridae; genus Tolypeutes; species Tolypeutes matacus. Next base: position 1,481,314 of record JAKSZT010054140.1, read on the forward strand.
CTGGTCTCCAAATAGACCCTGATAAAGGCCAATTAACTCAGCCTTGGAAATATTTAGGATATGTCATGCTATCTAGAATGGTTAGGCCACAGGTAGTAACACTAGATCCCACCTGCGTAAAAACGCTTAATGATTTACAAAAACTTTTATGAGCCATAAATCGGATAAGAACCAGTTTAAGCATTCCCACCTGCCAATTACATTTATTCAATACCCTAAAAGGAGATGCTGATCTTAACTCCCCTCAACATTTAACCCCATTAGCGCTTAAGAAACTTGAGCAAGTTAACATTGTCATTCAAAAAAGACAATTAAACCACAGAAACCCTCAGTTTTCAATTAGATTATTCCTTTTCCCCACTTCCTTAACTCCCACAGGACTATTAGAACAGCTGCTCCCACAACTTGGATGTTTAGAATGGATTTTTCTGTCCCATACTCCTTGCAAAACTATTACCCCATATATTCATAATTTAGCCCAAATTTTGTTCAAAGGTCACCTTCGATGCCAACAATTAACTGGTTTTGACCCAGATATCATTCATGTTTGTCTTTCCCAAGATCATTTTCAACAAGCTCTTTTTAATTCAATAGAACTCCAAACTGCCATACCAGCTTATTTAGGACAAATTATATTCTCACTATGTGCTGATAAATTACTTCAACAACTCCCCATGTTAAATCTCAAACCTCCTCATATTATTAACCCTACCCCTATTTCCAATGTAATTAATGTTTTCCTTAATGGTTCGGGAAAAACTTCTAAAGCCACCATCACATGACCTGAACAATTGAAATGGTCCCATGCAGTTACCAAAAACCATAAGTCAACTCAAAGAGCCAAATTGGCAGCCACAATTATGGCATTAAAACAATTTCCCTCCCAGCCTATTAACATCATTTGTGACTTTTGTTATGTAGTCTACACTCTTCAAAACATAGAACAAGCATTTATAAAACCCCTACCGGACCAAGAATTATATTCCCTTTTCCTCACTTTATAATCCTTGCTATACCAGAGTAAATATCCAACCTTTGTCACCCATATCTGTTCCTACTCTAAATTGCCTGGTCCCTTAAGAGAAGGAAATTCATAAGCAGATACCCTCATAGGAATAACTTTAGCATTTCAACAAGCCTGCATCTCCCACAAATTCTACCATAAAAATGCTAAATCCTTAGTCAAACAATTCGCTCTAACCCATTCCCAAGCCAAACAAATGATACAAGCCTGTCCTGATTGTCAGCAATTTACTAGCTGTGAAAAACCATGTTTACCTCCAGGAACTAATCCCCGAGGTCTCCTACCCAATCATATTTGACAAACTGATGTTACTCATTACCCACCGTTTGGTCGTATGTGTTATTTACATGTATCTCATGACACCTTTTCAGGTTTCATTCATGCCACCCCGTTATCTGGAGAAAGCACTAAACACATTAAAACCCACCTACTAGAAACCATTAGTCATATGGGCAAACCTAACACTCTAAAAACAGACAACTGTCTTGGTTACAACTCTTTAGCATTCAAAACTTTCACACAACAATGAAATACCACACATAACACTGGTATCCCTTATAACCCTACAGGACAAGTGATCATTGAAAGAACCTTTCAAATTCTCAAAACTCTCATTGAAAAGCAAAAAAAGGGGAGCATGGATAGCTCCCCTAGAAATATGATAGCCCTAGCACTATAAACTTTAAATTTTTAAAATTGTGATAAAAACAGCCTCTCAGAAGCTGAGAAACATTTCTCCTCTTGTTGGGAGAATAATCAAACACGAGCTAAAATTCTGTGCAAGGAAGTGTTAGGGGATGGATCTTGAAAGGAACCCTGTAACCTCATAACGTGGGGGTGAGGGTATGCTTGTGTACTTACTCCAACAGGCCCCAGGTGGCTGCCAGCAAAAAAAGGTGAAGCTATACCATGAGCTAAAAGGATCTCCCGTTCAACCCAATACCACAGATGGAAAGGATGATGCTGGCAGAACAAAGGAACTCCCAAATGCAACCATGCCATAACACTATCCAAGTTCAGGGAGTAATTTGGGGAAGTCTTAAACAATTAGACCAAAAAGTTACTGAGGTGCTCTCTTGCACTCTCTTACACTGGGGTGCCACCTGCCCCTGAAAATAAGTTTCTTTCATATTTTGCTGTGGTAGCATGGATACAGGTTAATTTATCTCGTCCCTGGGAAGGCTCCTCAGGAATAGCCTAATTCATCAAATCCCTTTCACTTATTAGACCTAAAACATTCATTGGTATGGTTATTACCTTCATTATTTCAGCCATTGTCATAGCTGCCACTGTCACCACTGCCCACTGTGGCAGTCGTCTTAACAGAATCTGTCCAAACTGCTTATGTTGTTAATCAAATTATGACCAATGTCACCAACGAACCTTTAACACAAACTCATATTAATAATAATATTCTTACCAAACTTGATGCTTTGGAAGCATCTTTTCTTTAGATAGGCAAGAAACAAGTTCTGCTTACTAGACAGGATTTGTATTGTGATTGGGAACATGTAAAAACTTGTGTCACCCTTCTACCTTGGAACAGTTCCCAGCTTTCCTGGGAACAAGTGAAAACCCACTTACAAGGGGCCTTCTCTTCCCATCTACAGGGAGAGGTGCTTGCTCTCCAGCAACGTCTGAAACATCAATTGTTTCAAATACAAATTCTTATACAACAAAATGTGTTTCAAACACACAATGATAATCTACAATGGTTAAATCCATCTAATTGGTTTCATGGCCTAAACATAAGAATCTAGATAATATCTCTCATTAGAGTAATCATGCTTCTTGTTTTGTTGTCAATTCTTAGGTTGATCTATCAGGCCCTCTCTCGAGCTTGTCACACTGAACAGAAATTCATTGCTTTGATCGCTGCCTCATCCAAACGACTTTCTACTGCTGAACATCTAGAACAACAACAACAGAAAAGGGGGTGGGGGGGAGGAGATATTGGAACTCTTTGGTTAAAATATCTTTGAAGTAGTTTAGGGCCTGCTTTACTGCATGGATGGAAAACTGCTGCTATCAGTTCCCGCTGAAAACAGCAGGGACATTCTTGCTTTGCTCTGTTAATCAGTTGCTTAGAACCCTTTGCCTCCCCATTATCTCCTGCGAAAGTTACGTTATGTATCTTACTGTTTCAATACTAGCCTGGTATCTTTGTGACGTTATCCATAACCCCATACATACACTCTGCCTATCTGAGCCCCTACACATACACACTGACCTTGTGCTTTGTGAAAAAGAGGATAAAAACCATGACGAGAAACAGCAAAGGAGGATAGCTTCTTTAGCTGTTCTCCCCCTCACTTCTCTCAACCTCAGTGTTCTGAGTAATTCTTTGCACCATTGCAGAATCTGCAGGACAGATCCCTGCATAGCCCCACGGTAACCACATGGAAAATAGTTGAAAAATATATCCAGATAGAAATGGGAAGACACTCAATATGGTACAACAACAAAAAAAATCAAATAAATTTAAAAAGTAGGCATCAACAGAATTGAGACACAAAAAATGTAGAAGGGGGATTGTGAGAAGATGATGTTGGATTAGGCAGATAAATTTGAGCTCTCCCACAAAAAATGGAGAAAGAGCCAAAAGCTGCCCAAGGGACCTATTTTGGGGGTCAGCAGACAAGGATAGAGCTTCACAACTCCCAGAAGGGTGAGGGACAGAGAGATGAAGAACCCAAAACAACAAACTGTGAGTTACTAAACTTCCTGACAGTTGGGAAGGGCTCCCCCCCCATCCTTGTGATATTAAGCAGGAGTAAAACCCCTGGCTCATTGCAGGTGACTGAGAGCTGTCTGTCAGCTGTTACAAGGGAAAAGGGAGGGGGAGCTGGGGGCTTCTTCAATGAATTCAGCAAGCAGAGTCCACTTTGAATCTCGGCTCCAGCCAGACCAAAGCAAAGAAAAACAAGAGATACATTTCCGTGGAAAGGTGTACCAATGAGCACCATTGCTGGATGGTCTGGAAATAGCATGGACAAAAACTGTACTTGGGTCTCTCTGTTCCCTAACTTCTGGGAGAAAATCTGTGCACTATTAGCGAGTCCTTGGCATGATTTTGATAACTGAACCTGAGCAATTTTAAAGACTTAGGATAAGTTGAATCAAATATTAAAAAAGAGCTGTGAAAAATTAATAACAATAGGCAAGAAAGAGAAATTAGCCATCAGAGTAAATTCACCAACATAGTCAGATGCCTTAATATCAGCCAAAAATTACAAGCCATACTAGGAAACAGGAAGAGATGGCTCAGCCAAAGGAACAAATATCTTGAAAAGATACAGGATTTAAGGCAATTAATCAATGGAAATAACACAACTATCCTATATCAATTTAAACAAATGAAAGAAAATATGACTAACAAGAAAAAGTATACTAAGAAGACACTGGGTGAGTATAAAGAACAATTTGAAAGTCTGCAAAGAAAAGTAACAGACCTTATAGGAAAGAAAGACAAAATGGATGAGATTGAAAGCACATTAGAGATACATGAGAAGATTCGAATTGCTTGAAGACAGAGATTTCGAAGAATGAACATCTGAACTGGAAAAGACAGGAGAACAGAAAGAGAAGAGAATGGAAAAAAAAGTGGAACAGTGTCCCAGGGAAATGAATGACAATGTGAAATGCAAAAAAATACACATTGTTAGTATCCCAGAAAGAGAAGAAAATGGAAAAGGGGCAGAAAGAATATTTGAGGAAAGAATGACTGAAAACTTCCCTACCATTATGAAAGATATAGATATCAATACCAAAGAAGGACAACACACCCCAAACAGAATAAATCCAAATTTACCCACACTATATAGGTACTTTTCAGAATGGCAAATAGTGATAAAGAGAAGATACTGAAAGCAGCAAGAAAAAAGCAAAACATCATGTATAAGGGAATCTTGATAAGATTAAGTGCTGACCACCCATCAGAAACCATGGAGGAGAGAAGAAAGTGGTATGATGTACTTAAGGTACTGAAAAAGACAAATTGCCAGCCAAGAATTCTGTACCCAGCAAGGCTGCTGTTTAAAAATGAAGTGGAGTTCAAAGACTTCACGGACCAACAAAAACTGATAGAATATATTACCAAAAGACCACAATTACAAGAGATACTAAAGGGAATGCTGCAGCTTGAAAGGAAGAAACAAGGGTGAGAGACTTGGAGAAGAGTGTAGAAATGAATATTATTTGAAAGGGTAAGTTACAGGGTAAAAAGATAGATAAAAGTACAATATGACAGCAGAAAGCCAAAGACAAAATGGATGAAATAAATAATGCCTTTACAAAAATAAAATTGAATGTTAATGGCTTGAACTCCCCCAATCAAAAGACATAGACTGATAGAATGGATAAAAAATATGACCCATCTATATGTAGTCTACAAGAGACTCAGCATAGACATATGGACAAAAATATTTAAAAATATTCCATGCAAATAGTAACCAAAAAAAGAGCTGGAGTAGCAATACTAATATTGGACAAAATAGATTTTAAATGCAAAACTGTTATAAGGGATGAAGAAGGTCATTATCTATTAATAAAAGAGACAATTCAGCAATAAATAATAATTATACTAAATATTTATGCACATAACCTCAGTGCCCCAAGATACATGAGGCACACATTGGCAAACCTGAAGGGATAAATATATGTCTCTACAGTAATACTTGGACACTTCAATACACTACTCTCAGTAGTGGAGAGAACATCAGGACAGAGGACAAATAAAGAAACAGAGAGCTTGAATAATATGATAAATTAACTAGACCTAACAGACATCTATAGATCAGTGTACCCCAAAATATCAGGTTATACATTCTTTTCAAGTGCTCATGGATTATTCCCCAAGATAGACCATATGTTGCATCACAAGACAAGTCTCAATAAATTTAAAAAGATTGAAATTATACAAAAAACTTCCTTTGATCATAGCAGAATGAAGCTAGAGATCAATAATGGATGGAAAAGGGAAAATTCATAAGTATATGGAGATTAAACAACACTCTAAATAATCAGTAGGTCAAAGAAGAAATTGTGAGAGAAATCAGTAAATATCTTGAGATGAATGAAAATGAAGACAAAACATATCAAAACCTATGGGACGCCGCAAAGGCAGTGCTAAGAAGGAAATTTATAGCCCTCAATGCTTACATTAGAAAAGAAGAAAGAGCTAAAATTGAAGACTTAACTGCACACCTGAGGAACTAGAAAAAGAACAGCAAACTAAGCTCAAACCAAGCTGATAGTAAAGATCAGAGGAGAAATAAATTAAATCGAGAACAAAAAAGCAATAGAGAGAATCAACAAAACCAAAAGGTGGTGCTTTGAGAAGATCAACAAGATTGACAAACCCTTAGCTGGACTGACAAAGAAAAAAAGAGAGAAGATGCAAATAAATAAAAGCAAGAAATGAGAGAGGAGACATTACCACTGACCCTGCAGAAGTAAGAGGGATCATAAAAGGAAACTATGAGCAACTGTATGCCAAAAAACTGGTGAATGTAGAGGAAATTTACAAATTCAGAGAAACACAAAAACCACCTACACTGACCCTAGAAGAAATAGAAGACCTCTACAAACCAATCAAAAGTAAAGAGATTGAAACAGTCATCAAAACACTTCCAAAGATGTAAAGTCCAGGACCAGATGGCTTCACAGGTGAATTCTACCAATCATTCAAGCATGACCTAATACCGATCTTGATTAAGCTCTTCCAAAAATTGAACAGGAAAGAATGCTACCACACTCATTTATGAAGCCAACATCACCCTAATACCAAAACCAGATAAAGATACTACAAAAAAAGGAAATTATAGACCAATATCTCTAATGAATATAGACACAAAAATTCTCAACAAAATACTTGCAAACAAAATCTAAATGCACATTAAAATAATTATACACCACATTCAAATGGGTTTTATCCCAGGTATGTAAGGGTGGTTCAACGCAAGAAAATCAATTAGTGTAATAAACTACATTGGTAAATTGAAGAAGAAAAATCACATAATCATCTCGATTGATGCATAAAAACATTTGACAAAATACAGCACCCTTTCTAGATAAAAGCACTCCAAAAGGTAGGAGTAGAAGGAAGCTTTCTCAATATGGTAAAGTGCATATATGGAAAACCTACAGCTAGCATTGTACTCAATGGTGAAAGACTGAAAGCTTTCCCACTGAGGTCATGAACAGGATATTGATGCCCTCTGTTATCATTATTATTCAATATTTTGCTTGAAGTTCTAACAAGAAGCAATTAGGCTAGACAAAGAAATAAATGGCACTGAAATAGGAAAAGAAGAAGAAAAACTTTTGCGATTCACTGATGACATGATCCTATATCTAGAAAATCCTGAAAAAATCCACAGCAAACCTACTAGAACTAATAGACGAGTTCAGCAAAGTGGTGGGATACAAGATTAAAATGAAAAAAAAAACAATAACATTTCAATACACTACTGATGTACAATCTGAGGCAGAAATCAGAAGAAAATTCCACTTATATATAGTCAATAGTGACTAAAACAATAAAATATTTAAGAATAAATTTATCCAAGGACATAAAGGACTTGTATTCAGAAAACTACAAAACATTGCTAAAAGAAACAGAAGACTTAAATAAATGGAAGGACATTCTGTGTTCACACATTGGAAGACTAAGTATGATTAAGACGTCAATTCTATCCAAACTGATTTACCGATCCAATGCAATCCCAATAAAAATCCCAACAGCTTTATTTGCAGAAATCAAAAAACCAATAATCAAATTTATTTGGAAGGGTAAGGGGCCCCGAACAACCAAAAATAGCTTTAAAAAGAAAAACAAAGTTCGAGGACTCTCGCTTCCTGACTTCAAGCCATATTAATTTGCTACATGGTAAAAACAGCATGTTGCTGGCATAAGGACAGACAGATTGACCAATGGAACTGAATTGAGAACTCAGAAATCGACCCTCATATTTACCATCAAGTGATTTTTGAAAAGGCTGTTAAGTCCACCCAGCTGGGCCAGAGCGGTCTATTCAACAAATAGCTCTGGAAGAATTGGATAGCCATATCCAAAAGAAAGAAAGAAGACCCTTATCTCATACCTTATACAAAACTTAACACAAAATGGATCAAGGACCTAAATATAAACTCCTAGAGGAAAATGTAGGAAAATATCTCCAAGATCTCCTTGAGAAAATGTAGGAAAATATCTCCAAGATCTTAGGCGGTAGTTTCTTAAACCTTACACCCAAAGCACAATCAATAAAAGAAAAAGTAGATAAAAGGGGCCTCCTTAAATTTCAACACTTTTGCACCTCAAAGAACTTGTCAAAAGTATGAAAAGTCTGCTGACTCAATGGGAGAAAATATTTGGCAATCACATATCTGATAAAGGTTTAATATTCATGATATATAAGGAGATCATACTAAACAATAAAAAGAAAAACTATCAGATTTTAAAAAAAGGACAAAAGACTTGAAAAGGCAACTGTCCAAAGAAGAAATACAAATGGTGAAGAAACACTGAAAAAATGTTCAACATGACTAGTGTTTAGGGAAATGCAAATCAAAACTGGAATGAAATATCATTTCACACCTATTAGGGTGGCCTCTATTAAAAAGTTGGAAAACTGTAAATGTTTTAGTAGATGTGGCGAGATAGGAACACTTTTTCACTGTTGGTGGGAATGTAGAATGGTACAGTCACTGTGGAAGACTATTTGACATTTCCTATGTAAGTTGCATATAGACTTGCCATGGGACATGGCAATACCATGTCCCATGGCAAGGTATATACCCAGAAGTATAGGTATATACCCAGAAGTATTGAGAGCAGTGACATGAATAGACATCTGCACACCGATGTTCATAGCAGCATTATTCACATCAGCCAAAATTTGGAAACAACCCAGGTGTTCCTCAACTGATGAATGGATAAACAAATTGTGGGGTATACACATGAGGGAATATTATATAGCAGCAAGAAGAAATGAAGTTATGAAACATATGGCAACATGGATGAACCTGGAAGACATTATGTTGAGTGAATCAAGCCAGACACAAAAGGTCAAATACTGTATGATTGCCCTATTATGAACTAAATATAATATGTGAAATGTAAATATATTTGTGAAATATAAATACAGGTAAAATTGCATATATAAGACCGTTTTTCTTTGTAGCTGAATAAATGTAGGTTAATACTACTAAATGTTAGTATCAGACAAAAATAAAACCACATTATACTAAGTGATAGAGACCAGACACAGAGTACTACATATTGTAAGATTCCATTTATATATAATATAAATATAAATCAATTTATGAAGATGAAATTAGATTAGTGGCTATGCAGAGCTAAGGAAGGAGAGCTAAGTGGTGTTGAGACTTTTTTATTGGAGTAATGAAATCGTTCTAAAATTTTTGAGATGATGAATGTACAACATTGTGATTATACTATAAGCCATTAATTGTACATTTTGGATAAATCATATGGTATGTGAATATTTCTCAATAAAACTTAATAGACAAATAAATAATTTTGCAAGAATAGCCAGAAATAGCAACTATGTACAGCAGTGAAAACATAGAGAGATTGAGAGATGAGGAATTTTCTTGTTTGTTTGTCTGTTTTTTGTTTATTATTATTACTGAAATAATGAAAAATACTTTAATAATGATTGAAGTGATGAATGCACAACTGGGTGATTATAACAAATACCATTGATTGTACACTTTGGATAAAATGTGTGCTTTATTAATATGTATCAATAAAATTGATTTGTTTAAAAAATGTATAAGGGAGTTCCAGGAAGATGGTGTCAGAGTAAGTCAGCCAGAGCACAGCACTCTGACAAAACAAGGGAGAAAGAAAAAAGCTGTCAGAGAGAAATTAGGGGATCTGAAGACCAGGAATGTGCCACATGCATTGTCCAAGTGGGATTGGGCACAAGAGTCCACAAAGCTGAAATGAAAACCATGAGTTACTCTATCCCATGGCCAGGAATGGAATCCATCCCCCACCCTCAAGGAAAACAGCCTCAGTGAAATCCGCTGGTGACCGTGGAAAGGGCATATTCCTCCCTGGGAAGATAGAGGTTACAGCAGAGGGTTGAGTGTGGTTTCTTTTCTGCAAACTTAAAGTTCAGGGCCCAACTTAGACTCACAAGCTCAAAAATGCACCAGTGGAGTTAGAAAAACCCACATGCATGGAAAAGTTTTCCAAAGAGTACCATCTGCTGGCCAGCCCAGAAAGTGAAGGAAGGCAAGGCTTGTCTCTCATGTCTCGCCACAGTTCACTGTAGAACAATTTGAAAGTTTGCAAAGAAAATTAACATAGCTTATTGGAATAAAAGATACAATGGGTGATATTAAAATATATCAGAGGCATATAAAAACAGATCTGAATTGATGGAGGACAAAATTATTGAATTGGAGGCTGAGCATATTAACTTGAAAAGACAGAAGAACAGAAAGAGAAAATAATGGAAAACAATGAACAGTGACTCAGAATTGAATACCATGAAATACAGAAATATATGCATTATAGGTGTCTCAGAAGGAGAAGAAAATGGAAAAGGGGAAGAAAGAATATTTGAGGAAATAATCACTGAAAATTTCCCAACCCTTATGAAAAACGTAAATATCAATATCTAAGAAGTACAATGTATCCAAAATTGAGTAAATCGGAATAGACCTACTCTGAGACAATTACTATTCAGAATATCAAATGCCAGAGATAAAGAGAGGATTCTGAAAGCAGCAAGAGAAAAAAATGCATCACATACACATGCTTATTGAGGTTCAATAAGACTAAGTGCCTATCTCTCATCACACAGTATGGAGGTGAGAAGACAGAGGTCTGATATGTTTAATGCACTGAAAGAGAAAAATTTCCAGTCAAGAATTCTTTATCCAGTAACCCTGTCCTTCCAAAATGAGGGTGAGTTTAAAGTCTTCATAGAGAAACAAAACCTGAGAGAGTTTATCACCAAGAAAAAAATGCTGCAACCTAAAAGAAAATGAAAAAGGGGAAAGTGTTGGAGAAGAGAGTAGAAATGAAGATTGTATGTAAGAGTAATTAAAATGGGAAAAGATAGACAATAGTAAGATATGACAGTGGCAAGCCAAGGGAAAAATGGATGAAGTAAATAAGCTTTTACAGTAAAAACATTGAATGCTAGTGGATTGAACTCCCCAATCAAGACATAGACTGACAAAATGGAATAAAACAATATAAGTCACCTATATGTTGTCTACAAGAGACTCACCTTAGATGCAAGGACACAATCAGGCTGAAAGTGAGGGGTGGAAAAAGATATTCCACACAAATAATAACCAAATAGATCTGGAGAAGCAATAATAATATCAGACAAAAGAGATTTTAAATGAAAAACTGTTAAAAGGCATAATGAAGGTCATTACACATTAGTATAAGTGGCAATAAACCAAACCAAGAAGAAGTAATAATAATAGATATTTACGGTATCTCATTGTAGTTTTGATTTGCATTTCCCTGATAGCAAGCGATGTTGAGCATTTTTTCATGTGCTTTTTAGACATTTGTATTTCTTCCTTGGAGAAGTGTCTTTTCAGGTCACTTCCCCTTTTTTTAAATGGGTTGTTGGAGATACCATCTTACACCCATCAGAATGGCAGCTATTAAAAAAAAAGGAGACACTAAATGTTGGAGAGGATGTGGAGGAATAGGAACCCTCATCCACTGCTGGTGGGACTGCGGTATGGTCCATCCACTGTGGAGGACAGTTTGGTGGTTCCTCAGAAAACTAAAAATAGATCTTCCGTATGATCCAGCAATTCCACTGCTGCGTATATACCCAGAAGAACTGAAAGCAAAGACACAAACAGATATATGCACACCAATGTTCATAGTGGCATTGTTCACCATTGCCAAAAGTTGGAATCAGCCCCAGTGCCCATCAACAGACGAATGGATAAGCAAAATGTGGTACATACATACAATGGAATATTACTC
>JAKSZT010054140.1:1508333-1546512 GCA_026826555.1 Tolypeutes matacus
CAATAAATTCGATAACCTAGATGGAGCACATCAATTCTTAGAAGCACACAAACTACCTTCATTTAGTCCAGAAGAAATAGAAACTCTCAACAAACCATTTACTAGTAAATAGTTTGAATCATTAAGCAAAAACCACCCAACAAAGAAAAGTCCAGGAAAATATGGCTTCACAAGGGATTTCTACCAAACATTCCAAGAAGACTTAACATGAATTTTGTTCAAACTCTTTCAAAAAATTGAAGAGAAGGTAATCCACCCTAACTCATTCTATGAGGTAAACATCACCATCATACCAAAGCTGAATAAAGATAGCACAAGAAAATAAAACTATAGACAAATATGTCTTATGAATATTACTGCTTAAATCCTCAACAAAACACTAGATAACTAAATCCAACAGCATATTAAAAGAATTACACACCACGATAAGGTGGGATATATCCCTGGTATGCAAGATTAGTTCAAAACAAAACAATCGATTAAGGAAATAAAGCACATTAACACAGTGAAGGAAAAAAATCACATGATCATCTCAATTGATGCAGAATAGGCATTGAACAAAATAGAGTATGCTTTCTTGATAAAAACATGTGGAATATAATAGAAGGAAACTTCCTTAACATGATAAAGAGCATATATGCAAAGCCCACAGCTAACATCCTACTTAATGGTGAAAGACAGAAAGCTTACCCTCTAAGATCAGGAGCAAGACAAGAATGCCCACTGTTACCTCTGTTATTCAATGTTGTACTGAAAGTTCTTGCAAGAACAATTAGGCAAGAAAAACAAATTAAAGCATCCAAATTGGAAAGGAAGAAGCAAATCCTTTCTAATTTTCAGATGACATGATCTTATATAGAGAAAATCCTGACAAATCTCCAAAAATGCCCTACAACTAATAAATGATGTCAGCAAAGTGGTGGGGGTACAAAATCAACATGCAAAAATCAGTAATGTCTACATACACAAGCAAGGAAATATTGGATGAAGAAAACAAACAAAAAAATTCCATTCACCCTAGCAAGTAAAAGAAACAAAAGCTAAGAATAAATCTAACCAAGCATGTAAAGGACTTGTACACAGAAAACTATAAAACATTGCTAAAAGAAGTCACAGACTACCTATATAAATGGAAGGACATTCTGAGATCATGAATTGGAAGACTATATATCATTAAGATGTCAACCCTACCCAAAGCAATCAATTTATAGATTCAATGCAATCTATAATCAAAGATCCAACAACATTCTTTGCATAAATGGAAAAGCCAAATATCAAATTTATATGGAAGAGTAAGTCATCCTGAATAGGAAAAGTCATTGTGATGGTTTGAAGCTGTTTGTACTTCAGAAAAGTATATTCTTAAAGTTAATCTGTTTTTGTGGGTATAGACCCCTTTTAAGTAGGAACTTTTGGTGAATAGGATCTTAGTTTACAATGTGACCCACCTCACTCAGAGTGGGTCTTAATCCTCTTACTGGGGTCCATATAAAGAGAATGAAATTCAATAGTCTTTCTGTTATTGTGTGGGTGTCCACCCACTGAGACAATGCCCCATCAACACTTGAACATATTCATATGCCTTAGAGGTATGCCCCAGATGCACCCCTCCCCACACATACCCCCATCACTGATACCCCGCACCAGTGATCCTCCCCTGCCACCATTGTGACACTTCTGTGATCCAATACCTCTCCAAAAATGAAGCCAACAAAACAGCCAGATAAAATTAATAAGAAAATGAAATAATAATAGTTTTTAAAATAATAAATAAAGTACAAAAAAAAATTTGAAATAATATAAAAATTATAAGACCTTGTGTCTTTCATCACTATACGATCTGTTGCCTTGAATTCCCATCCTGGGGAGTCCTGCTACATTCTCTAATAGAATGGCAAGAATCCCCAGAGTACAAAGGTAGTGCCTAGTGAAGGAAGACAGATCATTAGGCCAGGCCCTTGATATTGATGATTGTAGTTATGAACCATTTCTTGTGAAATTGAAACTTAGCCTAGTATTATATGTTGCCTGAGTTATCTCCTGAAAGCCTCCTTGTTGCTCAAATGTGGCCTCTCTCTAAGCCAAAGTCAGCATATAAATGCACTACCTTCTGCTGGGCATGGGGCATGATTCCCAGGGATGAGCCTCCCTGGCACTGAGGGATTAGTACCAAGAGCCAACCAGCAATGCATCTGGAAAAAGACCTTGACCAAAAGGGTGGAATATTAAATACAAATGAGTTTTATGGCTCAGAGATTTCAAAGTGAGTCAGGAGATCATTCCAGAGGTTATGCTTATACATGTCTCACAAGTATCTCATTGACTACAACAGTAAATAATGCCTCAAATAGCAGGGCTCTTGAGGGCTCTAGAGACATCTAGACACTATAGGCAGGACAGACAATCTCAGAAATTCTGCACTCTGTCAGTGGGCCTTACTTTGGAATTTATGGTCCCCAGTGTAAAAGAGTTAGATTCATTTATAGTTTCCCTATACATGGCTCTTCTGCCTCTTTTATTTGCACCTATAATTAGCACTATCCTTATTAAATATATGTCCCAGAGACTTAAATTTTGTTCCATCCATGTGCCAGTTGAGCCCTGAATCTCAGCAGAATTGCAACACCTACTCTCCAGTTCACTGGACTCACCCAGGCCAACTAACAAGGAGATGATGATGGACAAAGCCCATTCCAATGAACAGAGAGTGTCTACAACTGCAAGCAAGACATTTCCATCCATCTGTCCCATGAGATCTAGGGCCCCTCTCAATTAGAAACAGAGTGAGCATCACCATCCCCAAATCTTCAAGACTGGGGAATGAACAATGGACTAAAGTAGACTTATTATTATTATAGCAATGGGAGAACTTCTATCATTGATATACAGGCAGTGGCCACCAGAAGTTCTAAGTGGAGGGAGAGGGAAGAATAGGTATAATATGGGGGCATTTTTGAGACACTGGATTTGTCCTACATGACATTGCAATGGTGGATACAGGCTATTACACATTTTGTCATAACCTATAAAATTGTATGGAACAGAGTGTAAACTATAGTCCATGGTTAGTAGTAATGTTTCATTATGTGTTCATCAATTGTAACAAATGAACCACACTAATGAAGGATGCTGTTAATGTAGGAAAGTGTGGCAGGGGGAGGAGGTGGGGCATATGGGAATCCCCTATATTTTTTATGTATCATTCATGTAATCTAAAGCTTCTTTAAAAATAAAAAATAATAAAAAAATAAAAAGAATGAATTTCAAACACAAGAAAAGAAGCCACAGATGCAAGAAACTGAAAGCAATGAAACACAGAGACTAGCAGATGCCACCATGTGCCTTGCCATGTGACAGAGGAGTCCAGGATCACTGGCAGCTGGTCTTCAGGGAGAAAGCATCACCTGCTCTTATTTTGATTTGGACATTTTTCTCATCTTCGAAACTGTGTGCCTATAAGATAA
Organism: Tolypeutes matacus; assembly: GCA_026826555.1. Taxonomy (NCBI): domain Eukaryota; kingdom Metazoa; phylum Chordata; class Mammalia; order Cingulata; family Chlamyphoridae; genus Tolypeutes; species Tolypeutes matacus. The sequence goes on from JAKSZT010054140.1 coordinate 1,511,798, forward strand.
TAAATCCCCATAGTTAAAGGCAAACCATTTTATGGTATTTGCTTGGAGCAGCTTTAGCATACTAAAACAGCCATCTTGCAAGGAAGAAGGAAGTTAAAAGACTCACCCTGCATGATATTAAAATTTATGACAAAGCCACATTAATCAAAACAGCATTTTACTAGCACAAGGACAGACATATAGACCAATGGAATAGAATTGAGAGCTCATAAATCAACCCTCCAATTTATGGCCTATCGATTTTTTACAAAGTCGCAAAGACTACTCAATTGGGAAAGAAGAGTCTCTTCAACAAATGATGCTGGAAAAACTGGATATCCAATTGCAAAAAGGAGCAGGACTTCTACATCACACTTTAAACTATAATCAACTCCAAATGTGTCAAATACCTAAATATAAGAGCGAGAACTACCAAAATTCTAGAATAAAATATAGGAAAGCATCTTCAGGAACTTGCAAAGCTTTCTTAGACTTTACACCCAATGGACAAGGAACATAAGAAGAAATAGATAAATGGCACCTCATCAACACTAAAAACTTTTGTGCATCAAAGGACTTTATCATGAAAGTAAAATGACAACCTACTCAATGGGAGGAAATTTTTGGAAACCACATATTGATAAAGGTTTAATATCCAGAATATATATATAAAAATTTTCTACTTAACAACAAAAAACAACCCAATTTAAAAATGAGCAAAAGACTTGAAAAGACATCTCTCCAAAGAAGATACACAAATGTCCAAGAAGCACATGAAAAGATGCTCAAACTCATTAGCCATCAGGGACATGAAAATCAAAAGTATCATGAGATACCATTTCACACCCAGTAGAATGACTGTTATTTTTTTAATGGAAAATAACAGGCTTTGGAAAGGATTCAGAGAAATAGGGACACTCATTCATTTCTGTTTACAATGTAACATGGTGCAGCTTCTATGGAAGACATTTTGGTGGTTCCTCAAAAAGCTAAGTATAGAATTACCAAATGATCAGGCAATCCCACTACTTGATATATACCCAAAAGAACTGAAAGCAGGGGCTTGAATAGATACTTGCACATCAATGTTAACTGACAATACTAGTCACAATTTCAGACAATGGAGACAACTCAAGTGTCCATCAACCAATGAATAGATGAACACTATGTTGTATAAACATAAAATGCAACATTATTCAGCCATAAAAAGGAATGAAGACCTCATACATAAGACATCATGGATGAACCTTGAAGACATGATGTTGGGTGAAATAAGCCAGACACAAAATGTAAAATATTTTATGATCTCACTGATTTGAAATAATTGGAATAAGCACACTCATAGAGTAGAATCTAGAATATAGGTTATCAGAGGATGGGGTGGGTGTAGGGAATGAGGAGTTATTGTGTAAATTGTACAGAGTTTCTATTTGGGTTGATCATAAAGTTTTTAATGGATGGTGCTGATGGTAGCACAACACTGTGAACATAATTAACAGTACTGAAATGTATATCTGAATATGATTAAAAGGGGGAAATATTACATTTATGTATGTTGAGATTAAAAATTAAAAGCAATTAAATTAAAAATAAATTCATGCAGTAAACAGTGAACACAGTGAACTCTATTGTAAACCATGGACTATATAATAGTACAATTATAAAAATGTTCTTTCATGATTGTAACAAATATACTAAACTAATGCATGGTGATAATAATAGGGTAGTGTATTAGTTAGACAAAGGGATGCTGCTGCAAAGTACCAGAAATATGCTGGCTTTTATAAAGGGTATTTATTTGGGGTAAAAGTTTACAGTTACAAGGCCATATAGAACCCAACCAACGGTACCATAAGAGGTACTTCCTCACCCAAAGTCTGTTGCCACATGTTGAAGCAAGATGGCAGGCAACTTCTGCGAGGGTTCAGCCTTCCTCTCTCTTAAGGTTCCATGGCCCCAGCAACTTCTGATCTCAGCTGTAGGCTGGAGGGCTCATTTCTTTCCCGACTCAGTTGCTCAGGGCGCTTCACAAGGTCAGCTGTAAACTATCTGGTGAATGGCTCATCTCTTCCCAGGGCTGCATGATCCTTTTCTGGGTCTATGGAGCTTCCTTCCTCTTTTCTCACTTATCTGCTTCTGTGTTCTTGGATTGAGCATCCATTTATATAGCCCACCAAGGGCTTGCATGCCCTAATAACATGGTCAAATCAAAGCCCTAATCTTTATTTAGTCAAGTAAACATAAGACCTTTGAGTTTAAATCAAGCAAACGGTATCATGCCCAGAGGAGCAGACCAGTTTACAAACATAATAAAATATCTATTTTTCAGAATGCATAAGTAATATGAAATTGCTAAGGATGGTATACGAGAACTCCGTATTTTGTGTATTGTATGCATGAATATTCTGTAAACTTACAACTTCTCTAATAAAAGAAAAAAGTACTGTTTAGGCAAATTTGTGTAATCAGAACTTAGATTAGTTGTTGTCCGTGGTTCGGAGTAGTGATTGGGAATATCTACTAGTGGGTGAAGAGTTTCTTTCTGACATATGAAAAATATTCTAAATTTAAATAGTGGTGATAGTTGCACAACTCTGTGAATATATTAAATCCATTAAACTGTGCACTTTAAATGGATATATTTTATGATATTGAATTATTTCTTAATAAAGATATACAAAAAAGAGAAAGAGAAATAAAGACTCAGACAAACAAAAAATGAAGAAATTCATTGCCAGTAAAAGTTCCCTGCAAAAATTGTTAAAAGAGGTTCTTCAGAGAGAGAGAAAATTATATAGATAGTATCATGGATCTTACATAAAGAAAGTAAGAGTGCTACAGAAGCAATAAATGAAGGTGTCTTAGTTTGCCAATCTGCTATGATATTACCATACAATGTGTTGGCTGAAATAATAAGCTTACAGAAAAAGTGCAGAACCAGGATGTCAGCAAGTCCTGCTTTCTCCCAGAACTGTGAAAGATTCTGGTTTTGGCTGTCAGCAATTCTTGTGGTTCCTTGACATATCTCTGCATTATCTCACATAGCAACGTCCTCTCCTTTCTTCTGGCTCTTCCAGTTTCTGCTGATTTCTGGCTTCTCCACGTGGCCTTCTCTGACTTCTGGCTTTCAGTTTCTTTTATTTATAAGGGCTCTAGTAATATATATTAAAACCAATTTGGCCACAACTTAACTAAAAATACCTTCAAGAAGTCCTATTTACAATGGGTCACATATGCAGAAATATGCATTAATATTAAGAAAATGTTTATGTTAGGGTACAGAATTCACTTTACCACAGAAGGTAAAATGAAATATTTGATTTTTCATATTTTAGCTGTTATAAAAGATAACATAGTTAAAGGAAAAATAACAATATTTTGTTGGGTTATGAGACATATGCATAAGTGAAGTGAATGACAGCAATATCACAAGAGATAAGAGGATGGAATTGGGAATACTCTGTTATAGCATGTGAGCACTACTCTTAGAGCAGTATGTTATTATATGACCCAAGACGCAACTAAATGCTTTCTCCAAGAAACCATTATCTATCTTCAAGAAATTCACTTTAAATTATTTGGATAAATTAAAAGTAAAGAAATGGAAAATGACATATCATGCTATTACTAATCAAAAGAAAGCTGGAGGAACTGTATTAGTTACAGACAAAGCAGAAAAGTCTTGGTTTGCCAAAGGGCTGCCAACGCAAAGTACCAGAAATCTATTGGCTTTTATAAAGGGTATTTATTTAGGGTAAAAGCTTACAGTTCCAAAGCAAATATTCTCGCTGTCCTGCTTTTCTGATAATCGGGGTAGGCTAAATATTCGCTATATTACAAACCGTGCATGTGTTCCCAGACCTAGTTTTTCTCTCTAGGTCTGGATTTTGGAATGGTGGTGATAAACTAAGCCTGATTTATTATATGACCATCCTGTATGGGAAAAGACTGTAACTTTGTGTATCTTTGGTCAACCTTAAGAGATATAGCAGGGGGACGGATGTGGCTCGGGTGGTTGGGTGTCCTTCTCCCATATGGAGGGACCTGGGTTCAATCCCCGGGACCTCCTGGTAAAAATTTTAAAAAATAAAATTATAAAAGGTACGTGGGCTGCCAGGCCCCACCCACAGGTGCGCCGCCAGGCTGTGCGAGCCATGCAGCAAGATGTTGACGTAACAGGAGAGTGACACAAGGGAAAGCCAAGACGAGATGTACCGAAGAACGAGGAACTAAGGTGGCTCAGGTGGTAGGACGCCTCTCTCCCACATTGGAGGTTCTGAGGCTCAAATCCCAGTGAAGACCGGAGGAGAAGGATGAGAAGATAGGTCAGGAAATGGACACAGAGACGCCCAGTGAATGGACATAGAAACAGCAAATACGGGGGGGGGGGGCGGTAAAAATCGATAAAAGTAAGTAAATAAATAAATAAATCCCCCCAAAAAATGTATAGGGGAGGAAGATATGGACTATAGTTAGTAGTAATGCTTTGACGATGCTCTTTCCTGATTTGTTAACAGATGTTTCACAACAGTGCAGGGTGTTTGTGGGGTGGGTGATATATGGGGGCCCTCTATGATGTTATGCATGTTTGTTTTGTAAGTCCACGATGTTTACTGAACACTTATAGTTTATGTATGTTCATGTATGAATGATATACTTCAATAAATTGTTAAAAAAAAAAACAACTTACAGTTCCAAGGCCATGAAAATTTCAACTCGAGGCACCATAAGTAGTGCTTTCTCGCTAGAGTCAGCTTCCACATGTTGAAGCAAGATGGCAGGCAATCTCTGGCTGGTCTCTCTGGGAGTCCTCTCTCAGACTCAGCTGCTCTGCTTTCTTCCCAATTTCAGCTGCAAACTATCATAGGGCTTGTCTCTTTCCGGGCCTCGTATATCAGTCTCGGCTGTTCCGCTCTCTTCACAATTTCAGCTGTAAGCTATCAGGCAAATGGCTCATCTTTCCCTGGGGCCTCAGCTGTTTTAGTCTCATCACATGGCAGGTTCAAAAATGGCAGCGCTCTCTCTTACTGTGTCTGTCTGAGTGGTCCATTTATAGCAGACCCAGCAAGGGAGTAAGGACTCAACCTAAGTCTGGCCTCACTGACTTAGTCCAATAAAAAGCCCTACAGCAATCTTAACAGGTAATCTCATCAAAGACTCCTCAGCTGAATTTAATGCAATCAAAGGGCATTACACCTTTGTAGAACAGATTAGTTTACAAACATAATCTTTCTCTTTTTGAGATTCATAAAAATAATTTCAAATTGCCACAGTAGACTTTAGAACAAGGAAGTTTGTTAGGGATAAAGAGGGACATTACATAATGATGAAGGTGTCAATTCTCCAAGAAGACATAAAAATCCTAATAATTTATGGACTTAATGTCAAAATGCATGAGGAAAATTATAGAAATGAAAGGCTAAGTAATCAAATACACTAGTTGAAGAATTCAGTATCTTTCTGTCAATAATGGATAGATTAAGCAGGCAGAAAATCACTAAGGATACAGGTAACCTAAATAGCACTATCAATCATCTTGACCTCTTTGATTTTAATAGAATATTCCATCTAACAACAACAGAACACACATTCTTCTCAAGTGCACATGGAACATTCTCCAATATATTTCACATGCAGGATCATAGAACAGCTTAATAATTTTTTAAAAAATATAAATCATACTAAGTATGTTCTCAGATCACAACAGAATTAAACTAGATATCAGTTACAGAACAATGGCTAGAAAATTGCCAAATATTTGGAAACTGAGCAATTTGCTTCTAAATACCAGTAGGTCAAAGAAAAAGTCTTAGGAGAAATAAAAAAATATTTAGTTAAATTAAAATACTATTTACTAAAATTTGTGGGATACACTTGAAGGAGTGCTCAGAGGGAAATTAATAGTATTGAATGCATATATTATGAAAGAAGTAAGAGCCAAAATCAGTGACCTAATCTTCCATCTTAGAAAACTAGAGAAAGAAAGATGCCTAAAGCAAGTGAAAGGAAAAATTATAACAAAAATTATAATAAAATTATAGCAAAAATCAGTAACATTGAAAATAGGGAAACAATAGAGGAAACACACGAAAACAAGATGGCTCTTTGAAATAATCAATAACATTTCAAAACTCTAGCAGGAAAGTCAAAAAAATACAGAGAGAGAGAGCAGATACAAATTACCAATATTTGGGATGAAAGATTAGCACAGGTATTATTCCATAGACACCAAAAAGATAATGGGGAAATACTACAAACAGCTCTATCCCCACAAATTCAATTACTTAAATGAATCAATTCCTTGAATAAAACAAATTACTAAAATTCACTCAAGGAGAACTAGATAGCCTGAGTATCCCAATAGCTACTGAATAAATAGAATTAGTGTTTAAAAAGCCTTACAAAAAGAGATCATACAGCCTAGATAGTTTCACTGATGAATTCTACTAAACATTTTAATGAAAACAATACTGATTCTCCTCAATCTCTTCTAGAAAATAGAAGAGGGAAGACTTAACTAATTTTATGAGATCAGCATCACCCTAATACAAAAATCAGATAAAGACCTTACTCAAAAAGAAAACTACAAACCAATCTCTTATCGACATAGATGGAAATTTTCAACTGAATATTAGCAAATCAAGTTCAGAACTTTATGAAAAGTATAATATATCGTGGTCAATCATAAATCACAAATTAGCCGTATTGATAGATGCAGAAAACAAATTCCACAAATTCAAAACCCATTTGTGATTTAGAAAAAAAACTTAAAACAATAAGTATAGAAGAAAATTTCCTTAACCTAATAATGGATATAAAGGAAAACCTTCAACCACCATCAATAAGACAGGAAAATGAAATACAATTATATAGATTGGAAAGAAAGAAATAAAACTGTCTTTATTCACAGAAGACATAAATGTATATGTAGAATCCTCCCCAAAAAATTTACAAAAAATTCTTGGATGAAAAGTGAGTATAAAGGGAGACGGGGCCAAGATGGCATTAGTGTGGGAGGGCACACACTGCAGCTCCCAGAGCAAGGAGGATCGTGGATGGGGTCCTGCCCGGGGGTCTGTGCTGTGCACGCATGGAATGAAAAGCTTGGGACATCTATCTGCGTGGATCAATGGCGTGGATGGAACGGTAGAGATTCGTGAGTTTTGAGCCTGCCGGTGGTGGTTGGCACGGACAGCTGAGCCCCGCGGTTAGGGAGAAAAAAAATAAAATGGCCAGTTGGAGCCGTGAGCAGGGTGAGAAAGTCTTATTTTCTGGGGATCTGGCTGCCTGGAGCCCCTTGGAACTTGGGTGAACATAACACCTGGAGTGAATCGGCACCGAGTGGACGGGAGGGGTGATTCTGTTCAGGGGAGAGAGTTGATTTGCCTAGCTGCCCAGGGATAAGCCCTGGACCACCGCGGAGCCAGGAAGAGGGGACACTCTCCAAAAGAAGGAGGGTTCTGTTGGAGGACAAGGAAGGGAATTTTTATTTTTATTTTTTGCCATAGATCTGGCTGCCTGGACCACCCCATAGCTTTGGGGAGTAGATAAGCCGACCTGAAGCAGCATCAGGCTGAGAGGAGAGGCGAATCTGCAGTCAAACTGATTTACATAGCAACCCGGTGACACTGGTGCTCGGCTCCAGAAGGGGCGGAGCCAGCAGTCTTTAGCACTCTCCACTGACTAACATTAGAGCTACAGCTACCCTGGGAAGTCCAGGAAGTGAGACGTGCTTGATTAATTTCCACGAGCCCAGCTAGGGTCCCTTCCATAAGGGGGTTGGTCTAGAGGAGGAATTATTTTGGGTCCTGTATTTTGCTAAAAAACAAAAAGTGAGAAGGTCACTTCAATAAATGAAAAATAAATTCTTTTTAATTTAGTTTAATAGCTAAAAGCTGTTTCAGGACCTGCATATAGAACCCTGCTGGGAAATTGATTGATAAACACAAGCAGGCAGAGAGGATCCACGTGGACCCTAGGGGAATCATTGACCCTTCTTAGCTTTGTTTGACTGCTTGCCTGTGTGGATCTTTGGTTTTTCTCTGTTTATTTCTGGTCTCTTGCTTTTCTTTCCTCTTTCTTCCCCACTTTCTTTTTTCTTTCATTTTTTAAAATTAGGTGCTGCTAGCGTGTCGCTTCTTTGCTGTGCTTCTTCTTCAGTAATTTCCCACTCGCTGTATATATTGATTCTGTATTACAAACTATCGCTTATCCTTCCTGCATCTTTCTGCCTTCTGTTTTCTGTTGTGGCTCTTAGATACAACATCTTTTCACAGGCCCACAACTTAAGGGTGACAATTTCTATTCCATCTATTTTGTTTTCTTTTTTTTTTTAAATTAGCATTAACTTTTTCCTTTCAGCCCTTTTTTTTACTATTTCTCTCCCTCCTCATAATTCTAGCCTTCTAAATCATATATATATATTCCTCCATTTGTTTTCCCAGTCCATTGTAGGAACTCCACTTTTTTTCCTATTACTCTACACTGCCTACACAAGTTAAATATTCATCTCATTAAGTCTCATTTTGCCCCTCTTCTAACTTTTATCAATACTACTATTATCCTTCTGCCTTCTTTATATCTTTTGATTCCTCTGGCCCTAACCTTTTGCCTTCAAGGGAACATAGAAAGAAGCAAGGAAGTAAAAGAAGAAGAGAAAGTGCCAAAGAGAAAACTAAACTCACACGAAGAACCACCAGCTAAATAAAACTCTAGAGCATAGAGAAAAGCTAATCAACTGAACAAACCCATCAAGAAAATATGATGACCAGAGGGCAACAAAAAATACAAATGATTCTGAGAAACAGGAAAACATGGACCAGTCCAATGAACAAAATAAAAACCAAGAAGCGATGCAGAACATTGAAAAAGTAATCAAAGATATCCAAACAAATATCATGGACCAACTTAAAGAAGTGAAGGAAGAGATCAAGGATATAAAGAAGACACTAGGAGAACATACTGAAGAAATTGCAAACATGCCTAAAAAGGTAATGGATATGATGGTGAACAAAGGCACAATCCAAGAAATCAAAAAGACGCTGGATTCACATAACAGCAGATTTGAACAGGCAGAGGAAAGAATTAGTGATATGGAAGACAATACACTGAAATTAAAGAGATAGTAGAACAGATAGACAAAAAGATAGAAAAAATCCAGGATGGACGCAGGGAATTAACCGATAACACAAAACACCCAAACATACACATTATGGGCATAACAGAAGGAGAAGAGGAGGGAAAGGGAACAGAAGGAGTGTTGAAGGAAATAATGGCTGAAACTTCCCAACACCATTGAGAGAGATGGATGTGCAGATCTAGGAAGCACAGCACACCCCAAATAGTATAAATCCCGACAGGCCAACTCCAAGACATATACTTGTCAAATTGTCCAATGCTCAAGACAGAGAGAAAGTACTCAAGGCAGCAAGAGAAAAGAGAACCATCACATACAAGGGAAGCGCAATAAGATTAAGTGCTGATTTCTCAGCTGAAACCATGGAGGCAAGAAGGCAGTGGTATGCCATAGTCAAAATACTAAAAGAAAAAAACTTCCAGCCACAAATTCTCTATCCAGCAAAACTGGCATTAAAAAATGATGGAGAATTCAAAATATTCACAGATAAACAGAAATTAAGAGAGTATGTCAATAAGAAACCAGCACTTCAAGAAATACTAAAGGAATCTCTACAAGTTGAAAGGAAAAGACAAGGGAGAGAGAGTTGGAGGAGAGTTTAAAAACAACTGAAAAGACAAAAAGAGCAACAAAATAACATATGACATATATTAACCCAAATAAAAAATGGCTGAAGTAAGAAATTCATTATGAGTAATAACACTGAATGTTAATGGATTAAATTCACCAATCAAAACACACAGATTGGCAGAACGGATAAGAAAATATGATCCATCTATATGCTGTCTACAAGAAACCCACCTTTGACCCAGGGATTCAAGGAGGCTGAAAGTGAATGGCTGGAAAACAATTTCACAAGCTAACAATTGCCAAAAAAGGGCAGGAGTAGCTATTCTAATATCAGACAAAATAGACTTTAAATGCAAAACTATTGTAAGAGACAAAGATGGACACTACATATTAGTAAAAGGAGTAATCTCTCAAGAAGAGAGAACAATCATCAACATTTCTGCACCTAATCAGGGTGCCTCAAAATACATGTGGCAAAATCTGGAAAAACTAAGAGGAGAAATAAATGCCTCTACAATTATAGCAGGGGACTTCAACACACCACTAAAATCATTAGACAGAACATCTAGACAGAGAATCAATAAAGAAACTAAGGCACGCAACAATACATTATAAGCCCTGGACTTAATAGACATATATAGAACACTACACCCAAATACAGCGGGATATACATTCTTCTTAAGTGCACATGGAACATACTCCAAAATAGACCACATGCTAGTCCACAGAACAACTCTCAATGAATTCAGAAAGATTGAGATTATACAAAGTAATTTCTCTGAGCACAACAGAATGAAATTAGAAATCACAAAGGGTCAGAGAAACAGGTTAGGCACAAGGATATGGAAGTTAAACAACACATTCTTAGACAAACAGTTGGTCAAAGAGGAAATCTCAAAAGAAAACAGTAACTACCTTGAAACTAATGAAAACGACAACACAACATATCAAAACATATGGGATGCAGCGAAAGCAGTCCTGAGAGGGAAGTTCATAGCCATAAATTAATATATTAAAAAAGAAGAAAGAGCTAAAATTGAAGACCTAACTGCACACTTGGAGGAATTGGAACAACAACAGCAAACTAAACTTAAAGGAACTAGAAAGAAGGAAATAACAAAGATTAGAGCAAAACTAAATGAAATAGAGAATAAGAAAGCACTGGAAACAATAAACAAAACCAAAAGCTGGTTCTTAGAGAATATCAATAAAATTGACAAACCCTTAGCCAGAGTAACAAAGAAAAAGAGAGAACAGATGCAAATACATAAAATAAGGAATGAGCAAGGGGATATCACTACTGACCCCACAGAAATAAAGAGTATCATAAGAGGATATTTTGAAAAATTATATGCCAACATGAATGATAATTTAGAGAAAATGGACAAGTTTCTAGAAACCCACAGCCTTCATTGATGAAATAAGAAATAGATGAACTCAACAGTCCAATTACAAGTAAAGAGATTGACTCAGTCATCAAAAACTTCCCAACTAAGAAGAGCCCAGGACCAGATGGCTTCACAGCTGAACTCTACCAAACATTCCGGAAAGAGCTTACACCAATTCTACTTAAGTTCTTCCAAAAAATAGAAGTAGAAGGAATATAGAAGTAGAAGGAATATTAGGGTAATGATGATGCCAACATTACCCTAATACCAAAACCAAATAAAGATACCACAAGAAAGGAAAATTACAGACCAATTTCTCTAATGAACCTAGATGCTAAAATCCTCAACAAAATATTTGCTTATCACATTCAGCAGCATATCAAAAGGATTATACACCATGACCAAGTGGGTTTCATCCCAGATATGCAAGGATGGTTCAATATAAGAAAATCAATCAATGTAATACACCACATAAACAGATTGAAAGGAAAAAACCACATGATCATCTCTATAGATGCAGAAAAAGCAATCGACAAAATACAGCACTCTTTCCTCATAAAAACACTACAAAAGATAGGAATAGATGGAAACTTTCTGAATATGATAAAGGGTATATATGAAAAACCCAAAGCTAACATCATTTTCAACGGTGAAATCCTAAAAGCCTTCCCTCTGAGATCAGGAACTAGACAAGGATGCCCACTATCACCACTCCTATTTAACATTGTCTTAGAAGTACTTGCACGAGCACTGAGACAAGAAAAGGACATAAAAGGCATCCAGATTGGAAAAGAAGAAGTAAAAATTTCATTATTTGCAGATGACATGATCCTATACATAGAAAGCCCTGAGAAATCTGCAACAAGGCTTCTAGAACTTATAAAGTAATTCAGTAATGTTGCAGGCTATAAGATCAATGCTCAAAAATCAGTAGCATTTCTATACAACAATAACGAACAAACTGAGGAGGAAATCAGGAAAAAAATACCATTTACAATGGTAACTAAAAGAATCAAATACCTAGGAATAAATTTAACTAAAGATGTAAAGGACTTATATACAGAAAACTACACAACACTGTTAAAGGAAATCAAAGAAAACTTAAATAAATGAAAAAATATTCCCTGTTCATGGATAGGAAGACTAAACATCATCAACTTGTCTATCCTACCCAAACTAATCTACAGATTTAATGCAATCCCAATAAAAGTCAACACTGTATTTTTTAAGGAACTGGAAATACTAACCACAAAATATATTTGGAGAGGCAAGAGGCCCCGAATTGCCAAAGACATATTGAAAAAGAAAAATGAAGTTGGAGGTATCACACTACCTGACTTTTAAACATACTACAAAGCTACAGTGATCAAAACTGTGTGGTATTGGAATAAGGATAGCCCTACTGACCAATGGAACCGAGTTGAGAGTTCTGATATAGATCCTCACATATACAGTTATCTGATATTTGACAAGGCCACGAAGCCCACTAAGTTTGGAGAGAATGGCCTCTTTAACAAGTGGCACTTTGAGAACTGGATATCCATATCCAAAAGAATGAGAGGATTATGTCCATATGGGTGATGGCTCAAAGCCTGCTCTTCTCTTACTGTCCCTTGTTAACCTATCTTTCAGACAATGGTACCATTGAGGGTGGTGGGACACACTTGTGGGAGATGGTTGTGTGGGATGTGGTGGGAGGTGTGGGAAGTGGGCAACATGGGAATTCCAGTGCGTTCCATGTAATATTTTAGGTAATCTAAGCACCTCTTAATATATATATATATATATATATATATATATATATATATATATATATAAAACATTTTTGTGCGCAAGTGCACATATATGCATATATATTTATATATCATTTTACAAATATTGGTATGTATTGTGAAAATTTTGATTTTTACCCACAATAAAAAATAAATAAATTAAAAAAAAAAAAGAATGACAGGAGAATACCATCTCACAACTTATACAAAAATCAACTCAAGATGGATCAAAGATCTAAATATAAGAGCCAAAACCATAAAGACCTTGGAAGATAATGTAGGGAAGCATCTACCGGACCTTGTAATAGGAAATGGTTTCATGAACTTCACAGCCAAAGCATGAACAGCAAGAGAAAAAATAGATAAATGGGATCTCAGCAATATTAAAATCTTCTGCACCTCTAAGGATGTTATTAAGAAAATAAAAAGGCAGCCTACCCAATGGGAGAAAATACTTGACAACCATTTATCTGATAGGAGCCTAATATCCTGCATATATAAAGAAATCCTACACCTTGAAAATAAAAGGACAAACAACTCATTTAAAAAATGGGCAAGTGGCCTGAAAAGGCACTTCTCCAAGGAAGAAATACAAATGGCTAAAAAGCACATGAAAAAATGCTCAACATCACTTACTATCAGGGAAATGCAAATCAAAACTACAATGAGATGCCATCTTACACCCATCAGAATGGCAGCTATTAAAAAAACAGGATACACTAAATGTTGGAGAGGATGTGGAGGAATAGGAACACTCATCCACTGCTAGTGGGACTGTGGTATGGTCCAGCCACTGTGGAAGACAGTTTGGCGGTTCCTCAGAAAACTAACAGTAGATCTTCCGTATGATCCAGCAATTCCACTGCTGGGTATATACCCAGAAGAACTGAAAGGAAAGACGCAAACAGATATATGCACACCAATGTTCATAGTGGCATTGTTCACCATTGCCAAAAGTTGGAATCAGCCCCAGTGCCCATCAACAGACTAATGGATAAGCAAAATGTGGTTCATACATACATTGGAATATTACTCAGCTGTAAGAAGGAATAAAGTGCTAACACATGGAATAACGTGAATGAATCTTGAAGACCTTATGTTGAGTGAAGCAAGCCAGGCGCTGAAGGATGAACAGTATATGACCTCACTGATTTGAGCTGAGGAAAGTGAGCAGTCTCTGAGAACCATTGTCTGAAAGGTAGGTTAACAAGGGAGAGAAAGAGAAGAGCAGTCTTTGAGCCATCACCCATATGGACATAATCTATGGTAAAGGGATAGAGTATAGTTGCATATTGAAGGATAGGACAGATGGGTAGTGATATTACTGAGTTTGGTGGTGCAGCGTTGACAGGTGGGTAGATTAGAAAGGGCAGGTTCAAATACCCAGGGCATGTAACTATGAATCTTGACATTCCATGAGTCAAGACAGGGGAGTGTCATATGCCCCAGGGGGGTGGGGAGATAGGAACAGTTAAGATCTAATGGGGTATTTAGTGGCCATGGGACAGGTTTTTCATTATCTTACAGTAATCGACACAGGGCATGGTAAATATCATCAAAACTTATTAAACTGTATCATCTAAATTGTAAACTATACTGTAAATCATTGACAATGTTTAGTTGCTATATTTTGCTGTCTGTATAACAGTTATAACAATGCTAACACCCCCCCCCAAAAAAAAAGGGTTTTAATATGGGATGGGGAATGGGGGGTGGTTTGGTATCTGGGAGTCTCCGGTACTCTGTGTGTGACTTTGCTGTGACCTAAAACTTCTTTGAAAATTAAATGAAAATTTGGGAGGCAATGGGGATTGAGAGGGGGAAGGTGTCACGGCACACCGGACATCTGATAACACAGTGATAAAAGGAAAAAAAAAGAATATACATATATATATATATGTAAATATATATTTTTTTAAAAAGGCATTTCTTTTGCTTTTTTCCCCATTTTTTTGAATGTCCCAATCTGCTAATTATATTTTGTTTTGTTTTGTTTTTTTGTTTGATTGTTTGCTTGTTTGTTTTCCTCCTGAGTTTCCTTATGTTTGTCTCTTGCATGTAAGCTTATCATTGTTGTTTCTTTTTCCTATTAAGTGTATTTGATTATTTTGTGGACTACATGTTCATGGAAGATTTAGATCACAGAAGGGTTACAATGGGTACTGCAGGGGATTATTGGTGGGGGGTGTCTGGGAGGGGGGGATACATGGGAATAAGTTCATCTGAATATACATGAAAGATATACAAAATTGTTCAAAAGTTCAAAGGATGGGGCATGGTCACAGTGGGTCGACAATCACACAATAAATGAGGGAATCTGAATTCCTAGACTGGAGAGCTCTGCCACATTCTCCAAAGGAGCAGCAACAGTCCTCTGAGTGCAGGGACAGTGTCTGACAAAAGTGGATGGCCCACTGATGAGTTCTTTTTATTGATGACTACCCTTAGGAGTCTTTGCTCTTGTAACTGAAACTTAGCTTACTGTTATGGGGTGCCTAAGGGTTGCCACCTGAGAACCTCCTTGTTGCTCAAATGTTGCCTCTCTCTAAGCCAAACTCAGCATATGAATGCATTACCTTCCCCCCAATGTGGGACATGACTCCCGGGGATGAGCCTCCCTGGCAACGAGGGATTAATACCAAGTGCCAACTGGCAACACAACTGGAAAAAGACCTTGAATAAAAGCGGGAAAATGTAAAGACAAATGAGTTCAAGTGGATAAGAGATTTCAAAGAGAGTCGGGAGGTCATCCCAGAGGTAACGCTTATGCACACCTCAGTAGGAGCTCATAGAACATCTAAGTGCCTATCACCCCACACAGAGGGGCTCCTGAGTGCTCTGGAGACACCCAGGTCCTATATAAGGGGGGATAGCCCCAGAGACTGATGCCTTATCAGTGGGCTTTATTTTGGAATCTGTGCTCCTGAGAGTGACAGAATTGGACTCAAATAAGTCCTCCCTGCACATGGTTCATCAGTCCCTTCTATTCAAACCTATATGTGATGCTGGAGTTTTTAGGTATACTTCCAGAGACTGGAGCCTCTGGCCTACCTATGTGCCAGGTGTGGGTGGAATCTCGGTGTAGCTGCAACTCCTACCCTACAGCTCAATGGACTCATCCAAGTCACCTGGCGAGGAGACAACGATGGGCAATGGACATCCCAGGGAATGGAGAGGGCCTGCATCTGCAGGCAGGATCATCCCACCCACCATATCCTTGAGATATAAGCCCTCTCTCACTTGGAGGTGGAGTGGACATCACCAGTCCCCTCAGGATTGGGGGAAGAACTATGGACTAGAGTGGACTTGATGGTATTCTGTTATGCACATATGGTGATTCTAGCAAAGGAAGAAATTATAACAGTGAGGTGGAGCCAGTGGCCACTGGACACTTTCGTGGCAAGGAGGGGATGTGCAGTTGAAATACAGGGGCTTTTTCGGGATTTGGAGGTTGTCCTGAATGCTGTTGTGGTAACGGATGTAGGCCATTTTAAATCAGCACACACCATTCAGAACTGTGTGGGAGAGAGTGTGGTATACGATGTGAACTGTGGTCTATGGTTGATGGCAAGGACCCAGGATGTGTAAGTCCATTGAAGGTGATGGGCCACACTTGTGGGAGATGTTTGTGTGGGATGTGGTGGGAGGTGTCGGAGGTGGGAAACATGGGAACCCCGGTAGGTTCCGTGTAATATTTTAGGTAATCTTAGCACCTCTTAATATATATATAACATTTTTGTAAGCAAATGCTCATATATGCATATATATTTATATATCGTTTTACAAATATTGGTATATATTGTGAAAACTTTGATTTTTACCCACAATAAAAAATAAATAAATTTTAAAAAATGGAGGATATATGTGAACACAGTATTTTCTACATTACTTTTCTATAAACCTACATCTCTAATTAAATAAATAAATAAATAAATAAATAAATAATAAGTTGAAATTAAAAAAAAAAAGTGAATATGACAAGGTCACATGATAAAATTTCATTGTACAAAATTCAAATGATTTCATATATACCAGCTATGAGCAATTTGAATTTGAAGTAAAAAATATTATTTACAGTAACGTTAAAAATGAAATGCTTAGACCTTAATCTAACAAAAATATACAGGTTATATGTGAGGAAAACTAAAAAACACTGATGAAAGAAATTAACCAGATTTAGAGAAAGGCAAATAGATTCCATGTTCATGGATTAGAAGATTCAATATTGTTAAGATGTCAAGCCTCCACCTTGATCCATAGATTCAATGCAATCTCATCAAAACCCAAGCACATTTTATTTTGTAAATATTAGAAAAAAAATTCTAAAATTTATGTGGAAATCAAAGGATTTAGAACATAATACTGGGAGGGAAGAACAAATTTGGAGTGCTCACTACCCAATTTCAACACTTAATATAAAGGCATAGTACTTAAATCAGTGTGATATTAATATTTTAGGTAATCTAAGCACCTCTTAAAATATATGTATATATATATATAAAAAATAACATTTTTGTAAGCAAATACACATATATGCATATATATTTATATATCATTTTACAAATGTTTGTATGTATTGTGAGAATTTTGATTTTTACCCATAATAAAAAAAAAAAAAAAAAAAATAAAGCAACTGAAGAATTCTTGGAGACAATAAAAAAATAAAAAAAAAAATAAAAAAATCAATTAGCTCAGTGGCTCTCAGGATGGAATGCATACTGTAACAAAATAAATCTAAATGTATTAGAAATATATGACACAATTAGCTGCAATGATGAGGGTGGGGATAAAAGAGGTACTGACCTAAATAACTTAATGGAAAATATAATACAAAGGACAAAATAAACTGTACATAGACACTCCACTTTAGTTGATAAAGTTGTTTCTTTTGGGATGTTAATGATTGAACCACGGCCCCACAAAAAGCATGTTCAGGTCCCAACCCCTGGTCCTGTGGGTGTGAACCTATTTGTAAATAGGACGTTTGAAGATGTTATTAAAGTGTGTCCAAACTGAATGAACATGGACCTTAGTCTAATATGGCTGAAGTCCTTATAAGCAAAGAAAATGGGACACATAAAGAGAAGCCACAGGAGAAGCAAGAAGCTGGATGTAAACAGAACCCAGAAGAGAAAGAAGACACTTCCATGTATATTGCTAGATGATGGAAAAGCCAAGGAACCCCAAAGATTTCTGAGCAGCCAGAAGTTACTGACCCCAAGAGGTAGTAAGCCTTCTAACCTCTGAAAATGTGAGCCAATACATTCTTGTTGTTAAGCCAGCCCATTGCATGGCATTTGTTTTATCTGCCAGGAAATTAAAACATGGGGGCACCAGTTAGCAATTCTGAAAAACACTATGAACAATACCACCTGTATACTGGGAATGAACATATAAGTAAATTGATGGCAGATTATGGGAGCCAGGTTTCTCCTTGTCAAAGGGGGAGGTGGTAGTTACAAACAAGGAAGGGGAAAAGGCTAGAATAAACCATGTTCTATTGATTTATTGTTAGTGAATTCAAGTTTTGCTGAATGCAGACATACATGAATAATTATAGGTATGTGTATAAGCACATGCAGTATGCACACATATATCTGGAAGTTCTGTTAGGAGAGAAGGTCTAAAATCAGCAACTTGCAAGCAGCAATAAGCATGCTCTTTACTCAGATCTGGTTTCAAATACTCTTCTCTAATAAAAGGACCCAGGACTCCTTTGAAAAATGACTGATTCTAGGCCTGGGTAGAGAATATAGAAGATGACCCTGGAGCATTTTTAGTGCCAGAAAGTAAGGACACCATAAAACAACCAATTATAATGGAAGTATATCAGAGAGAGAGAAGCCAACTAACACAGCTCCAAAAAAGTTGGAAAAGTTTGAGCAACAAAATAAATAGCATAGTATTAGATTATAACACAAAGTATAAAAAAGTCCATGAGTCCACATTGCTATCAATAAATTATTGAATAAATAAGCAAAAGAAGGAGAATAGATAAATCTTCCATAATGAAGGATTCCAAATAATTTATATAAATACTGCCCCCTCAATGAGGAGCGACATAACTTTCCATCCCTTACATGTAGGATGTACATAGTGAACTCATTTGAAAGAATACAATATGGATGGGGCGGTTTACAGTGAAGAAGTATGATAGTATTATTCCAGTCATGTGATCAAGTTTAACATTTTCAGTAATAAATTGTGTTGATAGTATGTACCCTTGATATGGTGTGATGAAATGGCATTTTGTGGTATTCTTTCCCAAAAAACATAATGCTAGTCCAATAGTGAGGAAGCAGGACATTCTACAAAATACTCCTTCAAACTGTCAAGGTAATTTAAAGAAAAAGAAAAGTTAGAGAACTGTCACAGTCTAGAGGAGCCTAAGGGGGCATGACAAAAAATGGAATGTGATATCCTTCATATGATCTTGGGACTAAAAGTGGATAACAGGGAAAAATCAAGAAAATCCAAATAAAGACTGTACTTTGGTTAACAATAATGTCTCACTATTGTTTCATTAGTTTTAACAAATGTATCAAATGAATGTAAAATATTAACAATTGGGGAATCTGTGTGTGAAGTATAACGGGAATCCTCTGTACTCTAACTTTTATTTGAATCTAAAACTAGTCTAAAATAAAACATTTAATAGAAAATACATAAGCATCATATGTATAATATTATCTTACGTATGATAACTACAGCATAAGGAAGAGTGTGTATGGAAAGTAAATTGATCAATGTGATTTCACTACCTGCTTCACAATGTTTATTTTAAGTAGTCTGTGATATGTTACGTCTGTATAGGGTAATTCCCCAGAGCAACTGCCAAAAAACACAAAAAGGTATAGATAAAATGCCATTAAATAAATTAAAATTTGAATTTTAAAATATTCCAATAATTCAAAAGAAAACAGGAATGAAGTAACAAAGGAACAGATCACAAAGTGGAAAAACAAAATATATAGTAAATTGGTGGACTTAAATACTACTATATCAATAATTGCAAGAAACATTAATAGAATAAACCGTCAAATAAAAGCAGAGATTGTCAGAATAGATAAAAAAGAAATACTAAAGTATATGTCATCTATAGTAGTTGCAACTTCAATATAAAGACACTGACAGCACAAAAGTAAATGGATGAAATAGATATGATAGGAACATGGTGAGCATAAAAAAGCTGTATTGGCTATGTTAATATAATAAGAAACAGACCTTAAGAAAAAGAGCATTGATAGAGATAGGGAAATAGTTCATACTAATAAAAAAGCCAATTCTGGAAGATATTACAATCATAAATATATATGTGCCTGATAAGAGGACTCAAAATATGTGAAGAACCAAGTGACAGAATTAAAGATTAAAATGGGCAATTCCATGATCATAACTGGATTTTTCACAAACCAATCACGAGTAAAGAAATTGAAACTGTCATAAAAATCCTTCCTAAATGCAAATTTCCAGGACCAGATGGCTTCACAGGTGAATGTTACCAATTATATAAAGAAGATCTAATAGTAATTTTGCTCAAACCCATCCAAAAAATTGAACAAGAAGGAACACTATCAAACTCATTCTATAAAGGTAACATCTCCCTAATACCAAAGCAAATAAAGACATTATGAAAAAAGAAAATTACAGAACAATTTCTCTAATGAATATAGATGCAAAAATCCTCAATAAAGTAGTTGCTAACTGAATCCAAAAACACATTTTAAAAATTATACATCACAATCAAGTGGGCTTTATACAAAGTATGTAAGGGTGGTTCAGCATAAGAAAATCAACTAGTGTAATATACCACATTAATAAATTGAGAAGAAAAATCACATGATCATCTCAATAGATGCAGAAGTGGCATTTGACAAAATACAACATCCTTTCCTGATAAAAACATTCTGAAAGATATAGGAATATAAGGAAACATTTTCAATACGATAAAGTACATATATGAAAAACCTGCAGTTAATATTGTATTCAATGGTGAAAGACAGAAAGCTTTGCCACTGAGATCGGGAACAAGACAGGGATGCCTACTCTCTCCACTGATATTCAATATTGTGCTAGAAGTCCTAGTTAGAGCAATTAGGCAAGAAAATGAAATAAAAGGCACCCAAATAGGAAAAGAAGAAGTAAAACTGACATATGTTCCAAAATGGATGAATGTTGAAAACACTATGATAATTGAAATAAGCCAGTCACAAAAGGCCATATGTTGTATGATTGCACTTATTTGAAATATCCTAAATAGACAAATCCATAGGAACAGAAAGCAGATCAGTGGTTGCAGAGTCTGGCAGGGAGAGGGGGGAAGAATGGAGACTGACTATTAACAGGTAAGGTGAAATTTTTTGCTTTGATGAAAATGTTCTGCCATTAGATAGTTTTAATGGTTTAACAACTCGGTGGATATACTAATAACTATTGACTTGTACTCTTTGGATGGATAAATTTTATCATATCTTAGTTATATCTCAATAAAAATGTTATTTAAGAATACCTCATCAGGAAGATATAACAATCATCAATGTTTATCCAAATAATAAAACCCTCCAAGATACTTGAAGCAAAACATGACAGAATTTTAAGGAGAAATAGAAATTTTAATGAATATAATTAGGGATTTCAAGAGCCTACTACAATATTTTTTTAGAAAATGACAGAAAACTAGCAAGTATACAGAAAACTTGTAAAATATTATCAGTCTACTCTTCCACAACCAGTATATAGAGAGTACACTAGCTAACAACTGATTAATACACTTTCTTTTCAAATGTATATAGAATATTCTCCAAGATAAACCATATATTAAGTCATAAAAGCAGTCTCAATACCTTAAAAATTGAAATTGTACAAAGTATATTTTCCACCTACAGTGAGATTAAATTAGAAATCAAAAATAGAAATAAATATGGAAAACACCCACATATTAGCAATTTAAATAATACACAAATAATAAGTGAGTCAAAATAAATCAAAAGTGAAATTTAAGAGTTCTGAACTTAAAAAAATTAAAAACATAAAAATAATGGGATGAAATTAAAACAGTATTTTTAAGATTAAATATACTTTATTATTTTTAATATATTTTTTATTAATTTTTAAAAGATACTTAGATTACATAAAATGTTAAATAAAAATATATAAGGGATTCCCATATGTCCCACTCCCCACACCTCCCACCTTTCCTCACATTAACAACTTTTTTCATTAGTGTGGTTCATTCATTGCAATTGATGAACACATTTTGGAGCGTTGTCACTAAGTATGGATTATAGTTTATATTGTAGTTTACATTCTCTCCCACTCAATTCTGTAGGTTGTGGCAAGATATGTAATGGCCTGAATCTGTCATTGCAATGTCACTCAGGTTAATTCCAAGTCCTGAGAATGCCCCCATATTGCACCTCTTTTCCCCTCTCCCTTACTACAGCACATCCAGTGTCCACTGTCTCCACATCAATGATATAATTTCTTCCATTGCTAGAATCACAAGTCTATAGTAGAATACTAGTAAGTCTACTCTAGTCCATATTTTATTCCCCAATCCTGAAGATTCTGGGATGGTGATGCCCACGCTGCCTCAAATTGAGAGGGGGCTTCGATCCCGTATGGCTGATGGATGGGACTCTCTTGCTTGCAGTTGTAGACACTCTTGGTTCCTCGGTGTGGTGTTTGTCCATCCTCACCTCCTTGTTAGTTGTCCTGGATGAGTCCAATGAACTGGAGAGTAGGTATAGCAACTTTGCTGAGGCTCAGGGCACAGCTGGCACATGGACAACCCAGAGATTAATGTCTCTTGGATGTACACTTACCAATTATAGGTTCAAATAAAAGGGACAGAAGAGGCATGTGTAGGCAAGTCACATCTGAGTCCAACTCTGTCACACTCGGGAGCCCAACCTCCAAAGTAGGGCCCACTGGCAAAGCAACAAACTCCAGAGCTATCTGCCATGACCATAGGACCTGGGTGTCTCCAGAGGCCTCAGGAGCCCCACTATTTGGGGTAGTATCTACCTTGGCCATCTATGAGATCCTGCTGAGATGTGCATAGGCGTTACCTCACTGATGACCTCACAACTCCCTTTGAAGTCTCTTAGCCATATACACTCACTTGTCTTTACCTTTCCCCCCTTTTATTCAAGGTCTTTTTCCAGTTGTATTGACACCTGGTGCTTGGTAGTAATCCCTTGGTGCCAGGGAAGCTCATCCCTGGGAGTCATGCCCCTCGTTGGGGGGAAGGTAGTGCATTTATATGCTGAGTTTGGTTTTGAGAAAGGCCACATTTGTACAATAAGGATGCTTTCAGGAGGTAACACTTAGGCACTCTAAAACACTAGGCTAAGTTGCAAATTTAAGAACAAAAGTCTCATAAGCACAGTCATCAATATCAAGAGCCCATCAATTGACCATCTTTCTTCACAAGTCATTGCCCCTGTACTTGGGGGACTCTTGCTGTTCCATTAGAGAATGTGGCAGAGCTCCCCAGAATGGGAATTCAATAATCTTTCGGTTGTTGTGTGATTCTCTACCCACTGTGGTAATGGCCCTTGAACATTTGAACATATTTATATACCTTATATATATGCCCAGGTGAACTTCCTCCCATGACTGAAACCCCACCCCATTGATCCTACCCTGCCATAGTTGTTACCTTTCTGTGATCCAAAAATTCTTCAAAAATGAAGCCAAGAATTTTGCCAAATTCAATTAACAAGAAAATGAAATAATAATGATAGGTTTAAACATAAATAAAATACAAAATAATTTGGAGAAACTAAAACTAAAAGTTAAAAATGGGGTGGTTAAAAAAAGAAAAGTATTAAAAATTTTAAAAAGAATAAAATAAAATTTTTTTTGATGTTTTGCCTTTCATCACTGTAATATCAGTTGTCCTGTAAGTACAGTGGCATTATCTTCCATTTTGTCCCCAGTGTCTTACTTTTTTTTATTGTCTTCAAAGAAGTTTTAGGTCACAGTAAAGCTACACACAGAGTATAAGGGACTCCCATATACCCAACATCCTGCCCCATTTCCCCCTTCCATATTAATAATCTTTTTACATGTGGATGGTACTTTTGTTACAACAGATATATAAATATTGAAACATAACTACCAACCATGGTCAATGGTTTACTTTAAGATTTACATTTTGGACCACAAACTTTTATAATTTTTTGATGAAATTTAACATGGCCTGTATTCATCATTGCAAGATCACGCAGAACACTTCCATTGCCCCCTAAATACCCGCTTTTCAATCTATTTTATTCCTCCCTCCCCCTCCCTTCAGGGCCTACCCGGCCACCAGGCTTCACTCCTTGAAGGACAAGATTCTTAGATACCTGCAACAATGGTGAGGGTTGGACACATTAGTCTGTCCTCCTCTATTAGGAACTACCCAGGCTCTCTAGAGACAACCTCCCCTCTGTCTGGGAACATATCAGGCCTCCCCAGCATGGGAGTCCAACACCTTCCTGCTTATTATGTGGGTCTTCTCCCTCTGGTACAGCACACTGTGAAAAAATGATCACTCGCACATTCTCTAGAGGAACGTCCCAGGTGAGCCCTGTCCCAAGTGCCACCCCCTCACTCAACACCCTAATCTTCTATCTAGTTGTTCTATTTATTGATGTGAGTGGCATGCTGAAGTGTCCAACTACTATTTTAGAGACATATATTTCTCCTTTTAGTTTTGCCAGAGTTATTTAATAACTGTTACTCCTTCCTGGTGGCTTGTCCCTTTTATTAATATATAATGGTCTTCTGCATCCTTATCACTTTTTTGCATTTAAAGGCTGTTTTTGTCTGACACCAGTATAGCTACTCTTGCTCTCTTTTGGGTACTATTTGTGTGAAATATCTTTTTCCAACATTTCACTTTTTTTCTATTTGTATCCTCGGGTCTAAGGTGAGTCTCTTGCAGACAGCATATGGATGGCTGATGTTTTCTTATACATTCTGTGAGAATATGTCCTTTGATTTGGGAGTGTAATCCATTAACATTAAATGTTATTACTGTAAAAGTATTACTTTCTTCAGCCATTTTATCCTCTACATTGCATATGTTATATATTATTTTTGTACATCTCTTTACCTTTTTGGTTACCATTTATGATAGTCTTCACTTCTACACTCTCTTCCAAAACCCTCTCTCTTGTCTTTTCTGTTCTTGCTGCAGAACTCCTTTTAGTGTTTCCTGCATAGCTCGATTCTTGTTTATGAACTCTCTTTTTTTTCTGTTTATCTGTGACTACTGTAAGCTTACTGTCATATTTGAAGGACAGTTTTGCTGAATAAAGAATTCTTGGTTGGAAGTTTTTCAGTACCATAATTATTTCATGCCATTGATTTCTTGCCTCTATGTTTTTTGAAGATAAATCTGCACTAAGTCTTATTGGACATCCCTTGTATATGATATATCATTTTTTCCTTGCTACTTTCAGAATTTTCTCTTTATCTTTGGCATTTGGCATTCTGCATGTAATGTATCTTGGGGTAATTCTGTTTTGATTTATCCTAATTAGAGTAGGCTGTGCTTCCTGCACACATATATTCATATCTTTCATGGTACTTGGGAAAATTTTGGCCATTATTTCATCAAATTGCCTTTCTGCCCCCTTTCCCTTCTTATCTTTTTCTGGAAATCCCATAACATGTATGTTAGTGGATTTCGTGTTATCAATCAACTCCTTGAGCCCCTGCTTACATTTTTTACATTTTTCCTCTCTGTTTTTCTCTCTCTTTTTCTTTAAAAAATTTTTTTTTGTTTTCCGTTCTTTCTTTTTGATTTCAGTTGTCCTTTCTCTATGTCACTGATTCCTTCTTCCATGATTTCAAATGTTCTGTTGTGCACCTCTATTGTATTTTTAATCTCACTTATTGTCTTTCATTCCCCTAAGCTTTATTTTTCTGTCCAAGATTTCAAATTTTTCCTTGTGCTCACTCAGTGTCTTCTTTTTATTTTATTTTTTGTACTGGGCTGGGGAATGAACCCAGGACCACATATGTGGGAAGCTGGTACTCAACCACTGAGCCACATTGGCTCTCCGGAGTTGAGTTTTTTTTTTTTTTTTTTTTTTTTTTGCTTGTTGTTTGTTTGTTTTGGGGAGGCACCAGGGGCTGAACTCAGGACCTCCCATGTGGGAAGGAGGTACTCAACTGCTTGAGGCACATCTGTTCCTCTCAGTGTCTTTTTAATGTATTTTATTTCTTTAGCCAAGTTGTCATTCACCACCATGATTTCATTAGGGGATTTGTGTGAACCTCATTGATTAGCTGTTTTAAATCCTGTGTCTTGTCTGAAGCTTTGATTTGTTCCTTTGCCTAAGTCATATTTTCTTTTCTCTTTGTATGGCTTGTAATTTTTTGCTTATGTCTTGACATCTGATTCTGATACTGAATTTACTTTGATATTCAGTTTCTCTTTCTTGCCTAGGGATTTACTGTTAAGTAACTGCATGCTATCACTGTTCTTTGACTCTTGAGCCAACTAGTACTATATATTTAGGATTGCCCCTGTTTAACTTCTCAAACTAGAGTTAAGGACCCAGCAATAGGGTGCAAGTCAGTTTCTAAGTGTCTTGGAGAGGGTGACAGTAAAGGTAACTGCTTGCCTCCTTTATTTATTTATTATTTTTCTTTTTCATGTACTTTTCTGGTTTGGCCAGCATGTGATGCTCTTTAGCAGACCTCTTGGCTCAGACCCCAGGTTCTGGGGGGGGTGGGGGATTCATTCAGTGTATCTCCTGAGGCCAATGTGTGGTGCAGAAGCAATGTCCTCAGGGCTGGTGTAGCGTTATAAACAAACTTTCTCAGAAGCTATTCTCCACCCTTGGCCGACCACACCCTCCCTCTTTCTGCCTCCTCAGCAACCAGCCTGGGGCAGTGGGGAGGGTTTTTGACAAGGCAAATTATCTGCAGGCTCTCAGGGCAGACAATGCCAGTGCTCCACCCAACCTGAAAGTGTGAGACCCCAATGCAGCAGACTAAGCTCACTGGCCAAAATCTGAATTTGCTGTAGTCTAAGTTCCTTCATCTCCCCTCTCTTGGGGAATAGGACCCCTGCAACACCCTCATCCTGCAGCCACTGAAATCCACAGCCACTGCAGTTGGCAAACTATTTGCTCCATAAGTGGAGGGATGGGTACCCACTGCTGTTTTGTAGCTCTACTCAATGATTTTTCTGGGAGCTGGGACTCCTTTCCTTCACCACTCTTTTCTTGGTGGTGTCTTGCCTTCCCCTGGTGTTCTGAGCCCCAGAGCAGCCCTCCAGAGAGTATCTGCCAGTGCTTTAGCTATATTTTCTGAGAAAGAAGTCATCCCTCTGCGTCTCTAATTCTCCATCTTCCCCTATAACTCATTTTGATGAGATTTTATACTTAATACTGTTACTGAAATGATTAAGGTTTTTTGAAATATTGTGATGGAATGAATGTATTTTGCAAATGGAAAGAACATGCATTTTGGGGGTCCAAAGGATAAAGTGTGGCAATTGGAAGCTTTCGTAGGCCCTAGAAAATCATGTCCTTACAGCTAATCCATTCTTGTGTATTTAAACCCATTTTAGGTGGGACCTTTTGATTAAATTACTTCAGTTCAGGGCCTTTGGTCAGATTGTGTGACCCAGAGTGGGTCTTAATACTCTTAATGGAGTCCTTTATAAATGGAGGAATAAAAGGCCACAGAAACAGGAAAAAATGCTGCAGAGAGAGAGGAACCCGGAAGCTCAGAAAGAAGCCTCAAGGAACCAGAAGCTGAGAAGAAGCCACTTGAGCCAGAATTTGAAAACAACAGGCCTGGATGAGAGGAGAGAGAAGAGCAGATGTTACCAAGTGCTTGATCACCCGTAGCTCCAGGTCAGGAAAAAAGAATCTTCTCCATTGTAAAAGCCAACCTATTTCTGGAGTATTGCTCCCAGCAGCTTTTAGCAAGCTAAAACTTCCTCCTAAATCTTTTTTCTAATGTTCTAATGTCTAATGTCTCCCTATTAGATTGTAAGCTCCCTGAAGTCAAAGAACGTTTTATTTTTCTTCTACATAATGCCTGTTAAGGCCTCAATGTATAGCAAAGACTCCATAATTTCTCACTAACAAATTGACTGAAAAATCCTTTAAAAAGCCTCAGTAAATGCAAGATAATGGTAATCAAGCCACTGTCTTTGAAGGGACAAGAAATTGAATACTATACTCTGGATAATATATTAGTACTTCTCAATGAAAATGCTATTGGCCTTTGGGATTAGATAATTTGTGCCACAAGAATTGTGCAGGACTGTTTTGAGCATTATAGAACAATATTAGTATTGCTTGACCCATACCACTTAATATCAGTATTCCTTCGCAGTCATTTTTTAAACAGTTTTCCAAAGTAATATTTTACTTTCCTGCCCTATTCTTTTTTTATATATATTTTTGTTACAGGAGTTGTGAACTTACAAAACAATCATGCACAAGTGTAGAATTCCCACACAACACCCCTTCACCAACACACCACACTATGGTGGAACATTTTTAAAGATTATGACATAATATCAGACTATTACCATCAACCATGGTCCATAGCTGCACAGTCATTTTGACAATTCAAAACACTTCAGAAATTGAAACTTGCGTGGTGGAAGTGTTTGGGTTCCAGGAGTATGAGGAAAATTCATGAATTGTGAGGGTAAAAGTTTTAACTGGGATATGCCTTACCAAGAAGGCTATCTTGTGAGCTAGTAAGCCTTATGTGAGAGTGACATTATATTACCCAATGAATGGATTTTTACAAATGCACAAACAAAAACCATTAAAAAGAATTTGATTCTGAAGTGGAAAGAAGAAATATTATTCAGAGTCCATCCTCAGTAACACCAGTTTCTTTTTTAAGTGTTTGATGAAAACTGCTTGACTTGAGATTATTTCGTAGGTCAAGTGGATGCTCCTTTTTATCCATTACCTATGGAAAATCCAAGAATGTAGAGACCATATACTTTTTTTTTTTTTTAATTATGGGTAAAAATCAAAATTCTCACAATACATACAAACATTTGCAAAATGATATATAAATATATATGCATATATGTGTATTTGCTTACTAAAATGTTATATATATATATATATATATATATTTTAAGAGGTGCTTAGATTACCCAAAATAATATTACACAGAACCCACTGGGATTCCCATGTTGCCCACCTCCCACACCTCCCACCACATCCCACACAAACATCTTCCACAAGTGTGGCCCACCACCCTCAATGAACTTACACATCCTGGAGCCTTGCCACCAACCATAGAACACAGTTCACACTGTAGACCACTCTCTCTCCGACTCAGTTCTGAGTGGTGTGTGCTGATTTAAAATGGCCTACATCCGTTGCCACAACAGTACTCAGGACAACCTCCAACTCCCAAAGAAGCCCCTGTATTTCAACTGCTCATCCCCTCCCTACCCCAAAAGTGTCAAGTGGCCACTGGCTCCACCTCATTGTTATAATTTCTTCCATTGCTAGAATCACCATATGTGAACAAGAGAATACCATCAAGTCCACTCTAGTCCATAGTTCTTCCCTCAATCCTGAGGGGACTTGGATGGTGATGTCCACTCCAACTCCAAGTGAGAGAGGGCTTATATCCCCTGGATATGGTGGGTGGGATGATCCTGCCTGCAGATGCAGGCCCTCTCCATTCCCTGGGATGGCCATTGCCCATCGTTGTATCCTCACCAGGTGACTTGGATGAGTCCATTCAGCTGTAGGGTAGGAGTTGCAGCTCCACTGAGATTTCATGCACACCTGGCACATAGGTAGGCGGGAGGCTCCAGTGTCTGGAAGTATACCTAAAAACTCCAGCATCACATATAGGTTTGAATAGAAGGAACTGGTGTACCATGTGCAGGGAGGACTTATTTGAGTCTAATTCTGTCACTCTCAGGAGCACAGATTCCAAAATAGAACCCACTGATAAGGCATCAGTCTCTGGGGCTACCCCCTCTTATATAGGATCAGGGTGTCTCCGGAGCTCTCAGGAACCCCACTGAGTGGGGTGATAGGCACTTAAATGTTCTATGAGCTCCTACTGAGGTGTACATAAGAGTTACCTCTGGGATGACCTCCCGACTCTCTTTGAAGTCTCTTAGCCGCTTGAACTCATTTGTCTTTACCATTCCCCCCTTTTATTCAAGGTCTTTTTCCAGTTGTGTTGCCAGTTGTCACTTGGTATTAATCCCTCATTGCCAGGGAGGCTCATCCCCAGGAGTCATGTCCCACGTTGAGGGGAAGGTAATGCAATCATATACTGAGTTTGGCTTAGAGAGAGGCCACATTTGAGCAACAAGGAGGCTCTCAGGTGGCAACCCTTAGGCACCCCACAACTGCAGGCTAAGTCTCATTTACAAGAGCAAAGACTCACAAGTATAGTCATCAATGAAAAAAAACACATCAGTGGGTCATCCTATTTTGACAGGCACTGTCCCTACACTCAAAGGACTATTGCTGCTCCCTTGGAGACTGTGGCAGAGCTCTCCAGGCTCGGAATTCAGATTCCCTCATTTATTGTGTGATTATCCACCCATCGTGACCATGCCCCATCCCCCGATCCTTTGAATGATTTTGTATATCTTTCATGTATATTCGGATGAACCAATCCCCACGAAACCCCCCCCCCAGACAACCCCAACAATAATCCTCCGCAGTACCCATTGTAACCCTTCTGTGATCCAAATCTCCATGAATATTTAGTCCATAAAATAATCAAATACACTTACTAGGAAAAAGAAACAAGTGTGATAAGCTTACAGGCAAGAGACAAACATAAGGAAATTCAGGGGGAAAAAAAAAAGAGAGAGAAGGAAAAAAACAAATAATCAAACAAAGAACAAAACAAAATAAAATATAATTAGTGGATTGGGACATTCAAAAAATGGGCAAAAAAGCAAAGGAAATGCCTTTAAAATATATATATATATATATATATATATTCTTTGTTTTTTCCTATCTCTTTTCTTTTTTCCCTTTTTTCCTTCCCTTTATCACTGTGTTATCGGATGTCTGGTGTGCCATGACACCTTCCTCCTCTCAATTCCCATTGTCTCCCAATTTTTCATTTAATTTTCAAAGAAGTTTTAGGTCACAGCAAAGTCACACACGGAGTGCCGGAGACTCCCAGATACTAAACCACCCCCTCTTCCCCACCCCAAATTAACTCCCCCCCTTTTTTTTGGTTGTTAGCACTGTTATAACTGTTACGCAGATAGCAAAATATAGCAACTAAACATTGTCAGTGATTTACAGTATAGTTTACAATTTAGATGATACAGTTTAATAATTTTGATGATATTTACCATGTCCTGTGTCCATTACTGTAAGGTAATGAAAAACCTTCCCCATGACCACCAAACCACCCATTAGATCTTGACTGTTCCCTTCTCTCCAGCCCCCCAGGGACCGTGATACCCCCCTCTCCCAACCCATGGAATGTCAAGATTCACGGTTACATGCCCTGGGGATTTGAACCAGCACTTCCTAATCCACCCACCCCCCAGTGCTGCACCACCAAACCCAGGAATACCACCACTCATCTGCCCCATCCCCCAACATGCAACCACACTCTATCCCTTTACCATAGATTATGTCCTTATGGGTGATGGCTCAAAGCCTGCTCTTCTCTTACTCTCCTTTGTTAACCTATATTTCAGACAATGGTTCTCAGAGACTGCTCACTTTCCTCAGTTCAGATCAGTGAGGTCATATACTGTTCATCCTTCAGTGCCTGGCTTGCTTCACTCAACATAAGGTCCTCAAGATTCATCCACGTTATTCCATGTGTTAGCACTTTGTTCCTTCTTACAGCTGAGTAATATTCCATTGTATGTATGTACCACATTTTGCTTATCCATTCGTCTGTTGATGGGCACCGGGGCTGATTCCAACTTTTGGCAATGGTGAACAATGCCGCTATGAAAATTGGTGTGCATATATCTGTTTGTATTTTTGTTTTCAGTTCTTCTGGATATATACCCAGCAGTGGAATTGCTGGATCATACAGAAGATCTATTGCTAGTTTTCTGAGGAACCGCCAAACTGTCCTCCACAGTGGCTGGACCATACCACAGTCCCACCAGCAGTGGATGAGGGTTCCTATTCCTCCACATCCTCTCCAACATTTAGTGTCTCCTGTTTTTTTAATAGCTGCCATTCTGATGGGTGTAAGATGGTATCTCATTGTAGTCTTGATTTGCATTTCCCTGATAGCAAGTGATGTTGAGCTTTTTTTCATGTGCTTTTTAGCCATTTGTATTTCTTCCTTGGAGAAGTGTCTTTTCAGGTCACTTGCACATTTTTTATATGGGTTGTTTTTCCTTTTATTTTCTAGGTGAAGGATTTATTTATGCAGGATATTAGGCTCCTATCAGATATATGCTTGCTGAATATTTTTTCCCATTGGGTAGGTTGCCTTTTTATTATCTTAATAACATCCTTAGAGGTGCAGAAGTTTTTAATTTTGAGGAGATCCCATTTATCAATTTTTTCTCTTGCTGCTCGTGCTTTGGCTGTGAAGTTCATGAAACCATTTCCTATTACAAGGTCCTGTAGAAGCTTCCCTACATTATCTTCCAAGGTTTTTATGGTTTGGGCTCTTATATTTAGATCTTTGATCCATCTTGAGTTGATTTTTGTTTAAGGTGTGAGATGGTATTCTACTCTCATTCTTTTGTATATGGATATCCAGTTCTCCAAGCACCACTTGTTAAAGAGGCCACTCTCTCCCAACAGAGTGGGTTTCGTGGCCTTGTCAAATATCAGATGACTGTATATGCGAGGATCTATATCAGAACTCTCAATTCGGTTCCATTGGTCTGTAGGGCTATCCTTGTGTCAATACCACGCAGTTTTGATCACTGTAGCTTTGTAGTATGTTTTAAAGTCAGGTAATGTGATACCTCCAACTTCATTTTTCTTTTTCAATATATCTTTGGCAATTCGGGGCCTCTTGCCTCTCCAAATATATTTTATGGTTAGTTTTCCCAGTTCCTTAAAAAATATACTGTTGACTTTTATTGGGATTGCATTAAATCTGTAGATTAGTTTGGGTAGGATAGACATCTTGATGTTTACTCTTCCCATCCATGAACAGGGAATATTTTTCCATTTATTTAAGTCTTCTTTGATTTCCTTTAAGAGTGTTGTGTAGATTTCTGTATATAAGTCCTTTACATCTTTAGTTAAATTTATTCCTAGGTATTTGATTCTTTTGTTTACTATTGTAAATGGTATTTTTTTCCTGATTTCCTCCTCAGTTTGCTGGTTATTGGAGTGCAGAAATGCTACTGATTTTTGAGCGTTGATCTTATAGCCTGCAACATTACTGAACTCCTTTATAAGTTCTAGAAGCCTTGTTGTCGATTTCTCAGGGCTTTCTATGTATAGGATCATGCCATCTGCAAATAATGAAATTTGGACTTCTTCTTTTCCAATCTGGGTGCCTTTTATGTCCTTTTCTTGTCTCAGCGCTCCTGCAAGTACTTCTAAAACATTGTTAAAAAGGAGTGCTGATAGTGGGCATCCTTGTCTTGTTCCCGATCTCAGAGGGAAGGCTTTTAGGATTTCACCATTGAAAATGATGTTAGCTTTGGGTTTTTCAAATATACCCTTTATCATTTTCAGAAAGTTTCCATCTATTCCTATCTTTTGTAGTGTTTTTATGAGGAAAGAGTGCTGTATTTTGTCGAATGGTTTTTCTGCATCTATAGAGATGATCATGTGATTTTTTTCTTTCAGTTTGTTTATGTGGTGTATTACATTGATTGATTTTCTTATATTGAACCCAACTTGCATATCTGGGATGAAACCTACTTGGTCATGGTGTATAATCCTTTTGATATGTTGTTGAATGTGATTAGCAAGTATTTAGTTAAGGATTTTAGCATCTAGGTTCATTAGAGAAATTGGTCTGTAATTTTCCTTTCTTGTGGTATCTTTATTTGGTTTTGGTATTAGGGTAATGTTGGCATCATATAATGAGTTAGGTAATATTCCTTCTACTTCTATTTTTTGGAAGAGCTTAAGTAGGATTGGTGTTAGCTCTTTCCGGAATGTTTGGTAGAATTCAGCTGTGAAGCCATCTGGTCCTGGACTCTTCTTAGTTGGGAGGTTTTTAATGACTGAGTCTATCTCTTTACTTGTAATTGGGCTGTTGAGTTCATCTATTTCTTCTTTCATCAATGTCGGCTGTTTGTGGCTTTCTGGAAACATGTCCATTTCCTCTAAATTGTCATTCTTGTTAGCATATAATTTTTCAAAATATCCTCTTATGATAATCTTTATTTCTGTGGGGTCAGTAGTGATATCCCCTTCCTCATTCCTTATTTTATGTATTTGCATCTGTTCTCTCTTTTTCTTTGTTAGTCTGGCTAAGGGTTTGTCAATTTTGTTGATATTCTCGAAGAGTCAGCTTTTGGTTTTATTTATTGTTTCCAGTGCTTTCTTATTCTCTATTTCATTTAGTTCTGCTCTAATCTTGGTTATTTCCTGTTTTCTACTTCCTTTAGGTTTAGTTTGTTGTTGTTTTTCCAATTCCTCCAAGTGTGCAGTTAGGTCTTCAATTTTAGCTCTTTCTTCTTTTTTTATATATGAAGTTATGGCTATGAACTTCCCTCTCAGGACTGCTTTCGCTGCATCCCATAGGTTTTGATATGTTGTGTTGTTGTTTTCATTAGTTTCAAGGTAGTTACTGATTTCTTTTGAAATTTCCTCTTTGACCCACTGTTTGTCTAAGAGTGTGTTGTTTAACTTCCATATCCTTGTGCCTAACCTGTTTCTCTGGCCCTTATTGATTTCCAACTTCATTCCGTTGTGGTCAGAGAAATTACTTTGTATA
>JAKSZT010054140.1:1546912-1600764 GCA_026826555.1 Tolypeutes matacus
CCCTCCCTTTTTTGGGAAGTGTCCCTTCCTCCTGGCTCCGCAGCGGCCCTGGTCTTATCCCTGGGTGGCTAGGTAAATCAGCTGCGTTTCCTGACCAAAATCCCCCCTCCGGTTCACTGGGTGCTGATTAGCTCGTTTGCTCTGTTCACACAAGGTCCAAGGGGTGCCAGGCAGCCAGTTCCCCAGAAAATAAAACTTTTTCGCTCCACCCGTGGCTCCAAATGTCCGTTTTATTTAATTTTATTTTTTTTTCCCTAATCGCGGGGCTCAGCCGCCTGTGCCAACCTCCACCAGCAGCCTCAAAACTCACGAATCTCCACCGTTCGGTCCACGCCACCGATCATTGCAGATATATGTCCCAAGCTTCTCACTCCATGCGTGCACAGCACAGACCCCCAGGCAGGACCCCGTCCACATTTGCCTTGCTCTGGGAGCTTGCAGTGTGCGCCCCCTCCTACACTAATGCCATCTTGGCCCCTCTGAGACCATATACTTTTAAGGATTTTGTTCTTCACCCAAGAAGTAACAAATCAAGAGTTAAAGGTTATCTAAAATTAAAAATGACTTATTTACCTAAATTTAGTGGCTCTGAAAAAGATAACACAGAACAGAATGAGGAATTGGAGCCTGGCTGTGTTGTTTTGGACCAACCAGATGCTGCTTGCCATTTGCAGCAACAACAAGAACCTTCTCCTCTACCTCCAGGATGGGAAGGGAAGCAGAATGTCCTTAGAAGGACATACTGTGTAAACCGTGAATCTAGAAGAACACAGTAGAAAAGACCTATACCTCAGGACAACCTAACAGATATTGAGAATGGTGACATTCAACTGCAAGCACAATGTGCCTTTATCACCAGGTGGTAAACATCCTAGGAAACAGAAAGTGATGACAATCAAAAGTCTTCAAAGAACTGGGAAATTATAAGAGAAGTTGAAGTCACCATGTATAGCAATCAGGCCTTTCCATCACCTCCACCATCAACTAACTTGGATGTTCAGACTCGTCTTGTGGAAGAATTAAATGCCAGACTCACTACTTGTAGAAATTCAGCCAACAGTCCCCCAGTATCCAGCTCAAATATTCCAGCAGAAGAGGCAGCTTACAAGCTTACACACTTGAGGAACAACCTACACTTCCTGTGCTTTTGTCTACTTCAACTGGATTACCACCAGGTTGAGAATAAAAACAAAATGAAAGAGGAAGATCGTATTATGTAGATCATAATTCCAGAACTACTATCTGGACAAAGCCCACTGTACAGGCCATGATGAAGACCAGTCAGCTGCCATCAAGCCAGAGTTCTTCTGAGGGCCCTCAACCACATATAAGTGAATCAGCAGAACAGGTGACCCTAATATCTGAAATTGAACAAAAGTTCCTTCCGAAAGGCTTGGAAGTCTGGCATGCACCAAATGGAAAGCCTTTCTTTATTGATCACAACACCAAAACTACCACCTGGGAAGATCCAAGATTGAAAAATTCCAGCTTGCCTGAGATGAAAGACATCACTTGATTCTTTAATGATCTAGGACCTTTACTTCCAGGATGGGAAGAGAGAAATCACAGATGGAAGAGTCTTCTACATAAATCAAAATATAAAAAGAACACAGTGGGAAGATCCTCACTTGCAGAATGAAGCCATAACTGGACCAGATGTGCTCTACTCCAGGGATTACAAATCAAAATATGAGTTCTTCTGAAGAAAGATGAAGAAGCAGAATGACATTCCAAACAAATGTGAAATGAAACTTTACCATGCATCTGTTCTTGAGGAGTCTTACAGAAGAATTATGGCTGTCAAGAGAGCAGATTTCCTCAAGGCTGGACTGTGGATTGAGTTTGATGGTGAAAAAGGATTAGATTAGAGATGAGTTGTCAGAGAATGGTTCTTCCTAATTTCAAAGGAAATGTTTAACCTGTATTATGGGTTGTTTGAATATTCTGCTACGGATAATTACACCCTACAAAAATTCCATACTCTGGGCTGTGTAATGAAGATCACCTCTCTTATTTCAAGTTTATAGGCTGGGCGACTGGAATAGCAGTTTATTATGGCAAACTGTTGGATGGTTTTTCATCTGCCCATTTTACAAGATAATGCTCCACAAGCCAATAACACTTCATGATATGGAATCAGGGATAGTGAATACTATAATTCACTGAAATGGACTCTTGAAAATGATCCAACAGAATTGGACCTCAGGTTTATCATAGATGAAGAACTCTCCAGACAGACACATCAACATGAGTTAAAAGATGGTGGATCAGAAATAGTTATCATCAAGAAGAACAAAAAGGAATATATTTATCTTGTATTACAATGGCACTTTGTAAACTGGTTCCAGAAGCAAATGGCTGCTTTTAAATGGGTATTTTTTCAACTAATACCACAGGATCTCATCAAAAGTTTTGATGAAAATGAACTAGAGCTTCTTATGTGTGGACTGGGAGATGTGGATGTGAATGATTGGAGAGAACACAAAGAGTATAAAAATGGCTGCAGTGCAAATCATCAAGTCATACAGTGGTTTTGGAAGGCTGTTTTAATGGTGGATTCAGAGGAAAAGAATAAGATTAATTCAGTTTGTCACTGGTACATCCCTATGAATATATTTTCTGAACTATATGGCTCAAACAAAATACAGTCATACAGTTGAACAGTGGGGTACCCTGAAAAGCTGCCAAGAGCACATACCTGCTTTAATTGCTTGGACTTGCCAACATATGAATCATTTGAAGAATTATGGGATAAACTTTAGATGTCAATTGAAAACACTCAGGATTTGATGGGGTTGATTAGGTTATAAATAATAACCTGCAGTGTTTTATTGCCACAATATTATTAATGAAATTTTGACTTAAAATTTTCCCAGAACTACTAAAACTTGGCTGTTTACACTTCTTAGATAGTTTAGAAAATGTAAAAGCTTTAGAAGCCATATGACAACTTTGTCATTATTTCAATCATTTTTGCATTGCATTTACAGTGTTTCATTCTATCTTTAGAGTTCATATTATAGGATATAAGTCCTGTCTACCTGAAATAGCAAGTTTTATTCTCAATATTTATCTCTTTTACAGTATTTGCCAGGCAGTTCTTCCCTAAACAACTGAAATTATAATTGTGGAATATTTGTGATAATTTTTATGTGTGAAAAATTAGATGCTTTGTGAAAAAGAAAACTGAAATTTGGGAAACATACTTTAATTTTGAGTAAACTACAATATATGTAGTTTTGCTTGCAGTTATTTACTATTATGTGGTCCTGCCTAATGCACGTTACTGTCAAGTTTTTTTTTAAAGTGTGTTGCCTATATTTTTAGTCAAGTGAATCATTTGCAAATAATGTTTACTTTACATATTAAAAGTATTTGGCTTTTGTTACTATGCAGTTTTGCTAAACAAGGTGGTTCATACGACATTTGAAGCAAGTTCAACTTTGCAATGAGTGAAAAGTACTAAAGCCTTCCTCTTGCTTGAGTATCCTTATAGTTCATTGGCATAGTCATCACTTTTTCATGTTTTAGTGTAGTTAGAAGAATTCCTTCTTCAAACATTAAACTAAAGCTCCACAAAGCAGTATTTCTAAGTGTTCCTTGAAGAATTAAGTTAAATGGATAGTACTTGCCTTTACTAGTCATTCTTCACACTTGCACAATTATGTAGTAAATATACATTTACAGAGTTTATTATGTTTACAGGTTAAGCTAATTTCTATAGTTGCATTTTTATATTTTCAGTACTTTGCTCAAAAAAACTATTTGTTAAAAAACCAAAGAATAGTTAATAATGCATAATTTGTGTTAAATTTATTACCATATTTCTTATGCTTTTAAAAATACTGTTTACTGCGAAAATTATGGTGTTCTATTTCAAAACAAAAACTCTTAAGGCAAATTGTTACAGATAGAATCTCACTTTATCCAAATTGAATATGAAATGATGCTTAGAGTGTGACTAAGCACTGAACTGGGTCCTGGGGGAAAGAGTGGTCAAATTCAAAGGAATCTATCAGTCACAGCCCTCAAGGAACTTATATTTTCATTAATTTGTAAACAATCAGATGTAGGAGTGAACAGAATAAGGTCAAAGGGAAAGTGTTATAGATATGCCAGTGCACCTGCAAAGATAAATTGTGCCAAGACTGTATTTATTCCTGGTTTTCATACTTATTTTAGAATAAATAAAGAATGCTCTTAAGATGATTAAACTTATTTCTCAATATGGTATTTTGGTGATTTATGAATCTATTATGTGTTAAATATTATGAAACTTATATATATATATATATTCTCTGAAAAAAATACACTTCCACACAATTCCAAATGCCTTTTTATAAGGTCAGTATCATGCCAGCTGAGAACCACAAACAGTTCCTGGCACTTATGGGTGTTCAATGAAAGTTTGTTATATAAAAGAAATAGAACATCCTTCAATGGGCACACCTCATAAATTTGGTAAGAGTGAACTAGGAACTATGTCTTCAAATTTCCTCATGGTGAAAAGAGAAAGATGGGGACTATAATCACCCATGAAATTCCTTTTGCTTCATAAGGATCCTTGAGTTTGTGTAAGATCAAATTCACAATTTCAATGATGGGTAGGATTCCTTAGAAAAAGAGGCACATGTGAGGATCTGAAGGTAAGAGTAACTATCTTTCCTGCAAGGGCGTTCCCTGATTGTTGTACTGAGTGAAAACTCCAAAATTTACCTCAGACAATCTGAGGAAGCAGACAACTAGTGTTATATATGCTACTTATGATCAGAAAACAGGAAAAGAGCTCATTAGCAGAAAACTTTAAATTCATAGTTTTCAACTCTGGCAGTACATTAGTCACATGAGAAGCTTTAAAATATATGAATGCCCATGCCCCACCTCAGACCAAAGGCATCAAAATCTGAAAATGGAACCTGGTATGGTATTTTTTAAAGTTCCCAGGTGAGTCTAAAGTATAAGTGTTAAGAACCATTAGTGTTAAATAAAAGGTCTAATCAGATTAGAAAATAGTATTTTATTTTGTTTTGTATTTTTAAGGATGATTTCAGTGTGCTATGGTGGAAAGAATATGCATTGCAGTTAGAACGACCTGGGTAACACTCCTGGCTTAGTGGCATACTAAATGTGTAAACCTTGGAAAATTGCATATTTCCTCTGATCTTCACTTTCTTCATCTGTAAAACAGAAATAAAAGTAGTACCTACCTCATAGGGTTTTTGTAAGAATCACATAAAATTGTGTGATTGAATTTAGTACATTTCCTTGCACTGACTAACTCAATAAAACTTTAAAAATATATTACATGACCACATGGGAATCCCAGTGGGTTCCGTGTAATATTTTGGGTAATCTAAGCACCTCTTAAAATATATGTATATATAACATTTTTGTAAGCAAATACACATATATGCATATATATTTATATATCATTTTGCAAATGTTTGTATGTATTGTGAGAATTTTGATTTTTACCCATAATAAAATATATATATATATATTACATGAAAATATAATCTCAGAGCTACTCTGTACATATTAATGAGCCAGGGAGAAGTATGAGAAAATTTCGTTTGTCAAAGCAAGTGGGTTATGATGACATCATAACTAAAGAGAACACATTTCAAGGGGGGGGGCGGGGGGCGGGCAGTAAAACCCTTCATGTTCCAGGTGCCCTGAAGATGAATCCTCTGACCACGTTTACTTCAGAATAGTGAAAGGAAATCCCCATTATCTGTCCTCAGTATAGGATACTCCTCCGTCAAGCGACCCGCACAGAAATACAAGAAGGGGAATCACTTCTGTGTGTCATCAAGCCTGTTTCTCACGTCCTCCTGAAATGTATGGCACAGATGGAGAAACAAATTAACGTCAGAAAGGTCACTTGCTTCAACATTGTGAGGATGTAAATGTTTTCAGCTAAGCATAAATCCACAAGCTTGACTCTTTGGGAGACTAATTTACTCCATTGTTCTTATCAAATAGAAATGATGCAGTGCTCACGATGGAAAAGCAGGGACAGCACTGGTGCCGTGGTTTGAATCCTTATAAATTAGTCACTTTATGGCACAATCAGTGTTTTGCTGTTAGCTACTGAGAGATCTTAGGAGTTTGAGAAATTGATAGTGGACAGGGCTGGGTGCCCAGAAAGCTCTGTATCTACGTTATTAAAATGTCTGCAGGCAGCGACAATATATAAACATATCCCCATTAATATATTGCAACATGGGAAAGAGCAACGGGTCTCTAGGTGAAAACATTGGGGCACCAATTTGGTCTGTTGGCACATTACTTCATTCATCCCTGAGCATTAATGACTTACCCTTTAAGTTGTTATCCTACAATATCCTTTTCAGCAAAGTCTGCAGACTCGGTGAACAAAATGGCTCATTTTATCTTATACGGTGGTGATGTCCCAAGATAATTAAATTTGGGGCAGCTTTCTTTAATATGTGGAGTCAGCACATCAAGCCATACAAGAAGCTCATAAACTTGTTCAAATATCACTTAATGCACTACAATTTAACTTGGCAAAAAGAGTATACTTTCTATACTTAAAAGGGCTCCAAACCTCTGCATAGCCAAGCAAAAGAATTAAGTGAATCTGCGCACAAGAAAGATGTCTATAACGTCTGCTTTTTTAACAGTTTTCTTGTCTTAAAACCAATAACTTCAGCTGTTAAAATGCATAATAACTTGGGATTCAGTACAAAATCTGCTAGTGGTCAGCACCAAAGGAAACTGAGGCTGATTTTAGCTCCCAAGTGAGACATTGTGTCTCTGTTTATGTATGTGTGTGTTAAAGTGTGGGAATGGAGTTTATATAAGGGATACTATTAAGTTATTATTCATTTTTGTACCCCCAGCTTCTAGTATAATGACAGGCACATGATAGATGTTTAATAAACATTTATTGAATAGAAAAAATAAATGCCTAGAGACAAGTCTTCCACAATTCGAACCTGGTTTAATAAGAAATGGAAAAAAAATGGTATAAGCAAAAAAATAGACAACGTGGACAAGATAGACAAATTCCTAGAAACACACGAACCATCTACACTGACCCTAGAAGAAATAGAAGACCTCAACAATTCAATCACAAGTGGAGAGATTGAAACAGTCATCAAAACCTCCCAAAGATGAAGAGCCCAGGACCAGATGGCTTCACCGGTGAATTTTACCAGTCATTCAAAGATGATTTAATACCAATCTTGCTCAAGCTCTTCCAAAAAAATTGAACAGGAAAAAATGCAACCAAACTCATTCTATAAAGACAACATCACCATAATACCAAAACTAGATAAAGATACCACAAAAAAGAGAGAAAATTACCGACCAATATCTTTAATGATTATAGATGCAAAAATCTTCAATGAAATAATTGAAAACAGAATCCAAAGCACATTAAAGGAATTAAAGATCAAGTGGGTTTTATCTGAGGTATGCAAAGGTGGTTCAACACAAGAAAATCAATAAGTGTAATAAACCACATTGATCCTCTCAATTGATGCTGAAAAGACATTTGACAAAATACAGCACCCTTTCTTGATAAAAACACTCCAAAAGATAAGAATAGAAGGAAGCTTTCTCAATATGGTAAAATGCATATATGAAAAACCTGCAGCTAGCATTGTACTCAATGGTGAAAGACCGAAAGCTTTCCCACTGAGATCAGGAACAAGACAAGGATGCCCACTGTCACCGCTGTTATACAATATTGT
Source organism: Tolypeutes matacus (assembly GCA_026826555.1). Lineage (NCBI taxonomy): Eukaryota > Metazoa > Chordata > Mammalia > Cingulata > Chlamyphoridae > Tolypeutes > Tolypeutes matacus. The sequence goes on from JAKSZT010054140.1 coordinate 1,554,634, forward strand.
GCTAGAAGATCTAGCTAGAGTAATTAGGTGCAACAAATAAATAAAAGTCACCCAAATGGGAAAAGAAGAGATAAAACTTTCACTATTCACTGATAATAAGATCCTATATCTACAATCTCCTGAAAAATCCACAACAGTGCTACTAGAACTAACAGATGAGTTCAGTAATGCAACGGGATTAAAAATTAATATGCAAAAATCAACAACATTTCTATACACTACTAATGTGAAATCTGAGGAGGAAATCAGAAAAAATCTGTTTACAATAGCAACTAAAACAATCAAATATTTAGGAATAAACTTAACCAAGGACATAAAGGACCTCAACAGTAAAGTGATTTTTGACAAGGCTGTCAGGTCCTCCCAGCTGGGCGAAAACAGTCTATTGAACAAATGGTACTGGGAGAACTGGACATCCATACCCAAAAGAAAGAAAGGGGAACCCTATCTCCCACTCAAAATGCATCAAATACCTAAATATAAAATATTGATATTATATATATATGTATATATATATATATACACATATATATGAAAATATATGTGACAACCATAACACTTCTAGAAGAAAATGTAAGAAAACATCTTCAAGATCTCATGGTAGGTGGTATTTTCTTAACCCTTACACCCAAAGCACGAGCAACAAAAGAAAAAATAGATAAATGGTTAAAACCTTTTGCACCTCAAAGGACTTTGTCAAAAGGGTGAAAAGTAGCCAACTCAATGGAAGAAAATATTTGGTAATCACATATCCAATAAGGGTTTAATATTCATGATATACAAAGAGATCATACAACTCAACAATAAAAAAGAAACACTACCCCATTAACAAAATGGGCAAAAGACTTGAAAAGACAATTGTCCAAAGAAGAAATACAAATGGCGAAGAAACACATGAAACAATGTTCAACATCACTAGTGATTAGGGAAAAGCAAACCAAAACTACAATGAGATATCATTTCACACCTATTAAACTGGCCACTATTAAAAAATCAGAAAACTGTAAATGTTGGAGAGGATGTGGAGCGATAAGAATGCTTATTCACTGTTTGTGGGAATGTAGAATGGTACAGCCACTGTGGAGGACTGTTTGGCAGTTCCTAAGGAAGTTGAATATAGACTTGCCCTGTGACCTGGCAATACCATTACTAGGTATATACCCAGAAGAACTGAGAGCAGAGATGAATAGACACCTTCACACCAATGTCCATACCAGTGTTATTCACTGTAGCCAAAAGTTGGAAACATCCCAGGTGTCCATCAACTGATGAACAGATAAACATGTTGTGGAGTATATACACAACGGTATATTATGCAGTGGTAAATAGAAATGAAGTCGCGAAGAATCTGACAACATGGATGAACCTGGAGGACATTTTGTTGAGTGAAGCAAGCCAGACACAAAAGGACAAATACTCTATGATTGTGCTATTACGAACTAAATATGTTGTGCAAAATCATGGATTTAATATTTAGAATATAGATTACCATAAAATAGAAGGTGAGTAGAGAATGGAAGCTGAAGGTTAATCTGTGAAGAATTGGTAAAAATGTTGTTTGTAAATCTTTGGAAATGAATCAAAATGGTGAAAGCATATCATGGTGTTTGTAACTAGCAGAGGTATTATATGGGTATGATAGTAGTTGAAAGGAAAAGTCTAAGGTCATGTATATTACTTGAAGGAAAGCTAAAAACTGTAACATGGTATTGTATAAGATAGTAAAACTTCCCGTAAAACACGAATATGGGTGATATTGCATATATATAACTGTTTTTTCAAAATATAAATACAAATATTTTTGAGAGAAGGAAAAAGAATAGCAACTATGTACAGCAGGAGAAGCATAAATAGATTGAGAGGTGATGTGTTTTGTTTGTTTGTTTTTTGTTCAATATTATTGAAATAATGTAAGTGCTCTAAGAATGGTTGAAGTGATGAATGCACAAATATGTGATTACAAGAAATACCATAAATTGTACACTTTGGATGGATTGATGCTTTATTAATTTGTATCAGTAAAATTGATTTGTTAAAAAAAAATAGCACAAGGTAAATGTCTGTCTCATATACCCCAGATAGAAGAGTATTTTATCAGAACACTGAGCATTATTCAGAGACTTTATTGAACACATAAAAACTAATTAAATAATTATTTGATTTTTAAAAGTAATTTATAGTTTATAATCAGAGTAAAAGATTGGGTAAACAAGATAATATGACAAATCATAAAATTCCCATTCTTACTACCATCTTCACTATGGGTCACTTTGCATATAATTCCTAGAATCTCTCTGTTAGGTAAACTACTGGTATTTTAATTGTAGCTAAGACTTTTCATATGACTATGAAGGCATTTTAGATAAAAAGTTTATAATACAATATATCTCACAGTCAATTTGATTTTTCCAGTTGTTCCCAAATCATCCCAGTGGTGACTATAGGTCCCCAAACACTCACTTTGAGTCTGAAAACACCCCGTTATGAATGACTCTGCTTACTGCTCCAGCCATCTTGGATGCCACATTTGCTCAAACCCTGCGATTACATTTCTCGGCATCTCAGGAAGCCAGTTAAGAAGGTAAAACTTTGCTGTAATAATGATTTTGCTAATTACAGAGAAAGGGCCAAGCCCGGAGGGGGACAATGAGAAGGTGGGTTTATCTTGGAGGTTAGTTCCAGAGGCTGTTGTGGGCATATAGACCTTTTCGTTTCTGCTAAGGGACCATCTGGAAAGAGCCCAACCACTGAAGCTCTCCTCAAGCATTTTGGTTGAGTGCAGAAATTGGAAAGTGGCTGGTGATGTCTCATGACTTCTAGAGACATTCACTAAAAAAGGTAGGTGATAAAGGACAGGGGTGCTTATAGACAAGAGTTTGAATGTCCCACATATCCAATTATCCCTACTCAGCCTCTACTTGGCCATACTTCCAATAGGACACAATGAACATGGGTAGAAATTTGGGAGAACTGGTTTCAATTCCTGACTCTGTCACTAACCCTCTATGTGTACTCCAGATCTTTGCATGGCTGCACTTCAACATTCAGATCTCAGCTCTAATGTCTCCTCCTCATAGTGGCTTTCCCTGCCACTCTACCAAATGTTGCCTATCCCCCAACCCTGAGCCCTCTTTATCCCATTAACCTGTTTTATTTTCTTCATAATTTTATTGCTATTTAAAAGTATGTATGTATGTATGTATTTACTTGTTTGTTGTCCATCCCTTCCTTTCTATTGTAAACTCCATGAGAACAAGGACTTTGTCTTGTCTGCTGCTGTTCCCCTAGTGCATATCACATTGGCATTAGTATATTACAGATCTGTGTTGGAATGTAGACTCTGTCACGTAACCACCTATGTGACCTTGAGCAAGGCATTGTAATGCTGCAAGCCTCAGTTTCCTGGTTTGTAAAATAGGAATGATTTCTAGTTTACAAAATATTTTCCTAGAGACTCTCATTGGATTTTTGCAGCAACCTTGTAGGATCAGAAGGTCAAGAGTTCTAATCCCCATTTGACAGATGAAGATCCTATGACTCAAAAAGGAGTTATTAAAGCAGGGGTTCTTGACTTTTTGTTCCACGGACCCCTTTGCAAGTCAGGTGAAAACCACGGAACTCTTACTAAGTCCACACTATACTGTGTATTATTTAATAAATATATCACACCCGCACCAACACGACCCCATAGGAATAATTTTTTTTTTAAATTTCAATTTAATCTCATGGACCTCTTGTTAAGAATCCCTGTACTAAAGACTATAGTGCTGAATTAGAGTGAAACCAGAAATCAAACCCAGGTGTTCTTATTCTACATTCAATGATACAAGTCCTTTGTGCAATACAAGAGTTTGTTCTTTACTGTTCTACCTGGTAATAGGAAAAACAGTATGAAAAAGAAATACAATTATACATTGGCAGTTTCTCTGAATAAGAGACAGGGTAGAAATGGACCTAAGCAGAATTCACCATTGCTATCTATCAGGGAACTGTGGGTAATACAGCCCCTGTATTCTGATGTGGATAATGGTTCTATATTCCTAAAAGAGGAGGGGTCAGAAGCTATAACCTCCTAGTGGAAAACGAATTCCAGTTCTAGTGCCGGGCAATTATACCTAATTTCCTTCCTCTTTTCATGTTTCAGTTTGTGGGTTTCTCCATTTAGAAAACAGTGTTGAACTAGAACATTTGTTCTCACCTTTTTACTCCTTCAACACACTGAGAAGTATAACACATCCATTAAAACAGGGGCTCAATAAGGAAGGGATTATTAGCAAGGGGGCACACAGCAGAATCTACCTGGGGTTTTTGTGTGGTTTGAATAAACCTACCAGGTGATTCCTAATCATAATAATAGCTAACATTTACCACGTGCTTAGTATGTGTCAGGCACTGTGCTAAATACTTTACATGGATTATTTCTTTTCATCTTCATTGTAAAGTAATGAGATAGAAAATATTTCATACTCTCATTTTACAAATGAAGAAGCTGAAGCTCAGATAGTTTAAGTAGCTTGCCCAGGTTCACACAGCTAGTACTAGGCAGAGTTGTAGTCTGTTTTTTAAATATATATTTTATTTTTTCTAAAAGATACTTAGATTACATAAAATGTTAAATAAAAAATATAAAAATATAAGGAATTCCCATATACCCCACTCCCCACAGATCCCACTTTTCCCCACATTAACAACTTCTTTCATTGGTGTGGTACATTTATTGCAATTAATGAACACATTTTGGAGCATTGTCACTAAGGATGGATTATAGTTTACACTGTAGTTTACACTCTCTCCCACACAATTCTGCAGGTTATGGCAGGATATATAATGGCCTGTACCTGTCATCGCAATGTCATTCAGGACAGTTCCAAGTCCCAAAAATGCCCCCATATTACACCTCTCCCTCCCTCTCCCTGCCCTCAGCACCCCCAGTGGTTGCTATCTCCACATCAATGATATAATTCTATAGTAGAATACCAGTAAGACCACTCTAGTCCGTATTTTATTCCCCTATCCTGAGGATTCTGGGAGGGTGATGCCCACTCCACCTCTAATTGAGAGGGAGTTTTGATCCCATATGGTTGATGGATGGTACTCTTGCTTGCCGTTGTAGACTCTTTTGGTTCCTTGGTATGGTGGTTGTCCATCCTCACCTCCTTGTTAGTTGTCTTGGGTGAGTCCAATGAATTGGAGAGTAGGTGTTGCAACTCCACTGAGGCTCAGAGTCCAGCTAGCACATGGACAGCCCAGAGATTAAAGTCTCTTGGGCGTACATCTACCAACTCCAGCTCCAACTCCAACTATAGGTTCAAATAGAAGAGACAGAAGAGGCATGTGTAGAAAAGTCACAACTGAGTCCCACTCTGTCACACTTGGGAGCACAAACCCCAAAGTAGGGCCCACTGGCAAGGCACCAAACTCCAGAGCTATCTGACATGACCAAAGGACCTGGATGTCTCCAGAACCCTCAGGAGCTCCACTATTTGGGGTAGTATCTACTTTGACAGTATATGCAATCCTGCTGAGTCATGCATAAGCGTTACCTCTCTGATGACCTCCTGACTCACTTTGAAGTCTCTTAGCCATATAAACTCATTTGTCTTTACACTTTTCCCCTTTTATTTGAGGTCTTTTTCCAGTTGCATTGCTAGTTGGTGCTTGATAGTAATCCCTCGGTGCCAGGGAGGCTCATCTCTGGGAGTCATACCCCATGCTGGGGAGAAGGTAATGCATTTATATGCTGAGTTTGGCTTAGAAAGAGGCCACATTTGAACAACATGGAGACTTTCAGGAGGTAAATCTTAGTTTACCCTACAACACTAGGCTAAGTTGCAATTTCAAGAGCAAAGGCTCATAAGCATAGTTCTCAATATCAAGGGCCCATCACTAGACCATCTTTCTTCACTAGTCATTGCCCCTGAACTCGGGGGATTATTGCTGTTCTATTAAAGAATGTGGCAGAGCTCCCCAGGATGGGAATTCAATACTCTTTTGCTCATTGTGTGAATCTCTACCCACTGTGACAATGCTCCATGAATATTTGAACACATTTATATACCTTATATGTATGCCCAGTTGAACTCCCTCCTATGTATCCCCCATCACTGACTCCCCACACCAATGATACTCCCCTGCCACAGTTGTCATCCTTCTGTGGTCCAAAACTTCTTCAAAAATGAAGCCAAGAATATCACCAAATACAATTAATAGGAAAATGAAATAATAATGGCAGGTTTAAACATAAGAAATGAAATACATAATAATTTAGAAAAACTAAATTAAAATTTTAAAATTGGGATATTAAAAATGACAAATATTAAAAAAAATTTTTTTTTATGTTTTGCCTTTCATCACTGTAATATCTGTTGTCCTATATGTACAGTGGCATTTTTTTTCCATTTCTTCCCCAGTGTCTTACTTTTTTTTGTTTTGTCTTCAAAGAAGTTTTAGGTCACAGTAAATTCACATATAGACTATAGGGGACTCCCATATACCCAATATCCTCCCCCTTTTCCAGAGTTGTGTTCTAATCCACTAGTGATATTCCTCTTACATCCATCCCCTGCCAACTCTCAAACACATAACTGAAATGAGAGGACTAGAAACTTTCTATGTTCCCTCCCATGTTTTTGTCCTTGAATTTATGTTCATTGCAACAGTTTGTGATTATTTATGAATACCAAAAAGAGAAGGATTGTGTTTTTAAAATGGTCTGTTCCTCTGGGTGTGATGTTCTTTGATTGTATTAGATTCGGTGATGGGCCTCTATTAAATTTACTTGATAAAGTCAATTTAGGGTTTCTAATTGGGCTATGTCAGTAAGGTGTACCCCAGGTTGAATCACAGCCTTGAGTTGGACTCTTTAGGACCTTGCAACTGTAAGCTTTTACCCCAAATAAATACTATTTATAAAAGCCAACAGATTTCTGGTACTTTGCATCAGCACCCATTTGGCTGACTAATACAGAATTTGGTATAGGGAGTGGGGTCATGCTTTTGCAATTACCAAAAAATGCTGGAATCGTTTTATAAATGGGTAGGGTATTTTTTGGAGGAATTGTGGGATGCTTCATGGTAAAGGCCTGGACTGCTTTGAAGAGACTGTTGGTAGTAAAATGGAGCCTAAAGTTATTTCAGATAAGGCCTTAGAAGGAAATGATGAAACTCTTATTAGAAATTGGAGGAAAGGTGATCCGCATCTTAAAGGTGCAGAGAACTTAGCAAGATTTACTCCTGATATTTTACGGAAGGCAGAATTTGAAAATAGTGAGCCTGGACATTTAGCTGAAGAGCTTTCCAAAGTAAACTCAGAGAATGTGGTTTGGCTTCTCCTTGCAACTTATAGCAAATGGTAGATGAAAGAGATAAGCTGAGAACTGAATTGTTGTGCAGAAAGAAATCAGAAACTGATTCTGGAAATTCAAAGCCTTTGGAAATCAAGGACCCAGAGGATAGTGCCACATTTGAGGAATTAACTAAATTTGAAACTTGTAAGTCAGGATTGAAAATGCAGTTATCCAGGAAGGACTTGTGGAAAGTCTTATTGTCTGGTAGCTTGGACCCCTGCTTCCTGCTTGCTAAACCAACAAGCCTTTTGCAAGCTCTGTATGAACAGGTTCACTATCAGCCTGGACTAAAAGATATATGGAGATGAGAGCTGGAAGGAAAAATGGCTTCAAGAGGAAAGCCATGGAAGCTGAGTTCTGGAATTGAGACATCTCCTTGGGCCAAGAGAGGGACCCCACCCATGTGTATGGAGAGGGTAAGTTTGCCCTGGCATTTGAAGAGGGTAGATGTTCCAGCCCACTGTTCAGGGAGAGTTTTGCCACCCCAGGCTACAGAGAGGGCAGAGCACATTCCCCAAGGGTTGGGGAAATTGAGAAACCCACCCCATTGCTCTGAGAGGAATGGGCTTATTCCCCATAGGTTGGGGAGAGTGAAGTTGACACCCCATTGCTCTGACAGGGGTGGGCCTGTTCCCAATAGATTAAGGAAGGCCAGGTTGCCACATCACTGCTCTGATTAGGTTGGGCCTATATGACAAAGATTAGGGAGAATGTTGTTTCCTTCTCTCTGTGCTAAGGGGGCTTGAGACTGTACCCCCAAGATTGGGAGCAGAGTGGCCACCACTTGAATGTTTTTGGAGTGTGAGGTTTGGAGCTCGGTTGCCACCCAGATACTTGATGAAGGTGGGATCAACAAAAATGGCCATTGGGCAAGCCTGTGGAAAGTGTGGGCTCCCATGAGGCCCCAAGAGAAAGAAACCATCATCTTAAGAATGACTCTCAGACTTTGAAATCTGATGGAGTATGCCCTGCAGGTTTTCAGAACTGTGGGGGACCAGTGACTCATGTTTCCCTTCCAAAGTCTCCTTACAGGAATGGAAATGTTTATCCTATGTCTGCCCCTTTGTATCATGAAGGCAGATGAATTGTTTTGTAAGTTTCACAGGTCTACAGCCAGAGGGAGGGGACTTTGTCCCAAGACAAACTGTATTTGTATAACTGATTCATTGTGATGTGATTTTGTACTTAACATTGCTACTCAAATGATTTAAGGATTTTTTTTGGAATATTGTAATGTCTTTTGGGGACTCAGAGGGTAAAGTGTGGCAGTTTGAGATTATTTGTGAATGCCCAAAAAAGAAGGGTTATGTTTGTAAACCAGTCTGATCCTCTGGGTGTGATGCCCTTTGACTGTATTAGATTCAGTGAGGGGTGTCTGATTAAGTTTACTTGGTAAAACCAACGTGGCAGTTGGATATTATTTATTAATTCCAAAAAGAGATATTGATTATGTTTGTAAACTGGTCTGTTCTTCTGGATGTGATACCTCTATGATTGTATTAAATTCAGAGTTTTCCATTTTGCTTTATTAAATCAAGATTAAGGAAGAGGAGAGAACTTGGTCATTTCAGTCCTGCCATGTGACAGAAAGTTTAAACAGCTAAAGCCCCAGGAAGAGAGATGAGCCATTTGCCTGATAGTTTGCAGATGAAGCTGAGTAGCTGAGAAGGCCCGAGAGACCAGGCAGAGATCACCCGCCATCTTGCTTCAACATTTGCTAACAGACTTTATTGAGAAATTAGCCTTGAGTTGGACTCTTTAGGGCCTTGTAATTGTAAGCTTTTACCTCAAATAAATATCCCTTATAAAAGCCAACAGATTTCTTGTACTTGGCATCAGCACCCCTTTGGCTGACTAATACATTCAGGATAAGACTTGACTGAGGACAGTTTCAGCATTGGGTGTGAAAGAAAGAAGGGAGTTAGAATTCATTGAGTACCTGCTATTTATGTCATCCCATGCCAGATATTTTGCATACACCCACCATCACCTTTAGTCCTCATAACTACAATTACAAGCTAGGTATTTTATCCCTGTTAACAGAGAAAACTCAGAGAAATTAAGACACTAGTCCAAGGTCACAGAGACAGTAAATGATAAATCTGAGATTCAAATCCATTCTTCTGACTCCACATTTCATCCTGCAGGTCTCTGTTTAAGGAATTGAGTTCTACATGTTTCATGATTGTTATCCTGTCCCCCCCTGCAGACCTTCAGTGCCCCAATGGGAGCAGGGTACACCAGCTAATTGAGTGAATTCTTCCCCATGGACCTTACCGATGATCCTCAATTCCAACCTATCCTCTGTCCTCTTTTTCCTCATCTACACAGTCACTATGGTAGGAAACCAGAGCCTCCTTGCCCTCATTGTGGTCAGCCTCCGGTTCCACACCCTCATGTATTTCTTCCTCAGCAATGTCCTTTTTTGACTTCTGCTATTCCTCAGTCACAGTCCTAAAGATGTTGATGGGATTCTTCTCTGGTTGTCAAACCATCTCCTTCTCTGGTTGTGGGGGCCAGACATGCTGCTTTGTGATCTTTGCTGTCACTGAGTTCTTTCTCCTGGCATCCATGACATATGACTGATATATGGCCATCTGCAAGCTTCTGCTCTATCATATCATCATGTCCCCAAGGCTTTGCTTGAAGCTAGTGGCTTCCAGCTATATAGTGGGCCTGGTGAACACAGGGCTCCTCACTAGCACTATTCTTCACCTGACCTTTTGTCAACACCACGTCCTCACTCACTACTTCTGTGATATTCTCCCACTTTTAAAACTCTCCTGTTCTGACACACAGGTCTTCCAGCTTCCCCTTTTTACCTGTGGCTTAATGTCTCTGTGTCCCTGACAATTGCTCTCATCTCCTATATATGTGTCATCTCTGTTATCATCAGAATCCTCTCTGCCCAGGGCAAATGCAAGACATTCTCCACTTGTGCTTCCTACCTGACTGTTGTCAGCCTTTACTACAGAACCTCAGTGTTCACGTACCTGCACCCATCCTCTGAATATTTAGTGGGCAGTGACAGGTTGGTTTCTGTATTCAACATGGTGATCAATCCCATGCTTAACCCCATGATCTATAGTCTGAAGAACAAAGATGTGAGAGAAGCATTGGGAACATCCTCCAGAAAGCATCACAATTCCTCTCTCTCCCCATGTCCAGATTTCCATGATGTCCAAAGCTTTAAAGGAAAGAAGGGGAAGGTAATGAAAGGAAGGTAACATATTTTGGCAAGCTAATGTCTCAAGCATTATTCTTGGAATTTTAGACAGGTTAAGCCTTGAATCCTTTTTACAACTCTGGAATTTGTGGATTATTATCCTTCCTTTATAAATAAAGAAACTGGGATCATGAGAGGTTTGGTGATTTGTCCACAGTTGCATAGTTTATTTGCAGTGGGAACTGGGATTTCAATTCTGGATGTTGGACTCTGAAACTTCCTTTCTACTACATTACACTGTTTCAGTACAAGGAAAGATGTTACCCTCTCTCTTTTTCCTTGGTGTCCAAGGTCTGAGAATTTTTTCACTTCCCAAAAATCAGGTCTCTCAAAATTTATAATAGATTCAGTCTCCTAAGACCGACTCCATTTTCCATAGCCAGTTCTCTACTTGAGGCAATGGATCATGCCTAATAAGGCCATTAAATTAATTGAACACTTATTGAATACAGAGCCCTATACCACATTCAGGGTTGAAGAGGGATCAAGAGAAAGAAAACTTTGCTTAATATGGTCGCACCCAGGAGACAGACCATGACTTTTTATTTAATTGTACATTTGTTGAGCACTTTCTAGGTGCTAGATGCTTTACATCAGTTATTTCATTTAATCCTCCCAAGAATTCTGTGAGGTCGGTACTATTGTTGCTCCCATTTTACAGATAAGAGTATATAGCTAAGAATATTTAAGTAACTCATTCAAGGTCACATAGCTAGTGAATGGTGAATTCAGGATTTGAATCTAGGTCTGTTTGTCCAAGGAGCTCATGTTCTTTCCACTCTGCTGTATTACCTCATGCATTACTGGAATGCTTATTGACAAGAACCAAACAATACAGGGCAGTGAGATGGGCCTCAAGAGGAAAGAAGCAGTTTGGATTGGGTTCATAAGAGAATCTGTAGAAAGAGGTGTTTTGAATAAAATCTATAAAGACTGAGGAGTTGTAGGAATGGATAAGTAGTGAAGAGAGTGAAGGTCACTGGGAATAAAAGTCTTAGATAGAAGGCTCTAGATGCATAGAGGTCTGGTTTGGCTGGAGCACAGTGGAAGGCATATTTAGAAGAAAAATATGTTGAAGAAATGGGGAGATGGTTGCAAAGGGCTGATACATACAGTAGCCTTCTTTGTAGGCCTTGCTAATAACAATCCTCCCCCTACCATATGTGGAGAAGATATAAACAGAGGCTTGATTTCCCTAATTTGACCCAACATGGTTTTGAAGGAATGGCTGTTTAGAGTCATGTTTTGTGGAGTCCCATGAATCCATGGGATGTCAGGTCACCACACTAATCTGGTCTTTACTAGAAATTTCTCCTGGTGGTGGTAGGAAGGAGTAGGTGAAGAAGTACTTTCCCCAAAATCCCTTAATCTCTTGCCCAAATACCTCAGAAAATACCATTTCTCATAGAAAAACTGTCCAAACTTCTTTAGAAATATATTTTAACAAAATGGCCCTTGGTAGTGCCTGGAATCTTTAAAGGTCATACAAGTATCCAGGTGTCACTACACCATCTCCATGAGGCTCCACTTCCCTAGACACTGCTGGGAACAAGGATTTTAAAGGCTGGCCCTTACCATGTTCTTTCATTGCTGACCACACTCTCCAAATCATGTTCTCTTCTAAGCTACCAAGACATACTCATCTTAAACAACTGTTTTTTCTGATGGATGTGGTGCCCCCAGTTGTCACTGGCCCTGCCTAGGTGATGTGACTTGGCCAGCTTGGTTTTGTATTCCCTGACTGGACTCCTTTCTGGCTAATGTGCCTCACTCTTTGTATTAGTTTACTGTGATAGCCATAATAAATTATCACAACTTGAAGGCTTAAAACAACAGAAATTAATACTCCCACAATTCTGGTGGCTAAGATTCTGAAATCAAGGCATTACAGGGCCATGGTTCTAGAGAAGAATCTTTCCTTGCCTTTTTCCAGCTTCTGGTGGTACGCAGCAATCCTGGCATTTCATGGATTTTAGATGCATAACACCAGTCTCTGCTTCCATATTCACATGACTTTCTCACTTGTGTGTTTCTGATTCTGTGTCTCTTCGTTTCTCATGAGGACTCCAGTCATATTGCATTAATGTCACAATGTATTACTCCAATATCACCTCATCTTAACTGGTTATATCTGCAACAACTTTATTTCCAAATAAGGTCACATTCTGAGGTATTTTGGGTCAGGGCTTCAGTACATCTTTTTGGGGAACACAAATCAATCATAATGTCCTCCAAAACTAAACCATTTTGAAAGATCAAGAGAAGGGTTTAGATATATTAATATTACAGTTATGAATAATAATGATAAATCAAGAATACTTCTGTGTTGTTGAGTGCCTACCATGTACCAATCCCTGTAAGCCTGATGTTTTTCATACAATTTTTCATTTCATTTTATAGGTAAAGAAACTGAGGCTCTGATAGATGAAGCTATTGGAAAGAACAAGAAAAAACTGACAAATTTATATCACTAGAGGGAGATTTTAAAACGTCCCTCCCAGAAACTAATAAAGCAGACGTGTAAGGGTACATAATATTCTGAACAATACAAATACAAAGCTTGGGCAGATACACACACACTGAATCATGATCCAAACAAATATAGAATATACCTTATTTCCAATTATACTGGAAACATTTACAAAACTAGAACACAAATTAAATATCAAAAGGAGTCAATAAATTCCAAATGAGTAATATCATATTAATCACATGCTACTCAAAATGCAATAAAATAGAAGTTGATTTTTTAAAATAATCCACAAAACCTCCATACATTTAGAAAAAAACCTTCTAAATCGAATAAGGGGGAAATTTTAATGGAAATTACATATAACTATTACTGAAAAACGTATAAATTGTGGGATGTAACTAAGATAAAACTTATAAGAAAATTTTATATATACAATGTAAAATTTAAAAATGCACAACTATAAGAATGTTCTTTCAGGATCCATAACAAAGTTACATCACTAGTACTGAGGGTCAATATGGGGAATAATAAACTCAGAGCATACTTCTATGGGCTCTGAATGTATTTGTGCTGCCATAGGTATGGTTTCTCAATAAATAGAGGTCCACACAATAGATAACAAACTATTAAACTCCCATCCTGAAGAGTCCTGATACTTTCTCAAATAAAGTGGCAAAAATCTCTGGATCATATAGGCAGTGCCTAATAAAAGAAAACAGGCCAAGCTCTCAATCTTAATGCCTATACTTAAGAACCTTATTCCTGTAAAAATGAAACTTGTCCTAATTATAATTAATGCCTAAGAGTTACCTCCTGAAAACCTCCTTGTTACTCAGAGGTGGCCACTCTTTAAACCAAACACAACAAATAAATACACTACCTTCCCCCTGATGTGGGACATGACTCCTGGGGATGAGCTTCCTTGGCACTAAGGGATTATTATCAAGCACCAACCAGTGATGCATGTGGAAGTAGACCTTGACCAAGAGAGGGAAGCATTAAATAAAATGAGTTTTTATGACTAAGAGATTTCAAAGTGAGTTAGGAAGTCATGCCAGAGGTTACACTTATGCAGGTCTCAGGCAGATTTCACTAACTGTCAGAATAAACAAAGCTTGAAACAAAAGTGCTCCCTAAGGCTCTAGGGACACATGAACGCTATCTGCAAGGCACATAGATGCATGAAACCCATACCCTTTCAGCGGGCCCTATTTGGGAATATATGATAACCTATTTCCCCCATATAACAGAGATAGACCCATTTATAAATTCCTTAATTGTGATTCTTCTACCCCCTTATTTGGACTATAATTATCACTATACCCATATAATATATGTTTCAGAGAATTAAATCTTTGGCCTGTTCATATGCCAGTTGAACCCTGAATCTCAGCAGAGTTGTGGCCAAAACCTATTCCCCCATTCTTCAGACTTGCCCAGGATGACTAACAAAATGATGATGGTGGGCAAGCTCCATCCCAAAAAACAGGAAGAGTATACAACTGCAAGCAAAACAGTTCCTTCCATCTGCCCCATAATATCTAAGCCCCCTGTCAATCCAAAGCAGTTAGCAGACATCATCCCAAATTCGTCAAGACTGAAGAATGAACAAACTATGTTTGGTAACTATGTACCAATGTAGATTTATTGTTATTGTAGGTATTACTATGTGGTAACAGAAGAATTTATAACATTGATATAAAGATAGTGGTTGCCATAAGTTCAGAGAGGAGGTGATGGGATGAATAGGTGGAACATGGGGCAATCACTGGTTAAAATGTTTTCAATTATTCACCGTATCAAGTGTTGCTGAGGATGTGGAACAACCAGAACTCAAATAAATTGTTGGATGGAATGAAAAATGGTACAGCCATGTTTTAGTTTGCTAAGGCTGCAGGTACAAAATTTCAGAAATGGATTGGCTTTTATAAAGGGAATTTATTAAGGTAAAAGCTTACAGTTCCAAAGCTGTGAAACTGTCTAAATCAAGGCATCATCAGAAATGTTTTCTCACCAAAGGTCAGCTGCTGGTCAGATCGTGGGCTCCTGCCACATGGCAAGGCAAAATGGCGGCTCTCTGTTTGGGGCTCTGCCTTCTCTTCCAGGTCGCTTTCTCCTTGGGCTCAGCTGTGGGCAGTCAAGCACATGGCAGGGCTGGTCTCTTCAGCCTTCACCTATTCCATGGACCTAGACTTTCAGGGATTTTTTTGTCTTTCTGTGAGTGCAGGAGATCCTCTCTCTCATGTGGCAGGGTCATAATGGTAGCTTCCTTTCTCTTTGTGTTTCTGTTTCCAGTTTTTGGTTTGTATAAGACCCCAGCAAGAAGGTGGAGACCCATCCTATGTCACACCTCACTGATGTAATACAATCAAAGGCCCTAAAGCTATATAATCAAATAGTCCCTTAATGTAATCCAAGGATCCCACACGCACAGGAATGGATTAGTTTAAGAACATTAGCTTTTCTGGGATTCACAAAAAATCACAAGTCACTTTGGAAAACAGATCATCAATTCTTATGCAGTTAAACATACAATTATCATATGATCCAGAAATCCTACTCAATCCCCCTCTTAGGAATTTACCCAAGGGAATGATAACATACATCCACACAAAGACTTGGCATATGAATGTTCATGGTAGTTTATTCATTATAGTTAAAACCTGAAAACAGCCATCAGCTGGTGAATGGATAAACTATAGTGCATCAGTACATTAGAATATTACTCAGCAATAAAAAGGAAACTACTGATGCAAGCAAAACATGGATGAATTCTTAAAAGTATGATGCTGAGTAAAAGAAGCCAGACACAAAGGGCTCTATACTATATGATTACATTTATGTGACATTTTAGAAAAAGGCAAATATATTGCAACCAGAAGCATATCAGTGGTTGCCAAAGGCCTAGTGTAGGGGGAAGAGACTGACTTCAAGGGGAATGAATATTTTCAAAATTCATCATACATTTTTAACATTTTATTGTTTGTAAGTTATACCTCATTAAAGCTAGTTAACATAAAGCTACCATTCACAATAGCAAGCATCACTATTAATTATCTAGGTAAAAATCTTACAAAAGATATCCAATATCTTTATGGAAAATATTAAAAGCACTATTGTAGAATATAAGACGACCTTAATAAGAGGAGAGAGATGCTATTTTCACATAGATGAAGACCCAAGAACTTAAAGGTACCCACCTTCCCAAAAATTACTCTATACAATTAAACAATTGTATTGTTTCAATACAATTCTAAACAAAGTTCCAACAGGATTTTCATGGCATTTGACAAGTTGATACTAAAGTTCATATGAAAAATGAAAGACCAAGAATATTCATGTCAATTAAGAAGAAGATTTAAAGAGGACTCATCCTACAGATATCAAGACTTCTTAGAATGCTATAGTTATTAAAAGAGTGTGGTATTTAAGTAGAGATAAGTAAAAATATCAGTGGGAGAAAAAACAGGCTGAAGCTAAAATCTGAGAACTAACATTGCAAATTGGGATAAAACGATGGATTATTCAGTTAATGGTGTAAGAATATAGAAATAAATCCCACATGTATTTAATAACTCAAAAAACTTTTAAATTTTAAAATAAATATGTAGAATACCTATATGATATCAAGGTAGGAAAGGATTTCTTGAATAAGGCAAAAAAAAAAAAAAGCACAAATTATAAATTGTTGGTAAATTTTACTACTTCAAGGGAAAAAATCCTTCTGTCCTGTCTAAAAAAGATACTATAAACAAGTTAATAGACAAATGACAGATTTGGAGAAGACATTTGCAACAAATGTATAACAGATAAATATAGATAAACAACATTTTTGTAAGCAAATACACATATATGCATATATATTTATATATCATTTTGCAAATGTTTGTATGTATTGTGAGAATTTTTATTTTTACCCATAATAAAAAAAAAATACAGACTACATAAAGAGCTCTAAATAGTAAAATTAAGAAGCAATCCAATTGAACAATGGGCAAAATATTATCGGACAATTCATAGAAGGGAAAACCTGAATATCAAGTAAATACATGAAAAGATATTTATCCCTGCAAATAATCAGGGAAATGTAAATTAAATTAGCAAAGTGATACTATTTTATAGCCATTAGATATCCCCAAATAAAAATATCTGCTAAAACAAGTACTGGTAAGATGTGAAGAAACAAAAAGTATTACACACTGCCTGTGAAAATGTGAGTTTGTATATCCAGTTTAAAGAAAAAATGGTAGTACTTAGTTAATTGAAAATATGTATATACTCTGATCCAGCAATTCAACTCTTATGTACCTTAAAGAAACATTGGAAATATGTTCAAGGATATTCATTATTTCTATCCCAAAAGATTTTCAGATTTTCAATTTATTTTCTCTCTCAATTTATAAGAATTTTCCACCCCTTTATTAACCCATCCAGTGAAACCTCAAGACAAGAATGTGAGAACAACAATTCTAATTGTAGGATTCTTATTTTTAGCAAGTCATAAGAGAAAATATCAACAACAGAGTATTCAATGTAATAAGGAGCAAGAAAAATCAACAAAGAATGACTGAGAACTACATTTATCAACAGGGATATGTCTGAAAAAACAAATGTGAAATGAAAAAAAGAAAACTCTTTCCACCTCCTTGCTGGCTTGACAAACTTCTATTTATCCGTCAAAGCCCAACACAAATAGCAAACTTTCACTACACTACCTTTCCCCTAAAACTGATCCCCCAATCCCCTCCTCTATGCTACATCTATACCTTATAGAGACTCTTACTGTTGCATTCATTTTGTTGAAATTTAACTGATTTGTTTGCATTGTCTCTCTCCTATAGTAGACAATGAGACCCTAAGCCTCATGAAGTCAACTTTCCAGCCATTCTTCAACTTTATATTCCCAGTATTTAGAGTACTGACTGACTCACAGAAAGGGCCTGATATTGTTTGTGAGCCTCATAACTGAATGGTGATAATGATAATGGCCTGGGATGATAGGGGTGATGGTTATATCTTTGCAGTACTCTCTTTAATAGGATGCTTACACAGGCATCAAACAGAGGAGAGGCTTCACTAAGTGCTATATACAGAGGTTCCACTACCCCAATCATCTACTCCCTGTACAGCCTGCCTGGAAAGCATGAAAGCATATAAAGCCAGCACTGAGGAAATTTACTTAGGAGGCCAGATGCAATCTGTTCACCCAGTGTGGAATAATAACCAGGTAACTGGTTTGAAAAACTGCCTCTGACAGCTTATGTAAAATGACTTTTAATTTGATTATAAAAACCAAACTATAACAGTTGTGCTTTTAATTAGAGTGTGGAATTCACTTAAGGTTGACTGAAGGCTTTGGGGAAAGGGAATTAGGATGTTTTCAGGCTATATTTAATGATGTATTTTTAAAAGTAAGTGATTTACTTCTAGTTTTAGGAGTCCAGGCCTCTTTGGACTTTAAGACAAAACCATCCTCAATGTCTATGATCAGCAACATCATTAGCATGCTCCTCAAATATAAGATCAACATGGAGCCTAGAGCTTTGATATAGGGGTTTCCCACACACCATCTCATTTGATTTCCAGAATAACGCTGTGAGTTTGGCAAGGCAGGAATTGCTGACCCCATTTTTTTTTTTTAATGGACTCAGTGAGGATAAATGAGTCACACCAGATTATGCATGCAGTAGGTAATCCAGGTCTAGAACCTAGATTTTCTGTCAGTATTTTTCACATTGTACTTTCCCCAAGCTATTGCTTGGTGCTTTCAGCAGCCTCTGGAAGATGGCTTGAACGGATCATGACTCTGATCCATATAACATGTCAGATACTCTACTATCCAATTTCACACCATTAGTCAGCAGTCACTAAATGGAAGTTCAGCATGTCATGAGATTACACAATTGATCTCTCAATTAGAAAACAAAGCTCTCCTGGGAGCCAAACTTAGAGGTAATTAGTTGTCTTCTTTGAACTCTATATACTTGTCCCTGCTTGCAGAATGTTGCAGGATTGTTTAAAAGATAGATGCATTGGCAAGCATTATGCTTTCTCGGAACCCAAAGGAGGACACTGCAGGAGCTAAAAGCTCTTTGGCCACAACCACCTGAAATTTAAAAGTATTTTCAGGTGACATACTTCTAATACTTCCTTTTGGAAGCTTTGGGGGCTCCAGGGAAAGCAAGGAGAAATCTATAATTGTGCAGGTATAAAAGGAAAAATTGGAAAGTGGTAGTTCTTAATAAACTATTGGATCTTTTTAAAGGACATATAATAATGTGCCTGTCATGCTGTGGCTGTATCTACCTGTGCTCAAACAACCCAGTAGTGGTACAGCAAACTGGCTCCCTGTATTAGCAACCCTTCTTGGACTCTTCTTCATTTGCTGGGCTTCACATATCTAGATGGAACAAGAAGACAGGTTCTGAAGGAGAAAGGCAAGCATCTCTACCATGGGTTCATCTAGGGATGGCTTACTTCTCCAAACTGAAGTAGAAGGAAAAAAGATGAGGTAATTTTCTTGATAATCACTATCTACACCCATCTCTACCCTCTTCCTCTCTTCTAAAGGATGACTTTTCTTTCCTGTCTGAAAATAATGCTTTCTTTGTATATTTCCCCATCCCATCCCCTCCAACCTTCTCCAAGACCCTCCAAGCACAATCACTCAGCTCTTTGCATATCTTTCATATTTCCTTCTCTATAGATTTAGTCTCTATGTCTAGAAACTTAATCAAGTTTCTTTTACTTTTTAAAAAGGAAAAGAAAAAAGCAAATTAAAAAAAAAAGCACAAGAGTAAAAATACCTCCCTTCAGTCCTCTCTTCTACATCTAGTTCTTGGCTTTCTCTCTCTCCTTCACTACACCAGCAATATTCTTCAAATAATAACCATATTTGATGGTTTCCCTTTTACCTCCCCAACTCAAAGCAATCTGGATTCTTGGCTCAGCACTCCAATATCCACTGTACCTTCTTTACTACCAATTCTGATGGCCCCTTTCCCTTGGACTCTGTGACATCACTCACTTTGATTTCTCCCTCTTCTTTGATCCATTTTTTTGAAAATATTTTCTGGTCCTTCTTTTTCCAACAATGTGGGTGCTCCCCATCCCTGTCCTTTCCTAAGACCCCTACTCATTTGCTCAACAATCTTTCCAAAATCAAGGGACAGCATGGTATTCAGGACCTCTGTTCATGTTATTCCCTCTGACTGGAATACCTTCATGCTCTTCTCCTAAGAAGGTACTACTTTTGCTGGACATCCACCATAGTTCTGAAACAAATTTTACTTCATCCTGTCCTCCAAACTCCTTTTTTCTAAAGCAGCTTTTAGGTTTTTGCATTTTCATCATAGCAATCCATCTCAATTTTTTACTTTTGTTGTTCAGCTCAGATGCTGGCAATCTCCATATGGCACCTATTATACAGTTACCTGACAACACGTCCTGGCTCATAATGTAATTAGCATCTTGTAAATTCACATTTACATCAGTATCCATAAGATTAACTTTTTATATGCAGGAAAAAGAGTTATAATTGAAATACAGGTACAAGGTGGTCGTATAGTAATCATCATTCTCAGTTTTCTCATCTGTAAATCAGATTACAAAAATCAAATACCTACTCCCAAAAACCTACTCACAAGATAAAAAAGATAGTGAATAAGAAAGTTCTTTGAAAGGTAATTATTAAATGGAAGGTTAATCTTCTTTAAGTTATTTATGTATAAGACTTTCAGATCCTTGTTCAGGGCACTGAAGAGAGATGATCATAAGAAAGACATTTTACATGTCTGGATCCTCTTTTTCAGTTATAAATTTAAAGGATTGAGTCAAATTATATTCTCAAAGTCTTTTCCAGCTTCCACATCCCATGATTTGATAATCAGTGGGGAGAGAACTAACATTTATCATATACTTATTTATTATAACTTTTTATTTTGGTGTAAGTATCTCCAATTCCCTTGTCCCTCTTTTTTCCATTGTTTTCATTTACTAAAATCCTAGACATTATTAAAACAAATTATCTGCTTCCTCCCTCTTGGTACCTAATATTTCCAAAAGAATATCATGTAAACAAACAGTCTTATTTCACCTTCTTAAATTCATGATCTCATAGATCAAGTTGTCACTCAATACTTCATGGAAATCATGTTATTTGTTCCAATAGAATAGTCTTCTCACTTTAATATATGACTAGTTTACAGTTTTTCCTCTTCCCTAAAATCAACCACATGTCCTCCTCTCCCCTCGATCTTCCCTGATGAACTCTTCTCATACTTCATAGAGAAAACAGAAGCCTTTAAAAGCAAACTCCTTCATCTTCATAAGACTAAATGTAGCAACTTAAATGCAATTGCATCTCTTTTCTTTGGCCTTCCTCCAGTTAAAAAGATAAAGTATTCCTGCCCTTACCGAAGGTTTACTCTGTGACTTGTGCTCTGTATCCTAATCTCACTCACTTTCTAAAAGATTTTACTCCCAATTTAGCTACTCATTTACTTATGCATTATCAATATCCCCTTTAGGTTGGATCACCTAAATTCTCTGCTCCTTCAGTCTCCACCTCTCCAATGAAGCTCTTATCAATCCTACCAAATTTGTCTTCATCTTAACTTCACAATATCATTTAAGACACTCAACAATTCTCTTGAAACATGGCTTTTGTTATTATATTTCCTCCTATTTCACTAACTCCTCCTTTTCAGTCTAATTTTCTGACTCCTCTTCCTCTGCCAGACCTAAGAGACAGAGGATATCAGAGTACTTAGAACATAGTGCAGAGTGCTCTTCTATAGCCATAATTTCTCTTTAGGTCTCTTATCCATTCCCATGACTTTGAATGGTATTTATATTCTGAGAATTCCTAAATTTATATCTCAGTCCTGTCCCCTCTTCTGGGCTACATATTCTCAAATCCAACGGTCTCCTTGACCTCTCCACTCAGAATTATCACAAATATTTCAAGTTTCATACCACCAAATGTAACTTTTTATAGTTTCCCTAAACTTTCCTTCTAAATAATCTTCATCATCTCAGCAAATGACACCAGTCACTCAAGCCAGGAATCATCTTTGATAATTCACTTTTCTTCACTCCTCATATCTAATATGTCAGTAACTCTTGACATGTCTATCTCCAGAATGTTTCTCAAATCTGTCTTATTCTCTTTATCTTTTTTTGCAACTACCTTAATCAAGTTTATTATTCTATCATCCCTGCTCCACTGCAATAGTTTCTTAACTGTCTCATACCTCCACCATCACTACTTCACCGTCACACTACTATGCCTCCTCTACTAATGTTTGGAGAACTTGCTATGAAGTAAGTTTAAAAGTTGAGACATCTTTTGACATGATGAAATAAATACAGATAATTTAGATGGTATCGAATTTCTAAATCATAGAATATGTTGGATCATTTGGAACTTTCCTTACTGATTATAATACCACTAGGAGCTGTACAAACAACCGGAGTAAGATGTCCAAAGATAGAATATTCCTCCTCCCCTATTTTTCAAAGTAAATATCTTTTTTTAAAAAATGGCATAGTCACAGTTTCAATATTCCATACATTCTAGATATGATGAAATAATTTAAGTCATGGGTTAACTATCTAAATAGCCCCTGGGGGACTGTAGTCAATGAAACCAATTTTGTAAACAGGACTGATTAGTATGTATAGTGCCTCTAAGCAGTATGATTTTTTCACCCTAAAAATAGCATTTGATCAATGGTAATTCTTCCTATTTCTTTAGATCCAAATCATGGCTAACAGTGAAGAAGAAAATATGACGCAAATTTCAGAATTTATCCTTTTGGGTTTTGGGGATCTCCATGGCCTTCAGTTTCTTCTTTTTGTGATATTTCTGACCATCTATGTAGTGACTCTTATGGGTAACATTGTGATCTTAACTGTGGTGTCAGTTGATTGTTCCCTTCACATGCCCATGTATTTCTTTCTTGGACACTTCTCCTTCCTAGAGATTGGCTACACCACTACCATTGAACCCACAATGCTCAGGACCCTGCTCTCAGCTCATGAGCCTATTTCTTTCCTAGCCTGTGCTTGCCAGTTTTATTTTTTTGCTGCCCTGGTTGCAACAGAATGCTTCTTCCTATCTGTAATGTCTTATGATCGTTACATAGCCATATGTAAACCATTGCACTACCCCAGCATCATGGACCACTGGGGTTGCTTACAGCTAGCTAGTGCCTCTTGGGTGGCTGGGTTTCTGGCACCCATCCTTCTCATGGTCCTCATTTTTCAGTTAACATTCTGTGCCACCAATGAGATTGACCACTTCTTCTGTGATTTGAAGCCCCTCATGAAGCTGGCCTGCACTGATACCCAAGCTGCTGAGATGACTTCTTTTATATGTACCTCTTTCTTTGCTCTTGGCCCCTTCATAATGACCTTGGCTTCTTATATTCACATCATCTCCTCCATTCTGAGGATTCCATCTACCACAGGGATGCAGCGAGCTTTCTCAACATGTTCCTCCCACCTGACAGTGGTCACCCTGTATTATGGGACACTGGGCATTGTCTATGGCTTCCCATCAGGGCCTCAGTATGAAAAATTATTGAAGTTGCTTTCCCTTCTGTATACAGTGCTTACCCCTGCCCTCAACCCTATCATTTACACCCTAAGGAACAAGGATGTAAAGGCAGCTCTGAGAAAATTGGTGCAATAAGGGATGCATACATGGTCAAAAGAAAGTTTGAATTTCCCATTAGCTTATTGTACTTTCAGAAACCTCAACCGCATGTAATTGTTTTATAGTGTCAAAACTAGTTACTGTGAGATTGATGAATTTTCCTTTGTTCTCTCAAATTCCCCCTCATTAATGAACAGGTAGGGTATTAAAAATGATAGTTTTCTTTTTTCAACACTTTCTAAGTGTCAGGCACTGTTCTAAGCCATAAGCATGCATGCTTAAGTGTGCTATTGTGCTATTTACAGACTGTGAGTTGCTCCTGGCATTATCCTCATTAAACAGATAACACAACTGGAGTTCAGAGATTAATTAACTTGTTCAAGGTCATCCAGCTAGAAATCAGAATTTGATTTTTAACTCTTTTGCCTAATACCAAAACCATGATCTTTCCACTAACTGAAGGAAGCCCAAAATCTTGGAAGAACTAACATATTTGTCTTGAACTAAGGACAACATTATTGGGAACATGATTTAGATACAAAGTGAAAGGTAGGAGAAAAGTTATTTATTTTTTATTTGCTTATTTATTTATTCTAAATCAAATTTAACCCCTGTCAAAGTTCTAAAATCATTGTATATATTTTTTGGAACTTGTGCTTAATTGCTGCTTTTAAAAATAAACTTTAATTAATATAGAAACTAATACAACTAACACAAAAATTGGAAGATAGTATTTGATGTTGGTTGGAAGGTGGAGGTGGGATAAAAAGCAATGAGGCTTTCTTTCACATTCTATGATGGAAATGTGTAATGCAATTTAAATTCCAGACTCTCTTCTTTCCTCACCCAAAATATTGATAAAAATGTGTGGGTTCATATGTGAAAGATGCTCTGGGATTAAAATTTGTTTTGGTTTTCCTTTCAGGATTGTTTGTAAAAACAAAACATTAAAAATCAATTTAAGTGTTCATCAGTAGGGGACAGACTCAATAAATTGAAGCACATACACACAATGGACTATAATGCATCCATAGGCAAACAAAAACAACAAAAAAGAATGAGGCAGCTATGCATGTGCTTATATGGAAAAAATCTCCACCATATATTATTAAGTGCAAAAAGCAAGGGGGGGGGTGTCATGGTACAGACTGGACACCCGATAATGCAGTGATAAAAGGAAAAATGTCAATAAAATTTTTTTTTAATTTTTTTGTTTTTTCCCATTTTTTGAATATCCCAGTTCTTTTCTTTTCTTTTCTTTTTAGTGTTTTTTTTTAATGTTTCCATGTATTTTATCTCTTACATTTAAACTTATCATTATTATTTCATTTTCCTATTAATTGTATTTGGCTATTATATGGGCTTCATCTTTAAGGAAGGTTTAAATCACAGAAGGGTTATAATGGGGGCGGGAGAGGATTGTTGGTGGGGTGTGTCAGGGATGGGGGTTTCATGGGAGGAATTTTACCTGACTATACATAAAAGATACATAAAATTGTTCAAATGATCAAGAGGTAGGGCATGGTCACAGTGGGTGGAGAATCACTCCATAAATGATAGAATACCAAATTTCCAGCCTGGAGAGCTCTGTCACATTCTCCAAGGAAGCAGCAACAGTCTCCCAAATGCAGGGGCATTGTCTGGCTAAAGAGGATGGTCCACTGATGGGTTCTTGTTATTGATGACTAGGCTTACAAGTCTTTGCTCTTGTAATTGAAAATTAGCCTATTGTTATGGGGTGACTAAGGGTTGACACCTGAGAGCCTCCATGTTGCTCAAATGTGGCCTCTCTCTAAGCCAAACTCAGCATATGAATGCATTACCTTCCCCCCAGCATGGGACATGACTCCTGGGGATGAGCCTCGCTGGCAATGAGGGACTACTACCAAGTGCCAACTGGTAATATGACTGGAAAAAGACCTTGAATAAAAGGGGGAAAAGGTAAAGACAAATGAGTTCATATGGCTAAGAGACTTCAAAGAGAGTTGGGAGGTCATCCCAGAGGTAACGCTTACACACACCTCAGTAGGATCTCATAGAACACCAAAGTGGCTATCACCCCAAGCAGAGGGGCTCCTGAGGGCTCTGGAGATTCCAGGTCCTATATAAGGGAGGATAGCTCCAGAGATTGATGCCTTATCAGTGGGTTCTTCTTTGGAATCTGTGCTCGTGAGAGTGACAGAGTCTGACTCAAATAAGTCCTCCCTGCACATGGTCCATCAGTCCCTTCTATTCAAACCTGGAGTTTGTAGGTGTACTTCCAGAAACTGGAACCTCTGGCCTGCCCATGTGCCAGCTGTGCCTGGAATCTTGGTGGAGTTTCAACTCCTACTCTACAGCTCAATGGACTCACCCAAGACACCTGGAGGGGAAATGATGATGGACAACAGCCATCCCAGGGAATGAAGAGAGTCTGCAGCTGCAGGCAGGATAATCCCATCCATCTTATCCATGGGATATAAGCCCCCTCTCACTTGGAGGTGGAGTGGACATCGCCATCCCAGACCCCTCAGGATTGGGGGAAGAGCTATGGACTAGAGTGGACTTACTGGTATTCTGTTGTAAACATATTGTGATTCAAGCAATGGAAGAAATTACAACATTGATGTGGAGCCAGTGACCTCTGGATGCTTTCGGGGCAGGGAGAGGGAAAAGCAATTGTAATACAGGGGCTTTTTCAGGGCTTGGCAATTATCCTGAGTGACATTACAATGACAGATATAGGCCATTTTACATCAGCATGTAACATGCAGAACTGTGTGGGAGAGAGTGTGGTCTACAATGTGAACTATGGTCCATGTTTAGTGGCAAAGCCCCAGGATGTGTATATCCATTGCAGGTGATGTGCCACACTAATGAAAGATATTTATGTGGGAGGTTGTGGGAGATGTGGGAAGTGGGGAACATGGGAGTCCCTATAATTTTTGTGTAACATTTATGTAATCTAAGCATCTTTTAAAATATTTTAAAAAGAGAGACAAAGCTAAAAATAAAAATAAAAATAAAGTACCTAAGATCATCTTAAACAAAATGCATGACATAATTGAAAATTCCAGACAAAATTCTACAAAACTCCTTCCCAATAATTCCTTTCTCATTAATTTAATATTTGTAAAATACTTCAAATAGAAGATATCTAGAAATAAAACAATCCTTAAAACACATTCATTGAGGGCAGTTACTGGAGGAGGTGTAATTCTGCTTGACTTTTTGTTTCCTTGAATTTACAACTGTAATCCTTGAATTGCTAACTGCAAGGCTTTCCTTATCATTATTATATATTACAATATATTAGGGACAAAAATTTGCCAAAGAATAATGACCCTACTGGAAACATGCATTGACTGAATGATTCATGTATTTTTTTTTTCACTTTATTTATTTATTTATTTTTTTATTATGGGTAAAAATCAAAATTCTCACAATACATACAAACATTTGCAAAACGATATATAAATATATATGCATATATGTGTATTTGCTTACAAAAATGTTATTTTTAAAATATCTTTAATCACCATGGTTCTAGAAAATAGTAATAATGGCTTTAAAATATTTTCTTGAAATTAGTATAAGTAGATAATATTTGTAGAAGATATTATTTATTATTTAATAACATCATTAACTAAAATGAAGTATTTTGAATCTTCTGTATGGTGTAAATTCTACTATGTCTATCAATAAACCTGAAGATATTTCAGAATTTCAATAAATTGTGGCATTAAAAAAGCAAGATGTAGCACAGTATGTATAGTACGATACCATTTGTGTAAAAAAAAGGTTAAAAAAAGAATATTTATACTTATTTGATTGTAGATGTATACTACATATTCTTGAAAAATGCATATGAATTTGGTGATATCAATTGCCTCTGAGTAGAGAAACTAAATGGGAGAGATGGTGTACCTTTTGAGGTGTGAATCATATAAATAAATTATCTGTTTAAAAAGCCATCAAAGTTTAACAAGCCATAATAAATTATACAAAAGTTACAATAAACATCCCTATTTCAAATACCAGCATGGAAGTACTTTTAGACATTTGGGAGGCTTCTTTTCTCTCACTGGCAAGTTATAAGCTCTCTGATGTAAAAGACCTTGCCACTTACTTTTGTATTCCCCACTGTGGCCTAAGTGCCAAAAAATAATTGTTCCAAGCACAAATGTTTGACTTAACATTTGTTATTATCATCCAACTTGGATTAACATCCAAATTCCAAAAGATTCACAAAGCATAACATTCCCAACAACTTTGTGTGTTCCCATTTCTAGACTTGAAAACCCAAGAGAGAAAAATATGAGCTATATTTCTGATGCTCTTTTTAGTCCACCATAACAGTGCAATCGTTAAGGCTAGCATAGGTCTGGGCATGAAATGAGAATTATTCCCTAGGCTCTTCCTTACCCTCTCACCAGAGTGATCTTTTTCCTTTTTGTAATGTAGACCGGTCCACATTTCCTCAGTCACCCTCTGCCACAAGTACTCTCAATTAGGAACAGAATACAAGTCTTATGGTCTTTTTTTACTCCATGTCTTTGCATGCACTCTTTCCACTTTTGTCTCTACCTCATCACCTCTCCTGGGTTACCTCATTTCCATCCCTCAAAGCCCAATAAAGTATCAAATGTCAAATGTCACAAACTCTGCAATGTCCTCCATAATCCTTCACCACCCCTCTAAAGTTGTCTTCATTTTTCACAAGCTACTGAAGCACTTTATACATACTTCTATTTTAACATTGATTATGTTGTATAGAAATTGTCTATATATGGGTCTGTCCACTTAATAATGAGTTCTTTAAGGACAAAGAAAAATCATGTCATATGCATTTTTGTCTCTACCCCACTTTTGCCTTCAGCTTTTCCCAGCATCTAGACTGGGACCTAAAATAGAATAGTTATTCAAATAAACATTTAAAAATAAATATATTTATTAAATAACTTGATCAAAGCCACACAATTAATTAGGAAATAGGTCAGGTGTCTATTTGACACTTAGTCCATTGTTCTTGTATTATTTCATGCTGACATGTAGCTTACAGTGCAATTGTTTATTTGCCCAAAGGATCCTTCCAGCTACAGAAGTCTGAGATTTGATTTGGAGCAAATTTGACAGTGGAATTTGTAGTGAGGGGTGGAGAATCTTGAGCATTTCTACTTAGGGTCAGGGAACAGCATTGACCTGAGCCTTTGGAAAGGTAGTCTAAATCATTCACTCATTCATTCATTCATATATTTAGCTCATTTTTGGCATCTATCTGTACAGGGCATTGCTCTGGACACAAAAAGGATAAGTTTCATGTGAATCTACCCTGAAAATTCTCCAGTGTACCATCGGACCATTTACTTACCACTAAAGAGGCTGCACCCAATAATTATTTTATTAACTACACCAATGCAAAGGAAGGATGAATGGTTTCGTCTCTGGGGAATGAGCTTCTTTTGAGATTATCAACTTTTAGTGCCTATATTCCTAACCCTGTAATCATATATATAGGATATTTATAGGGTTCAGGATACATTAGGAGAAAAAGAAATGTGGCAAAGAAGGAGGAGGAATAGTCTACCTGGAAACTTTAGAGTCATTGCCTGTTTTATAAGACCAGCTGCCATCTGCCAATGAGAAGGCCACATATCCATGGAGAGCAACAGTTAAAGCTAATTGGGTTTCTCCTTTTTAATACCTGAGACAGGGCCCCATTGAGATCAGGTAAGGAGATCTATTAAAGGCAAGCTGTTTTCTGCAAATCACTTAGTTCAAAGTATTTAAAGAGGTTGATTACATGCCATCCTCTCCAAGGATAATTGAATCTCAGAATGGTGGTTTATATAAGTTTAGGGACTTGATTTTAAACCAGAATGCAAATAAGAAATCCTTTGAGAAAAACAAAGAAAGGGTAGGTACTTTTTCACAAGCCACAGCTCAACTTAACCTGCATGAAACCAAGCATCTGGATAAAAGTGAGAAATTCAGTCAAATATTCAGCTTTAGGGGTACTGCATATGCAAAATGCCTAGGTACCTAACTGCATTTGCTGCTACTTGGATGAATTGCAATATTAAATAGTGCTTAAAAGACTGGACTCACCACTCCAGCAGACTACCTTTTGAGTCCTGGCTCTGTGACCTTAGGCAAATTACTTGGCTTCCCTGATCTTCAAAGCCCTCATGTGTAAAATGTAATTACTAGTATCTACCTTAGCTCAATAGGTTGTTATTAGGATGAAAAGAGATAATACATGTAAAACTCTTAGCACATAGAAGGTACTCAATATGTGTTATTACTGTTATCATTATTGCATTTTTGTGATCATCATTATCATCATCAGATGCCATTGGACACTTTCCTACTTCGATATATTAAAAAGGTATGGAATAGGGAAGCATCTGAACAACTACAATGTGTTCTGACAGCCAAAGCAGAGGTTAGAGTTATGGAGGCCAAGCCTCTGAGGTGTCTCAATTATGGCCAGGTCTCAGTTTACTGTCATCTTTGGCAAGCAAAATATCAAGCTTATCAACAAGGTATTTCATATGTCAGTTGGCTGAGCAACTTCGTGAAAACTTTGGACCCTGCTGTACAACATTTGTCTTTTAATGGCAGCCGAAATAGTGAGACCAAACTGGTTCCAATTTATTCTTTACGCAAGAATCATATTTCTTTATCTCTTTACTTAATTCCTGTGTTTCATTTGCTAAAATCCTTCTGATAATAACAAGTGATGTTAAAGGATATGAAGGGGGTGCCTAATTGGAGTAGAAGGCAAGCTAGGGGGGGGGACTGGACCCATTAAACAGCTGAAAGTTTGGCCCCTGTCTACCACTCCAGCTTCATCTTGGACCATCATTCTTTCTATGTGCTCCAGACACATTGGGATCCTCTTTCAGGTTCTTAAATATGTAGTCTTTTCTGCCTGAAGACATTTGTTTATGCTATTTCTTCTGCTTAAAATGCTTTCCCCCCAAACTTTACATGGTTGGCTCCTTCTTATCCTTCTCTTCTCATCTTAAATTTGACTCCAGATAGACATATCCCAACCCTGCTATCTAAACTAATTTCCCCACCAACACCCTCACCCTCCCTAATTAAGCTTCATATTAATAGCCTATCATTGTTCTAAGTATTTATCAATGTGGCAATTATATAATCATTTTTGTATTTATGTTTTTCATCTCTCTCTCCCAGAACCTCTGTGCCTGTCCCATAGTTAACACCAATACATATTTGATACATGAATGAATGAACAAATGCCTTTGGAATTATCACTCCCGGTTGACCTGTGTAGGTGTTGAGTGGTTGTGGTTTTGATAAATGGGTAGCTATAGAAGTTTTTAAAACATATTCACAAATTATTTGATAACTTCAAATACTCGTTGCTAGCTCATATGTTCTGTCCCCCCTACTAAAATATGAGTTTTTTGGAAGGTAAGACCCTTGTCCGTATCACTTTAGTCTCCCAGTACCTTGCACTGGGTTTCAGTTAGTACATTTTCAGTGATTGAACAAATGTTTCTAGTGACCATTTTAATCTAGTCTGGCTTCAGTATCCTCTAAGTGCCAGGTTTCGCAGTGTACCATGTCGGCACCAACCTCCCTCTAATAAGAATGGAATATAGATAAGGGTTGGAGCCATCTGTGCTGTTCTGTTTGATTTAAGGTCATCTGTGGCTTCAGCATCCAGAAGTTTCACCACTAGCATCTCATACATTCATTTCCTGCAGTTCTGCTTCCTGCAGAAATAAACACATGGATGGACACACATAATAACAAGGAAGCCAAAGTTATAGCTAAAAACAACAGCCATGATAATAATAATTACAGCCAACAGTTAATCAAATCTTGCTATGCTCCAGGCAGTGTACTAATATTTTACATATATGATCTTATGAAATCTTGACAAAAGCCATATGAGATAGACCCTATTATTATCACCATTTCACAGAGGAGGAATTTGAGGTTCAGAGAGAGTTAATAACAAAATTTTACTTTTAGCAAGTTGTGGCACCTAGGTCTATCTGGCTCTAAAGCTAGTCGACTGGTTTATAGTCCCAACAAAATGCTGGCCTTCATGTGGTTTTTAAAACTATTTATTGTCAATGGTTAAAAAAAGCAACATGAGTCTGGATTGTAAGGCATATCGGGAAATAGCTGCATTGCTACAATAAAATGGAGGGAATGATGTTCTGAAGGTTAGGTTTTCTTTTTAGTGAGAATCTACCTCCCTTAGGATAGCTATAAAGACGACTGTATTAATCATTTCATGGGATCAGACGTCGGGTAGGGGGTTGCTGAATTTAGTCATTTTCCCTTACCCTCTGAATCACCTGCACATGGAATTCCAGATATTGAGAATAAGAGCCCATTTCCTCCTCTATGTTTTTACCACTAACCAAGGTTTTCCCCCTCTGTCCCAGTATCAAATCCTTCAGCAGGTTGGCAGAGGACAGCATGGGAAAGGGCTGACTCTTAAAGGGCACCTCAGATGAGGGCCCATGGGGGTGGAAACCAGAGGTAGCTGCTGGGACAGAAGACCCCATATTTTGTCTTCTAACATTAACAAATGCCCAATAAAGGTGATGGTTAGCGCCAACCTAGAATCTGCACTGCTTGTGGATGCAAATGAGAGATATACAAGAGCAGACAAACTCAGGAAAGAAGCTAAGAATTTGGTTTAACTGTGTGGAAGTAATTCTAATTATAGGCATTTATGTGAACAGTTTGCAATTTATGCCTAATTGCCACCCAGCACAATAACAATTATGCATGTCATTAAATATGTGTCAGATTAATTTTGTTGTAAATTTTGATTACAGAAGAAAAAGCTATATGTGTATGTTTTGTCTTCATAATTTGTTGCTCAGATTGCTCATAACTCAGGAAAAAATTAAAAGGAACATTCGCTGGGGTGCCAAGAGTGTGGAAGCTGGAGTGGTGTCTGCTTGGGTTTGAATATCTTCTATGGATAGTGCACACAAAGTGTATAATCAACAAATGCATAAATCCCAGTAGCTTAACTTCACTGGAGTCCTGCCAGCAGATCTATATCTTTTATGCATTAATTGTTGATTCTTTGGCCTTATTCGTGCCCACAGTGTCTCCCAACCTTTTTCTGGTATCCTTGACCTCCTTTCAATCTACCCCCTCCTCTCTCAACTCTTGCTCACGGGGTAAGGATGACTTTATCCTGGGCTTTGTCAATCAGGTCTGGCTAATGAACCCCCCTCCTAAATTCTTTTCATGTTGCAGTACCCCCTTCCTTGGACCTCTGGTCTCTTACAAATAGATCTGCCCTTTAACCTGTGTTCTGGCCCCTTCCCACCTCCTTAAGGAGTGAGTCCTTGCCCCATAATTTCACAGTCTTTAATCTCTTTCCCTGATTTTTGCCAAGCACATGGTAGGCACTCAGTAAATCTTTGTTGGAGTTTCCTTCAGACACATATGGGGAACATACGGACCACACACAAACACATAGACACAAATAACTGCCCTTGCTCTTTCCTCTAGCTGCCACCATTTTCTTCTCTTCTGCTAATTTAACTTTGCACTTATACATCTTATATATCCAGTTCCATTAGAAATTCTTTGAGGATAAGGGGATTCTATGTTATTTTTTTCTGATTTCTTAGCACATCTTGAAACATTCAGGAAATACTGAATGATGCTTATTCATGAATCCTCACAGGCTGATTCTTCTGTAGAGGGAAGGGGATTTCTGGATCATACTTCCCCAACTTGCTCTTGGAGAGGCTTAGTAGAATAATAGAAAGTATGTGGATTTGGTATCACACAGACTTGAGATCCACTCTAGGCTCTGCCACACAGTGACTACGTAAATAACAAATGACTTCATCTTCCTGAGATTCAAATTACCTCTTGAGAAAAACCGGGAATAATAATAGGACCTATCTCATGGGTCTGTTGTGAGGATAAAATGACATGCTGATGAAAAGGGCCTGACACATGCTAGTAATGATTCTTCTCAGGCAGAAACTTTCTGCTCAGTGGTTCACTCACAGTGAAGATTTGCTTTTTCTACTTTGGTAATAATGAGCCAGGATTTCAACAAACTCAAGCCTTACTCATTATCCATATTCATCTTTTATTCTTAGCTCTAGATCAGTAGTTCTCAATCCTATGAGACCTATCACTCTCTCTTAATAACAAATATTTTGTGACTCCCCTTCACTATTCTGAAATGAAGCTCATAGGTAACATAACCTACCTACATATGTAATTTCAAAAGAAATCAACATAGTGACCTAACTGAAGTATAAATGAGAAATAAATGGAAAGTAATTTACAAGAAAATGATATGTATATTAATATATAAATGCAAAGGCATGAATACATCAGCCAAAATAAATGAAATACATGATTGCACCAACTTACAATGATTAAGTTTAGATTTAATAAAAGTAAGGAGAATGGAAGTCATTACATAAGAGAAGGAAAACAAACAAAAAGCAGAGGTGCAGGAAAATGGTAGGCGATGAAAGGCAAAATGTCAAAAAAATTTAAATATTTTTCATTATTTTTTAATATCCCAATCTTTTAATTTAATTTTAGTTTTAGTTTTTAAATTTTTTATGTACTTTATTTCTTATATTTAAACCTATCATTATTATTTCATTTTCCTATTGTATTTGGCTATTTTATTGGCTTCATTTTTGAAGAAGCTTTGGATCACAAAACAGTTACAACTGGGGCAGGGGAGGATTATTGGTGTGGGGTGTCAGTGATCAGGGATACATGGGAGGAAATTCACCTGGGCATGCATATAAGGTATATAAAAATGTTCAAATGTTCATGGGGCATTGTCACAGTGGGTGGAGACTCACACAATAACTGAGAGAATATTGAATTCCCATCCTGGAAAGCACTGCTACATTCTCTAATGGAGCAGTAACAGTCCCCCAAGTGCAGGGGCAATGACTGGCAAAAGAGGATGATCCATTGATGGGCCCTTGATATTGAAGACTATGTTTATGAGCCTTTTCTCTTGATATTGAAACTTAACCTAGTGTTGTGGGGTGCCTAAGAGTTGCCTCCTTAGAGCCTCCATGTTGTTCAAATGTGGCCTTTCTCTAAGCCAAACTCAGCATGTGTTGGACATGACTCCCGTGGATGAGCCTCCCTGGCACTGAGGGATTGCTACCAAGCACCAACTAGCAATGTGACTAAAAAAAGACCTCAAATAAAAGGGGGAAAGGGTAAAGACAAATTAGTTTATATGGCTAAGAGACTTCAAAGTGAGTCGGGAGGTCATCCCAGAGGTAATGCTTATGCACATCTCAGCAGGATCCCATAGACCGCCAAAGTGGATACTACCCCAACTAGTGAGGCTCTTGAGGGCTCTGGAGACACCTAGGTCCTTTGGTCAGGACAGATAGCTCCAGAGTTTGGTGCCTTGCCAGTGAACCCTACTTTGGAGTTTGTGCTCCTGAGAGTGAAAGATTTGGACTCAATTATTGCTTCCCTACACATGGCTCATCTGTCCCTTCTATTTAAACCTGTACTTGGTGTTAGAGTTTTTAAGTGCACACCCAAGAGACTGGAATCTTTGGGCTGTCCATACACCAGCTGGGCCTGGAGCCTCAGCAGAGTTGCAACACTTACTCTCCAGTTCATTGGACTCACCCAGGACAATTAACAAGGAGGTGAGGATTGACAACCACCATACCAAGGAAATGAGAGAGCCTACAACTGCAAGCAAGAGAGTCCTATCCATCAGCTGTATGGGATTGAAGACCCCTCTCAATTAGAAGTGGAGTGGGCATCACAATCCCAGAATCCTCTGGATTAGGGAATGAACTATGGAGTAGATTGGATTTACTGGTATTCTACTATAGACATATTGTGATTCTAGCAATGGAAGAAATTACAACATTGATGTGGAGGCCACTGGAGGCTCTAGGGGCAGGGAGATGGAAAAACAGTTGTAATATGGGGGCTTTTTCAGGACTTGGGAATTGTCCTGAATGACATTGCAACAACAGATATAGGCCATTTTATATCATCCCATAACATGCAGAACTGTGTGGGATAGAGTGTAGACTGCAATGGGAACTATGGTCCATGCTCAGTGGCAATGCCCTGGGATGCATTTATCAATTGCAATGAATGTGCCACACTAATGAAGGATGCTTATGTGGGAAGGTGTGGGAGGTGTGGGGAGTGGGGCATATGGGAATCCCTATATTTTTTGTGTAACATTTATGTAATCTAAGTATATTTTAAAAAATTAAAAATTAAAAAAAAACCACTGGAATATAGCATACTGAAGAGGAATGTTTGTCTAAAATGTTCCAAGATGTCTTATGAAATCACTTGGCTTTGCTGCATGAGCTGTCAAAAGCCTTTTAGAAAAAGCAAAACTATCATCTAGTTCAGAAGGACAGCTATGGTCATTAAGGAGAGTCGTTTTCCCCTCAACATACAAAATAACAAAAAACACCTACCGTGTGTCAATGAAATAAGAATATATTTTTGGAATTCTGCATTAAAGCTGGTTATAGAGACATGTTTCCCCCCCTCCCAAAAAAGCTACTGTTAAGATAAGACTACATTCAGATCATTATAAACATTGTTTCTGCCTATATTATTAAGGTTCAGTGGAATATTTGAAAGCTGTGTGGGAAATAGGACAACTCTTTATTTTCTAGGATTATCCCATGCATTTGAGGTCAGCTAGGATCCCTGGCCCCCATCCACTAAATGTCAATAGCACCTCCAAGCATTGTGACAACAAAAATGCCTCAAATTTCCCAAACACCTCCTAATGGATGGAATGTCCCTCTTTGAGAACCAGTGCTCTAAATATGCCTAGGAAGGAAAAGGCAAATCTAGCAAGAGTCATGGACCTTGCATTCGTAGGATTTGAGGAATCTCTATGTGTTGGAGTTTCCTCCCTTTGAAATGTTTCTGGTGACGTTCTTGGGACTCTGAGACTAAAGGTTAAGATTCCTTACTTTCTCCTCTTGAAAATTTTTTACCAGTTCTGTATTGTCTTATTGATGTTGCCCATTCAGTTTTTGACCCATGAGGTCATTACTTTCTCAGGATAGGCTAACTAGCTTACACATGGCAGTAGCTTGGGAAAAATTAAATGTTGCCTATGGACTACCATTTACATTCCTGTCATGTTCAACCCTCTTCCACTCTATTCACTCTGCCACTCAGTCTTTGGTCTACATTTAGTCAACATATCATTGTTTATGGTCTGTATTGATTACATCTTGATCATATTATATTTTAATATGTTAAATTTAGATTTAATATGTTTAATCTTGAACAGATTATATTTTAATTTGTTTTGATATAAATCTGACCAAAATGTACTCTGTTTTATTAAAAAGATGGTACTGAGCATTATTAATTCTTTTATGTTCTGTGGATACTGTTCATTTAGATAGTATGAAATTGTTCATTTAATAATTACTTGTTTCAAACATTTATTATGAAAATTTTCATACTTTTCACAGCAAAGTAAAAAATATTTTAAAGTGCACACAAATAAATCCAAAACCTAAATTCTACCATTAGCATATTTTATTAGAGAAGTTGAAGGTTTATAGAAAAATCTTGCATAAAATACAAAGTTCCCATTTACCACCCTATTATTAACAACTTGCATTAGTGTGGTACATTTGTTATAATTCAAGAGAACATTTTTGAAATTGTACTATTAACAATAGTCTATGGGTTACAATAGAGTTCATTGTTTTTGTTGTACAGGACTATTTTTTAATTTTTTATTCTGATAACACATACAACATAAAATTCCCCCTTTTAACCACATTCACATATATTGTTGAGTGCTATTAATTACATTCAGAATGTTGCGCTCCCATCACCACCATTCATTGTCAAAACTTTACGATTGACACAAATAGAAATTCAGTACAACATAAGCAATAATTTCATATTCCCTACCCCACTCCTCCCCTGGTAACCTATATTCTAGATTCTTACTCTGAGTTTACATATTCTAATTATTTCATATCAACGAGGTCTTAAAATATTTGTCCTTTCATTTCTGGCTTATTTCACTCAGCATGATGACTTCAGGTGTCATCACATGGTCATATGTATCAGAACTTCATTTCTTTTTCCTTTTTACAGCTGAATAATATTCCATTGTATGTATATACCAGCTTTTATTCATCCATTAATTGGTTGATGACACTTGGATTGCTTCCACCATTTGGCAAGTGTGAATAGTGCCAAAATAGATATTTGGTATGCAAATATCTGTTTTGAGTCTGCTTTCAAATATTTGAGATATATACCTAGAAGTGGGATTGCTGGGTTATATGGTAATTATATACATAACTTTCTGAGGCACTGCCAAACTGTGTTTTACAATGGTTGCACCATTTTACATTCCCACCAACAATGAATGAGTGTTTCTATTTTTCAGCACCCTTTCCAACTGTGCACTGCATTCACCTTGGGAGCTCGTGAGGGAGGTAGGCAGAAAAAAGACTCTAGGCAGAGTAGGAAGTTTGCTCATACCAGCACAGCTGCAGTCTTTCCAGATGTACAGGCACACTCTCTCCAGATGCACAGGCAGGCAAGCATGGCCATTCTTTATTTGCAGGGTTATCCATACACTACTGTTATCATTCAAATGTTACACAGAAGAAACACAAAATGCAACTCCTCAGAATCATTTCTGTTGTGCCCAGAGACTGTGTGTGAACTAATAGCTGATTCAACAGTTGTGCCCAAGTCTTAACCTTTACACCAACACTTTTTATTTTCTGTTTTGTTTTTAAATAGTAGTCATTCTAGTGGGTATAAAATTGTTTTGTGGTCTGCTAGGCTGCAGGCATGCAACATACCAGAAATGGTTGGCTTTTACAGTGGGGACTTATTAACTTATAAGCTTACAGTTCCAAGGCTGTGAAAATGTCTGTTTTAGTTTGCTAAATGCCGCCCAAGCAAAACACCAGAAATGGGTTGGTTTTGAAAGCAGGGATTTATTATGTGAAAAGCTTACAGTTCTGAGACTGTAAAAACATCCAAATCAAAACATCATCACAGATGCTGTGTCACCAAAGTCGACTTCTGTTGATCCTGGACTCATGCCATGTGGCAAAGCAAAATGGTGGTAGGTCTCTGCCTTATCCTCCAGGCTAAATTCTCCCCTAGCTCAGCTGAGGGTGAGCAGGCACATGGCTCATCTCTCCCCTGGCCTCTTTGCTTCAGCTTTGGGCTGTTCCACTGATTCCTGGCCTCTCTCAGCCTCTCAGGATTTCTCTGTCTTTCTGTGAGTGCAGGTAATCCTGGAGTCATCTCTCATAGGACAGGGTAAAAAGGAAGCTTTTTCTCTCTTCTCTCCTTAGTTTAAGACTCCAGTTAAGGATAAAGTCATGCCCTACAGAAGTGCTCTAATCAAAGGGCAGGTCCCTTAACTGAATCTAACCAAATGGTCCTACATATAATAGGTTTACATGCATAAGAATGGATAAACTTAAGAACATAATTTTCTGGGATCTGCAAAAGATCCTGCACAAAGTCCATATCAAGGCTTCATAAGACATTGCTTCCTCTCTGAAGACCAGCTGCCAGAGATCCTGGGCTCCTTTGTCATATAGCAAGGCACATGGAAAGGCATATTGTGGCATGTGCTGGTCTACCTTCTCTTCAAGGTTTCATTGCTTCAGCTTTTCACTTCCTCTGGCTTTCTCTCAGTGCTTCTGTATGCTTCTCTCTGTCCCTCTCTCTCTATTCATCTGGTTTATAAAAGAGGATTAAGACACACCCTGGCTCATGCCCTACTGGAGTAATCTATTCAAAACGACCCATTTAGAATAGGTTTACACCCACAGGAATGGATTAGCTCTAAAAACATGATTTTCTGGCATCCACAAAAACTTCAAACTACCACAGAAATGGTATATCATTCTGCCTTTGATTTGCATTTACCCAGTGGCTAGTGATGTGGAGCATTTGTTCATGTGCTTATTAGCCATTTGTATATCTTTATTGGAGAAATGTCTATTCAACTCTTTTGTCTATTATTTAAATGGGTGGTTTGTGTCTTTATTGTTGAGTTGTAGGATTTGTTTATATATTCCAGATATTAAACCATTATCAGATATGTGGTTTCCAAATATTTTCTCCCACTGAAATTAGGTTGTCTTTTTATTTTCATGTTAAAGTCCTTTGATGTGCAAAACTTCTTAATTTTTCATTACTTTTTTTTTTGATATATAAATATATATGCATATATGTGTATTTGCTTACAAAAATGTTGTGTGTATATATATACATATATTTTAAGAGGTGCTTAGATTACCCAAAATATTACACGGAATCCATTGGGATTCCCACATTGCCCACCTCCCACACCTCCCATCACATCCCACACAAACATCTCCCACAGTGTGGCCCACCATCCTCAATAAACTTACACATACTGGAGCCTTGCCACCAACCATAGACCATAGTTCACACTGTAGACCACACTCTCTCCCACTCAGTTCTGAGTGGTGTGTGCTGATTTAAAATGGCCTACATCCGTTGCCACAACAGTACTCAGGACAACCTCCAACTCCCAAAGAAGCCACTGTATTTCAACTGCTCGTCCCCTCCCTACCCCAAAAGTGTCAAGTGGCCACTGGCTCCACCTCATTGTTATAATTTCTTGCATTGCTAGAATCACCATATGTGAACAAGAGAATACCATCAAGTCCACTCTAGTCCATAGTTCTTCCCCCAATCCTGAGGGGACTGGGATGGTGATGTCCACTCCACCTCCAAGTGAGAGAGGGCTTATATCCCATGGATATGGTGTGTGGGATGATCCTGCCTGCAGATGCAGGCCCTCTCCAATCCCTGGGATGGCCATTTCTCATCGTTGTCTCCTCACCAGGTGACTTGGATGAGTCCATTGAGCTGTAGGGTAGGAGTTGCAGCTCCACCTAGATTTCATGAACACCTGGCACATAGGTAGGTGGGAGGCTCCAGTCTCTGGAAGTATACCTAAAAACTCCAGCATCTCATATAGGTTTGAATAGAAGGGACTGGTGAACCATGTGCAGGGAGGACTTATTTGAGTCTAATT
Source organism: Tolypeutes matacus (assembly GCA_026826555.1). Taxonomy (NCBI): domain Eukaryota; kingdom Metazoa; phylum Chordata; class Mammalia; order Cingulata; family Chlamyphoridae; genus Tolypeutes; species Tolypeutes matacus. The sequence goes on from JAKSZT010054140.1 coordinate 1,595,410, forward strand.
CTGTCACTCTCAGGAGCACAGATTCCAAAATAGAACCCACTGATAAGGCATCAGTCTCTGGGGCTATCCCACCTTATATAGGACCAAGGTGTCTCCGGAGCTCTCAGGAACCCCAATGAGTGGGGTGATAGGCACTTAGATGTTCTATGAGCTCCTACTGAGGTGTGCGTAAGAGTTACCTCTGGGATGACATCCCGACTCTCTTTGAAGTCTCTTAGCCACTTGAACTCATTTGTCTTTACCATTTCCCCCTTTTATTCAAGGTCTTTTTCCAGTTGTGTTGCCAGTTGGCACTTGGTATTAATCCCTCGTTGCCAGGGAGGCTTATCCCCGGGAGTCATGTCCCACGTTGGGGGGAAGGTAATGCAATCATATGCTGAGTTTGGCTTAGAGAGAGGCCACATTTGAGCAACAAGGAGGCTCTCAGGTGGCAACCCTTAGCCACCCCACAACTGCAGGTTAAGTCTAATTTACAAGAGCAAAGACTCACAAGGGTAGTCATCAATAAAAAAAACACATCAGTGGGTCATCCTATTTTGACAGGCACTGTCCCTACACTCAGAGGACTATTGGTGCTCCCTTGGAGACTGTGGCAGAGCTCTCCAGGCTAGGAATTCAGATTCCCTCATTTATTGTGTGATTGTCCACCCATCGTGACCATGCCCCATCCCCCGATCCTTTGAATGATTTTGTATATCTTTCATGTATATTCGGATGAACCAATCCCCACGAAACCCCCCCAGACACCACCCCCCCAATAATCCCCCGCAGTACCCATTGTAACCCTTCTATGATTCAAATCCTCCATGAACATTTAGTCCATAAAATAATCAAATACACTTACTAGGAAAACGAAAGAAGTGTGATAAGCTTAAAGGCAAGAGACAAACATAAGGAACCTCAGCGGGAAAAAAAAAAGAGAGAAGGAAAAAAAACAAATACTCAAATGAAGAACAAAACAAAATAAAATATAATTAGTGGATTGGGACATTCAAAAAATGGGCAAAAAAGCAAAGGAAATGCCTTAAAAAAAATATATATATATTTATATATATTCTTTTTTTTTTTCCTTTCTCTTTTCTTTTTTCCCTTTTTTCCTTCCCTTTATCACTGTGTTATCGGATGTCTGGTGTGCCATAACACCTTCCTCCTCTCAATCCCCATTGTCTCCCAATTTTTCATTTAATTTTCAAAGAAGTTTTAGGTCACAGCAAAGTCACACACGGAGTGCCAGAGACTCCCAGAAAGCAAACCACCCCCCCTTCCCCACCCCATAATAACTCCCCCCCTTTTTTTTGGTTGTTAGCATTGTTATAACTGTTACGCAGATAGCAAAATATAGCAACTAAACATTGTCAGTGATTTAAAGTATAGTTTACAATTTAGATGATACAGTTGAATAATTTTGATGATATTTACCATGTCCTGTGTCCATTACTGTAAGGTAATGAAAAACCTTCCCCATGATCACCAAACAACCCATTAGATCTTGACTGTTCCCTTCTCCCTAGCCACCCAGGGCCCGTGATACCCCCCTCTCCCGACCCATGGAATGTCAAGATTCACAGTTACATGCCCTGGGGATTTAAAACTGCCCTTCCTAATCCACCCACTCCCTAGTGCTGCACCACCAAACCCAGGAACACCACCACTCATCTGCCCCATCCCCCAACATGCAACCACACTCTATCCCTTTACCATAGATTATGTCCATATGGGTGATGGCTCAAAGCCTGCTCTTCTCTTACTCTCCTTTGTTAACCTACATTTCAGATAATGGTTCTCAGAGACTGCTCACTTTCCTCAGTTCAGATCAGGGAGGTCATATATTGTTCATCCTTCAGTGCCTGGCTTGCTTCACTCAACATAAGGTCTTCAAGATTCATCCACGTTATTCCATGTGTTAGCACTTTGTTCCTTCTTACAGCTGAGTAATATTCCATTGTATGTATGTACCACATTTTGCTTATCCATTCGTCTGTTGATGGGCACCGGGGCTGATTCCAACTTTTGGCAATGGTGAACAATGCCGCTATAAACATTGGTGTGCATATATCTGTTTGTATTTTTGTTTTCAGCTCTTCTGGGTATATACCCAGCAGTGGAATTGCTGGATCATACGGAAGATCTATTGCTAGTTTTCTGAGGAACCGCCAAACTGTCTTCCACAGTGGCTAGACCATACCGCAGTCCGACCAGCAGTGGATGAGGGTTCCTATTCCTCCACATCCTCTCCAACATTTAGTGCCTCCTGTTTTTTTAATAGCTGCCATTCTGATGGGTGTAAGATGGTATCTCATTGTAGTTTTGATTTGCATTTCCCTGATAGCAAGTGATGTTGAGCATTTTTTCATGTGCTTTTTAGCCATTTGTATTTCTTCCTTGGAGAAGTGTCTTTTCAGGTCACTTGCGCATTTTTTATATGGGTTGTTTGTCCTTTTATTTTCGAGGTGAAGGATTTACTTATGCAGGATATTAGGCTCCTATCAGATATATGGTTGCCGAATATTTTTTCCCATTGGGTAGGTTGCCTTTTTATTTTCTTAATAACATCCTTAGAGGTGCAGAAGTTTTTAATTTTGAGGAGATCCCATTTATCAATTTTTTCTCTTGCTGCTCGTGCTTTGGCTGTGAAGTTCATGAAACCATTTCCTATTACAAGGTCCTGTAGATGCTTCCCTACATTATCTTCCAAGGTTTTTATGGTTTTGGCTCTTATATTTAGATCTTTGATCCATCTTGAGTTGATTTTTGTATAAGGTGTGAGATGGTATTCTTCTCTCATTCTTTTGGATATGGATATCCAGTTCTCCAAGCACCACTTGTTAAAGAGGCCACTCTCTCCCAACTGAGTAGGTTTCGTGGCCTTGTCAAATATCAGATGACGGTATATGCGAAGATCTATATCAGAACTCTCAATCCGGTTCCATTGGTCAGTAGGGCTATCCTTGTGCCAATACCATGCAGTTTTCATCACTGTAGCTTTGTAGTATGTTTTAAAGTCAGGTAATGTGATACCTCCAACTTCATTTTTCTTTTTCAATATATCTTTGGCAATTCGGGGCCTCTTGCCTCTCCAAATATATTTTATGGTTAGTTTTCCCAGTTCCTTAAAAAATATATTGTTGACTTTTATTGGGATTGCATTAAATTTGTAGATTAGTTTGGGTAGGATAGACATCTTGATGATTTTTAGTCTTCCCATCCATGAACAGGGAATATTTTTCCATTTATTTAAGTCTTCTTTGATTTCCTTTAACAGTGTTGTGTAGTTTTCTGTATATAAGTCCTTTACATCTTTAGTTAAATTTATTCCTAGGTATTTGATTCTTTTGTTTACTATTGTAAATGGTATTTTTTTCCTGATTTCCTCCTCAGTTTGCTGGTTATTGGTGTACAGAAATGCTACTGATTTTTGAGCGTTGATCTTATAGCCTCCAACATTACTGAACTCCTTTATAAGTTCTAGAAGCCTTGTTGTCGATTTCTCAGGGCTTTCTATGTATAGGATCATGCCATCTACAAATAATGAAATTTTTACTTCTTCTTTTCCAATCTGGATGCTTTTTATATCCTTTTCTTGTCTCAGTGCTCGTGCAAGTACTTCTAAGACAATGTTAAATAGGAGTGCTGATAGTGGGCATCCTTGTCTTGTTCCCGATCTCAGAGGGAAGGCTTTTAGAATTTCACCGTTGAAAATGATGTTAGCTTTGGGTTTTTCATATATACCCTTTATCATTTTCAGAAAGTTTCCATCTATTCCTATCTTTTGTAGTGTTTTTATGAGGAAAGAGTGCTGTATTTTGTCGAATGCTTTTTCTGCATCTATAGAGATGATCATGTGATTTTTTTCTTTCAGTTTGTTTATGTGGTGTATTACATTGGTTGATTTTCTTATATTGAAACATCCTTGCATACCTGGAATGAAACCCACTTGGTCATGGTGTATAATCCTTTTGATATGTTGTTGAATGCGATTAGCAAGTATTTAGTTAAGGATTTTAGCATCTAGGTTCATTAGAGAAATTGGTCTGTAATTTTCCTTTCTTGTGGTATCTTTATTTGGTTTTGGTATTAGGGTAATGTTGGCATCATATAATGAGTTAGGTAATATTCCTTCTACTTCTATTTTTTGGAAGAGCTTAAGTAGGATTGGTGTTAGCTCTTTCCGGAATGTTTGGTAGAATTCAGCTGTGAAGCCATCTGGTCCTGGACTCTTCTTAGTTGGGAGGTTTTTAATGACTGAGTCTATCTCTTTACTTGTAATTGGGCTGTTGAGTTCATCTATTTCTTCTTTCATCAATGTTGGCTGTCTGTGGATTTCTAGAAACTTGTCCATTTCCTCTAAATTGTCATTCTTGTTGGCATATAATTTTTCAAAGTATCCTCTTATGATACTCTTTATTTCTGTGGGGTCAGTAGTGATATCACCTTGCTCATTCCTTATTTTATGTATTTGCATCTGTTCTCTCTTTTTCTTTGTTAGTCTGGCTAAGGGTTTGTTAATTTTGTTGATATTCTCGAAGAACCAGCTTTTGGTTTTGTTTATTGTTTCCAGTGCTTTCTTATTCTCTATTTCATTTAGTTCTGCTCTAATCTTGGTTATTTCCTGTTTTCTACTTCCTTTAGGTTTAGTTTGTTGTTGTTTTTCCAATTCCTCCAAGTGTGCAGTTAGGTCCTCAGTTTTAACTCTTTCTTCTTTTTTAATATATGAATTTATGGCTATGAACTTCCCTCTCAGGACTGCTTTTGCTGCATCCCATAGGTTTTGATATGTTGTGTTGTTGTTTTCATTAGTTTCAAGGTAGTTACTGATTTCTTTTGAAATTTCCTCTTTGACCCACTGTTTGTCTAAGAGTGTGTTGTTTAACTTCCATATCCTTGTGCCTAACCTGTTTCTCTGGCCCTTATTGATTTCCAACTTCATTCCGTTGTGGTCAGAGAAATTACTTTGTATAATCTCAATCTTTCTGAATTCATTGAGTGTTGTTTTGTGGCCTAGCATGTGGTCTATTTTGGAGTATGTTCCATGTGCACTGGAGAAGAATGTAAATCCCGCTGTATTTGGGTGTAGTGTTCTGTATATGTCTATTAAGTCCAAATCTTCTAATGTATTGTTGAGTGCCTTCGTTTCTTTATTGATTTTCTGCCTAGATGTTCTGTCTAATGATGATAGTGGTGTGTTGAAGTCCCCTGCTATAATTGTAGAGGAATTTATTTCTCCTCTTAGTTTTTCCAGAGTTTGCCGCACGTATTTTGAGGCACCTCGATTAGGTGCGTAAATGTTGATGATTGTTCTCTCTTCTTCAGAGATTACTCCTTTTACTAATATGTAGTGTCCATCTTTGTCTCTTA
>JAKSZT010054140.1:1609891-1623599 GCA_026826555.1 Tolypeutes matacus
GGAGCCATTTTAAAACCTGGGTGCTGCAGTTCTCTCCTGCATGAGAGGTGCTGCAGACGCCCGCGGGCTTAGCTCAATAAACTTCATAAAAGTGGTTAAAGTCTGAGTGTGGTCGATCTCCTGGTTTATAACATTAGCATTGTTATAACTGTTATACAGATAGCAAAATATAGCAACTAAACATTGTCAATGATTTACAGTATAGTTTACAATTTAGATGATACAGTTTAATAATTTTGATGATATTTACCATGACCTGTGTCCATTACTGTAAGGTAATGAGAAACCTTCCCCATGACCACCAAACAACCCATTAGATCTTGACTGTTCCCTTACCCCCAGCCCTCCAGGGCCCATGACACCACCCTCTCCCTACCCATGGAATGTCAAGATTCACAGTTACATGCCCTGGGGATTTGAAACTGCCCTTCCTAATCCACCCACCCCACAGTGCTGCACCACCAAACCAAGGAACATCACCACTCATCTGCCCCATCCCCCAAAATGCAACCCCACTCTATCCCTTTACCATAGATTATGTCCATATGGGTGATGGCTCAAAGCCTGCTCTTCTCTTACTCTCCTTTGTTAACCTATCTTTCAGACAGTGGTTCTCAGAGACTGCTCACTTTCCTCAGTTCAGATCAGTGAGGTCATATACTGTTCATCCTTCAGTGCCTGGCTTGCTTCACTCAACATAAGGTCTTCAAGATTCATCCACGTTATTCCATGTGTTAGCACTTTGTTCCTTCTTACAGCTGAGTAATATTCCATGGTATGTATGTACCACATTTTGCTTATCCATTCGTCTGTTGATGGGCACCGGGGCTGATTCCAACTTTTGTTTTCGTTTACTTGAATACTTGAATAACGAAGATTGACTTTAGAATATTAAATGAACCTTGAATTCTTGGGATAAAGGGCACTTGTTGCAATATATTATCATTTTTGTATATTGCCTGCACAAATTGTTGTTATTTTGTTAAAGAATTTTGTATATATATATTCATGAGAAGTATTTATTTTTAATTTTATTTTTATGTCATGTATTTGCAGGTTTTGGTATTAGGGTTTTACTGGCCACATACAAATGATTTAGATGTGTGCCTTCCTCCTTTATTATCTAAAAGAGTTTGTATAGGTATTGTTCCTTAATATTTTGATAAAACTCACAAATGAGCCCATCTGACCCTAGAGTTTTCTTTGTAGAAAAGTTTTTGATAATTCAATTTTTAAAAACAGTTTATTGAAATATATCATTCATGCATGAACATACATAAAATATAAGTGTTCAGTAAACATTGTGAACTTACAAAACAAACATGGATAACATCATACAGGGCTCCCACACATCACTCCACCACATATACTTTGTATTGTTGTGAAACATTTGCTAACAAATCATGACAGAGCAATGTCAAAGTATTACTACTAACTATAGTTCATATCTTACTCCCCTATACCTTTTTTTAAAAGGATTTATTTTTTTATTTACTTTTATCCATTTTTCACCGCCCCCCCCCTGCTTTTTTGCTGTTTTTGTGTCCATTCACTGGGCAACTCTCTGTGTCCATTTCCTGCCCTCTCTTCTCCTCCTGTCTTCACTGGGATTCAATCCTCAGAACCTCAGATGTGGGAGAGAAGCATCCTACCACCTGCACCACCTTAGTTCTTGGTTTTTCGGTGCGTCTCATCTTGGCTCTCCCTTGTGTCACTCTCCTGTTACGTCATCATCTTGCTGCGTGGCTCGGGGCCTGGTGGCTCACCCAATCATGGGGCCTGGCAGTGTACCCACACGCGGGGTCTGGTGGCCTACTCGTGCACAGGCTCTGGCGGTGCACCGGGCGCGGGCCCTGGGGGGCTCAACCGCTCATGGGGCCTGGCAGCCTGTGCACCTTCTATATTTTTCTTTTTTTAAATTTTTACCGGGAGGTCCTGAAGATCGAACCCAGGTCCCTCCATATGGGAGACAGATACCCAACCACCTGAGCCACATCCATCCCCCTGTTATATCTCTTAAGGTTGACCAAAGATACCTAGAGTTACAGTCTTTTCCCATATGGGATGGTCATGTAATAAATCAGGTTTAGTTTATCACCAGCATTCTAAAAACCAGACCTAGAGAGAAAAACTAGGTGTGTGGATTCATGCATGGTTTCTAATATAGTGAATGTTTAGCCTACCCTGATTATCACAAAATCAGGAAAGTGAGAATATTTGCATTGATAATTCAATTTTAAACATAGATGGAGAGCTATTCAAATTTTCTTCTACCAGTTTCATCTTCAATTAATTTTGGTAAATTCTATTTGGAAATTTACCAAATCTGCCAAATTTGTTGGCATAAAGTTATTTGTAATATCCACATGTTATCTTTCTTTATAAAGTTTTATTGAAGTATAATTTATATAACCATAAAATTCACCTATTGAAAGTATAATAATTAAATTATTTATAATTTATGAAGTTGTACTACCATCACTGCAATAGTTTTAGAATATTTTCATCCTCCTAAAAAGTTTCCTGCGTGCATTTATTGTTAATCCTCATTCCCATTCTCAGCTCTAGAAAACCAATGATCAACTTTCTGTCTCTAAATTTTAGAGACTTCTGTCTCTTAAAAATGTATCTATTTTCCTAGACATTCCATATGAATGGAATCATTCATTCATAGTTTTTGTGTTTTGCTTCTTTCACTTAGCATGATGTTATTTAAGTTCATACATGTTATAGAATATATCAGTAGTTATTTTTTAATTGCTGAATAATATTCTATTATATGGTTACAAGGCATTGTTTTTACCCCATCACCAGTTGACAAGCAATTGGAACATTGTCAGATTTTGCCATTAGATCATCAAATGCTGTGGTGAATATTTCTATATGTCTTTGTCTTGGCATATGTTTTTTTTCTCTTGGATATATACCTATGAGTGGAATTGTTTAGACATACAATAAGTTTAACTTTTAAGAAACTGCCATACTATTTCCCATCAGCAATGCAATAGGATTCCCATTTCCCCATATTGTTTCCCATCAGCAATTAGGATTAGCATTTGGTACAATTGGTCTTTTTGATTATAGATCTTCTAAATTGTGTGTATTGTTATTTCATCATGCTTTTAATTTGCATTTCCTTAATGACTAATGATATTGAGCATCTTTTCCTGTACCTATTAGACATTTGTATATATTCTTTGGTGAAATATCTATTTAAATCAATATTCAAATCTTTAATTAGGTTCTTTGTCTTCTTATTGAATTATAGAAGTCCTTATATTGTTGATAAAATTACTTTACTGGATATTTCATTTGCAAATATTTACCCCCTGTCTAGGCTTTGACTTTTCATTTTCTTAATGGTGTCTTTGGAAGCTCAAATAATGTTAATTTTTATGAAATCAAAATCATATTAATTTTAGTAAAATGCAATTTATATTTTTAACTGAGTATTCCTTTGTTGTATCTAATTTGCCTAATTCAAGATTATGAGGATTTTCTCATATTTTCTTTAATACATTTTGCAATTTTAGCTCTTACACATCGATCTATGTTCTACTTTGAATTAATTATTTTGCATGATGTAAATGTTTAAGGTGGTTTTGTTATTGCATTTGGATTTGCAAATGTCCCAGGACCAATTGTTGAAAAGACTATCCTTTTCTTCTTCGAATTGTCTTGAATCTGTTGTTGAAAATCAATTAGCAGTAAATGTAAGGATTTATTTCTGGATATTCAATTGTCTTTCGTTGATCTATATGTCTATCCTTGTACAAAAAATCCACACTATCTTGATTGCTGTATAACAGTAAGTTTTGAAATTGGTTTTGTAGATCCTACAACTTTGATCTTCTTTTTCAAATTGTTTTGGCTATAGATTTTCCACATAGATTTTTTTGTTTGTTTGTTTTGTTTTGTTTTTGTTTTTTTACTGGGAGGCCCCAGGGATTGAACCCAGGTCCCTCCATATGGGAGATGGACGCCCAACCATTTGAGCCACATCTGTCCCCCTCCATATAGATTTTTAAGATTAGATGGACAATTTCTATTAAAAAGCCTCCTAGGATCTTGTTAGGGATTGCTTTGAATATCATATAAATTCAAAGAAAGAATAGCCTTCTCGACAATATTGAGTCTTCTAATCCATGAACATAACATGTCTCTCCATTTGTTTAGATCAGGCATCAGCAGAATTTTTTTTTTCTGTAAAGGACCAATAGGAAATATTTTTAGTTTTGTAGGATGTATGGTCTCATACAAATACTCATTTTCTGCCTTTTGTATTACAAAAGCATTCATAGACAGTATGTAAACAAGTGGGCTTGACTGTGTTCAAATTAAATTTTATTTACAAAAAGAGATGCAGGCTAAATTTGGCCACCGGTAAACCTCATTTAGATAATTTGTATTTTCGATCAACATTTGTGTTAGTCAGGGTTTTCTAGGGAAATGGAATCTACAGGAGATATATGTAAACAGTATGAAATTTTGTAAAATTGTTTCACACAACTGTGGGAATGCACAAGTCCAAATTCTGAAGGGGAGGCTGTAAGCCAAGAACTACAGTGAAGGTCCTCGATGACCTTCATAACTAGGTTATGCTAGCTGTTTGAAGTAGAGATGGGAATTCTGTCTCTAAATGCTGAAATAACTTTTCTTTTGAAGGTCTTCAAATGAGTGAATGAAACCTCACTCATTGCTGACAGCAATCTCCTTTGTTGATTGTAGATGTAATCTGTCATCTATGCAGTAAACTCACTGATGACTAAAGTCCATAAATGTCCTTGTATTACAATTAGCCCTGTGCTTGCTTGACCAAGCAACTGGGCACCATTACCTGGTCAAGTTGACACATTAGTCTAACCATCATAGTCCAACCCTTGTCACCTTGGCAGCCATACACATCACCTTAAACCACACTTAATCTCTAAATAAAAACAATAACATATATATATTTCACCTAACAATACTCAACTGTCCTGCATACGACTGGAAATGCACTAGATCTCTCTTGAATAGGGTACAAGTCCTATTCACTCTTTTTTTTTTTTTTTCCCATCTTTGAACAGATAATTGATTTTATTTTATTTTTTTTCATTTTTACTTTTTTTTTTTCCTTTTTTTTTATTATGGGTAAAAATCAAAATTCTCACAATACATACAAACATTTGCAAAATGATATATAAATATATATGCATATATGTGTATTTGCTTACAAAAATGTTATTTATATATATATATATACATATATTTTAAGAGGTGCTTAGATTACCTAAAATATTACACGGAACCCACTGGGATTCCCATGTTGCCCACCTCCCACACCTATTCACTCTTAAACCTGACATCCTTAAATACTAGGACATGAAACTAATATAACTCATGTCATATGATAAGGGGATAAATTAGTGAAGAAAACAAAGATATTTGTTTTATGAACATATACAAACATATTCATAACAAAACAAGGAAGAAATATTCATGACCATTACAGTCCTCATTTCTGTAGCTGGTCACATGGTTCTAGTTTGTGTTTATCACTACCTTTTTACACTACCTATTCCATGTTCATTTTACACTCAGCAAGCACCTCAGCTGGCTGTGGTTCTTTGCCATATTGGGTAACCTAAGCATACATTCCTGAAGATTCTGGAACATTGTTAGTCCTGCCAGGATGGGGTTGTTGCAATTTTCCATTGTCTTTAGTCACAGGGCATGATAGTATTAAGAGATGCCCTAGGGGATCTCCTGTATTCCAGGCAAACTCTTCTTTACCTCCATTGTGTAGGTGCAGTTCTATTTTCCCTTTATAGTCAGGATCAATTAACCCAGCCACTTCAGTAATTCCCTTCTTTGTCTATTGATTCAGACACATGATAAGCTCAAAGTGGCCATGTGGCAGTCTTAACTTCCAGTTCAAAGGAATCATTGTTGTGTTCCCTTATGGAAGCATTCTGCCTTTTGGAACTAAAACCTATAGACCAGTAGAGCTTAAGGTTGCAGGAACAAGAAGCAAAAATTTTCCTAGTGGATCACTAGGGATTATAGTGAGTGGTGCCACTCCCATTTCCATCCCTTGATTCCTGGGAGATATAGCACCATATATCACTATATATCACCAGAGAGCGGATATTGATTTAGCACATATACGGTCTCCTGGAGAACATTGCCCCAGCCCCACATGGTATTGCCACCCAGTTGGCACTGTAATTCTTTAACAGGCCTTCCATCATTCTATCAGTCCAGATGTTTCAGAATGAAGGGGAACATGGCAAAACCAGTGATTTCCATGAGCATGTGCCCATTTCTGCACATCATTTGCTGTGAAGTGGGTTCCTTGATCAGAAGCAATGCTGTGTGGAATACCATGACAGTGAATAAGACGTTCAGTAATCCATGGATGGTAGTTTTAGCAGAAGCATTGAATGCAGATAAGGGAAACCCATGTTTCTGTAGCTGTATTCAAACCTTTAGTCCCTTTTCTCAAATGGCAGAATCAAAATGGCAGTGCTCCTTTTCTTTGTGTCTCTTCTTTCTCAGTGTGTGTCTCTGCAAGAGGACAGAGACCTTACCTGGGTCATGCTTCACTGAGGTAGCCCAATCAAAAGCCCTAAAGTGATATAATGAAGTGGTCTAATCAAAGGTCTCTTAACTGAATCTAGTAATAATGCCGTTTCTACATCACAAGCACAGGTATGGGTTAGCTTAAGAACATAATTTTCTGGGATCTACAAATACAAACCAGGACAACAATGTTTTGTAGTTGTTAGCATATGATTTACACTTCTATTGTTAAAGGTAGTCCTAATTATTTTATTTTTGATCCTTTTATGAATGGAAATTTTATTAATTTTATTTTTACTTTGTTCATTTTAGTATATAGAAATACATTGATTTTTTAAAAAATAATGAACTTGGATACTGTGATTTTGTTGAACTCGTTCATTAATTCTAGTAGATATTTGTTTGGAGTCCTTGAGATTTTCTCCATTTATAATCATGTCCTCTATGGATAAGGATAATTTTACTCTTCTCTATCCAATCTAAATGACTTAAATTTATTTATTCTCTCTTTCCTTCCATTTCTTTCTCCATCCTACTTTCCTTTCTCTTCCTCTGTCCCTCCCTACCTTCCTTTTTTCTTTCTAGTTTCCTTATTGAACCCATTATATCCTCCAGAAAAATATTGAATATAAGGAGTGAAATTGTACCTTTCTGTATTGTTCCCCATCTTGGGAGAATAGCATTTCATCTTTCAACAATAGCTATGATGTGCAATATTAATTGTGTACTTTGGTGGAGGCACTTTATTAGGTTAAGGATGTTCCTTTCTATCCCTAATTTGTTGAGAGCTTGTTTTTCTTTTTGTCATGATTGTGTGTCAGATTTTATCAAATGCTTTTTCAGTCTTTTTGATAATATCATGTAGTTTTTGTCTTTTCTTCTATTATTAATTAATTAATAATATTATTCATATTGTATTAATTTATTCTCAAATGTTAAAGCAAATTTACATTCCTGAGACAATCCCACTTTGTCATAATATAAAATCCTTTATGTATATGTGTATATATATATATATATGTATATATATATTTGGTGTTTTTGGTTTGCTAAAGGTATTATTGCATTTTGGTGTGAAACACATAAAATTTATCATTTTAGTCAATTTAAAGCACAAAATAATTCAGGGGCACAAAGCATATTCACAATGCTGTATGATCATCACCACTATCTTCTCCCAAAATTTCATAAATCAAAAGGAAACCCTTTTACCATTAACAGCCACCACCCATTGCCCACTACTACCAGCCCCTGGCAACTACTAATTTGCTTTCTGTGTCTGTGGGTTTGCTTGTTCTGCATATTTCATATAAATGCAATCATACAATATGTGACCTTTTTTCTGGCTTCTTTCACTTATCATAATGGTTTCAAACTTTATCCATGTTGTAGCATGTTTCACTATTGCATTCCCTTTTTGTGGTTGAATAATATTCCATTGGATGGAGACAGAACATTTTGTTTATCCATTCATCTGATGTTGGATATCTGTATTGTATACACCTTTTGTCTATAATGAATAGGGCTTTTATGGACATTTGTGCACAAGATATTATTTGAGCATCTGTTTTCAATTTTTGGAGGGGTTATATACCTTGGAGTGGAATTTTTGGTCATATAGTAATACTATGTTTACCTTTTCAAGGAACCACTAAGCTGTTTCCTACATTGGTTGCAAAATTTTACATCACATCCAGCAATGCATGAGGATTCCAGTTTCCACATATCCTTGCCAACAATTGTTATCGTCCATATTTTTTATTATCACTGTCCTAGTGCATGAGAAGTGGTATCTCATTGTGGTTTTCAATTGCATTCCCCCAATGAATAATGATGTTGAAAATATTTTCAAGTGCTCTTTGGCCATTTTCACACCTTTGAAGATATGTCTAAGTATTTTTCCCATTTATAAATTGGGCTGTTTGTCTTTTTGTTGTTGAGTTGTAAGAGTTCTTATGTGTTCTGGATACCAGACCCTTATTAGAGATATGATTTGCAAATATTTTCTACCATTCTGGTGGATCTCTTTTCACTCTCTTGACAGTGATTATTGATTCACAAAAATTTTTAATTTTGATGAAGTCCAACTTATCTATTTTCTTTTGTTGCACATGTTTTTGGTGTCATTTAAAAAAACATTGCTAAATCCGAGTATATGAAGATTTACCCTTATGTTTTTATTATAAGAATTTTAATTTTAGCTTTATAATTGGGTGTTTGATACATTTTGAGTTATTTTTTGTATGTGATGTGAGGAAAAGACCCAATGTCATTCTTTTTCATGTGGCAGTTATCCAAGCACCATTTGTTGAAGACACTATTGTTTCCCCATTGAAGGGTATTGGGGCACTAGGCAAAAATAAATTGGCCGTAGATGTATGGATTTATTTCTGAAACCTCAATTCCATTCAATTGATTTATATGTCTATGCTTATGCCAGTACCATCTTCTTTTGATTAATGTAAGCTTTGTAGTAAATTTTGAAATTAGGAAGAAGTCCTTTAGCTCTGTTTTTCTTTTCAAGATTGTTTTGGCTATTCAGGACCCTTGCAATTCCATATGAATTTAAAAATCAGCTTCACCATGTCTGCACAAAAGGCCATTGGGATTTTTTAGGGTATTGTATTGAATATGCAGACTGCTTCAGGGAGTTTTGCCATCTTGTTATATTAAGTCTTCTGTACATGAACATGGGATTTCCTTCCATTTATTTATGATGTATTTAATTTATTTCAGCAATATTTTGTAGTTTTGAGTGTACAAGTCTTGCAATACTTGGTTAAGTTTATTCCTAGGTGTTTGGCTTTTTAATGCTATTATAAATAGAATCTTTTCTTAATATCTTTTCAGATTGTTCATTTTTAGAAATACAACAGATTTTTTTTAAGATTCCAGGGCCTGGGGTTTGAACCCAGGACCTTTTATGTGGGAAGCTGGTGCTTAATTACTGAGCCACATTGGCTTGAACATTGATCTTGCATCTGCAACTTTATTGAATTCATTTATTAGCTCCAACAGTTTGTGTATGTGTTTATGTGTGTGTACTTTTTAGGAATTTTATATTATATCATTTGTGAGTAGAAATATTTTTACTCCTTCCTTTTCAATTTGAGGGCTTTCCCTTTCTTTTTTCTGCCCAATTGCTCTGATAGAATTTCCAGTCCAATGTTAAATAGAAGAGGTGAAAGTTAGCATCCTTGTCTTGTTTCTGATCTTAAGTGGAATGCCTTTAAGTGTGATGATAGCTGTGGGTCTTCCTTTGTTATGTTCAGGAATTTCCCTTCTATTCTTAGTTGGTTGTGTGTTTTGTTCAAGAAAGGGTGTTACCATTTATCAGGTGCTTTTTCTTTTTGTTGAGGATCTCTGCATCTGTATTCATAAGGCATGATGGTCTGTAGATTTTTTATGAAGATGTATTTTTCTGGCTTTGTTTTCAGGGTATGCTAGCCTCATAGAATGAGTTGGAAAATGTGCTCTGCTCTTCTAAATATTTGGTGGAATTCACTAGTGAAGCCATCTTTTCATGCTCTTTTTAAAAATTTATATGATTACATTTATTTACAAAGCATATCTGAGAGAATAGCCTTTCCTCAAACTATATTTAAATATATTGTTAGTCTTTATCTTATTGCTTTTCTGGGAAGTTTTTTTTCATATTTTTATTATGGAAGTTGTGAGTTTACAAAACAATCATGCACATGTGTGGAATTCCCATACAACACCTCTCCAACACACTACATTGTTGTGGAACATTTGTCACAGACTATGAAATAACATCATCAGACTATTACCACTAACTATGGTCCATAGTGTACATTTGGCATATTTTCCCAAACCACTTATTATTAACACAGTACATCTTTGGCATTGATGCAAGAATATTACAGTATTGATGTTAAGTATAATCCATGGGATACATTAATTATATTTTCTCATGCTTCTCCACATCCACACCACCTTGCAACAGTGATGTATATCTGTTCTAGTTCACAAAAGGATATTCTTGCATATGTACTATTAACCACAATTCTTCTTCACCTATGCATTCAATGTATTATTCACTTCCTGGGTTATTTTATAGCTTTCTTTCAATGGACATTTACATTCTTAGACTACCCTTTCAGCCTTTTCTTTTGGGGGAGGTTTTTTAAATTTCTGATTTAATCACTTTACTTGTTATAAGACTGCTGAAATTTTCTATTTCTTCTGGAGTCTGTTTTGGTAGTTTGTGTGTCCTTAGGAATACTCCATTTCATCTAAAGTATTTAAGTTATTATCATACAATTGTTCATAATATTCTCATAATCACTTTCACTTCTATAAGTTCAGTAGTAATTTCCTTATTTTCACTTCTGATTTTATTAATTTAAGTCTTCTCTGTTTTTTCTTAGTCAAGTTTAGTCAAGATTTTAAAATTTTGTTAATCTTGACAAAGAACCAATTTTTACTTCATTGATTTTTGCTATTGTTTTTCTATACTCTATTTCATTTACGTCCATTCTAATCTTTATCTTTTTCCTTCCTTACACTTTAGTTGGGATTATTTTGCACTTATATTTCTAGTTCCATAATGTGTGAAGTTTGGTTATTGATTTGAGATGTTTCTTATTTTTTAGTGGAGGCATTTAAAGCTATAAATATACTTCTGAGTACTGCTTTTGTTTTATACCATAAAGTTTAGTATGTTGAGATATCAATTTCATTTGTCTCAAAGCATTTTCTATTTTCCCCGTTATGTTTCCTTTGACCCATCAGTTGTTCAATTTCCACATATTTTTAAAATTTCCAGCATTTATTCTTCTACTGATTTCTACCATCAATTCATTGTGGCTTGAGAAGATACTTTGCATGATTTTGATACTTTTAAATTTATAAGACTAGTTATATGGCCTAAAAAACAGTCTGCCTTGTAGAATGTTCCTTGTGTACTTGAGAAGAATGTATATTCTCCTGTGGTTGGCTGGAGTGTTCTTTATATTTCTGTTAGGTCTATTTGCTTATTCTGCTGGCAACTACTCTGATTCATTATTGATTTTCTTTTTTAAAAATGTGTATTTTATTAGAGAAGTTGTGAACTAATAAAACAATCATGCATAGGTGTGGAATTGCCATAAAACATCCCTCCACCAATACACTACATTGTTGGGGAACATTTGTTCCAGATTATGAGATGATATCATCAGGATCACCACTAACAATGGTCTATAGCATACATTTGGTACATTTTCCATACCCTCCATTATTAACACAGTAATTTTGGCATTTATGCAAGAATATTGCAGTATTGTTGTTAAGTGTAACCGATAGATTACATTAATTGTATTTTTCCCATGCTTCTCCATATTCTTATGACCTTGAAGTAGTGATGTACATTTGTTCTAGTTCATGGAAGGTCATTCTTATATCTGCACTATTGACCACAATTCTCATGCACCTCTAGGCTCACTATTGTATTCAGTTCCTAGATTATTCTCTAGCTTTCTTTCGATTACATTTACCTCCCTAGACTACCCTTTTCAGCCACAATCTTATTCATAAATCAGATGCATTAGTTCTATTCTCTATAATATGTTAACATCACATTATTGGTCTTCTTTACAGTTGTTCTATTATCAAAATTTTGGTATATAAAAAAACCATTGCCTAACACAAATCCTGAAGATACTTCTCTATATCTGCTTCTAGGAGCTTGATATTTCTGGCTCTTATATTTAGGTCTTTGATATATTTTGAGTTGACTTTTGTATAAGATGTGAGGAAAAGGTCTTCTTTCTTTTTTTGCAAATGGAGTTCCAGTTTTGCCAGCACCATTTGTTGAAGAGACTATTTGTTCCCAATGTAATGTTCATTGTCCTCTAGTCAAAAGTCATTGGCCATAAGGGTGAAGATTAGTTTCTCATGTCTCAGTTTGATTCCATTGATCTATATTTCTGTCCTTGTGCCAGTACCATGTGTTTTTGATTAATGTGGCTTTGTAATGTGTTTTACCAGGAGGTATGAGTCTTCCAACTTCACTCTTCTTTTTCAAGATTGTTTTAACTATTTGGGGCCTATTACCCTTCCATATAAATTTGATGATGAGCTTTTGTATTTTTGCAAAGAAAGTTCTTGGAATTTTTATTGCAATTGCATTGGATCTATAAATTGCTTTGGGTAGGATTGACATTTTAACAATATTTTGTCTTCCTATCCATGAACATGGGTGTTCTTTCATTTATTTAGGTCTTCTTTGATTTCTTTTGGCAATGTTTTGTAGTTTTCTCTCTATAGGTCCTGTGCATCTTTGGTTAATTTTTTCTTAAAAAATTTTTCTTTGCTGAGTCCCTTTATTAGCTCGAGGCAATTTCTTGGGGATTTTTCATTATTTTCTGTATATAGGATCTTATAATCTGCAAATAGGGAAAGTTTTACTTCTTCCTTTCCAGTTTAGATGAGTTTTAATACTTGCACTTGTCTAATTGCTCTAAGAAGAACTTCCAGTACAATGTGACTAAAAGTGATGACAGTAGGCATCCTTGCTTATTACTGATCTTAAAGGGAAAGCATTCAGTTTTTTACCATTAAGTAGCATGTTATTTGTGGGCTTTACAGATATGCTTTTTTATCATGCTGAGGAAGTTTTTCCCTATTCCTAGTGTTCTAAGTATTTTTTTTTACAAGAAAGGGGCAGGAATTTGTCATCTGCCTTTTCTGCATCAATTGAGATAATTATGGGATTTTTTTCCCTTCATTGAGTTAATGTGGTGTATTACATTAATTGATTTTATTATGCTGAACCAACCTTTCATACCAGAGATAAATCCTACTTGAGAAGGGTGTATAATTCTTTTAATTTGCTGTTGTATTCAGTTTGCTAGTATTTTGTTGAGGACTTTCGAATCTATATTCAAAAGAGATATTTGATGGTAGTATTCTTTTCTTGAGTTGTCTTTATCAGGCTTTGGTAAGAGGATGAAAAGGACATTTTAAAATGAATTAGGGAAACAAACAACAAGGAGGAGGGCAAGATGACGTTAGTGTAGGAGGGCGCACAATGCAAGCTCCCAGAGCAAGGCGGATTGGGGACGGGGTCCTGCCCGGGGTCTGTGATGTGCACGCGTGGAGTGAGAGGCTTGGGACATCTCTCTGCGCGGATCGGCGGCGT
>JAKSZT010054140.1:1628599-1675917 GCA_026826555.1 Tolypeutes matacus
ACACATATATGCATATATATTTACATATCATTTTGCAAATGTTTGTATGTATTGTGAGAATTTTGATTTTTACCCATAATAAAAAAATAAATAAATAAATAAATAAAAAACAAACAAACAACAAGCAAAACAAAGGAAAAAACCAACTCAGGGAGCTGACGTGACTCAGTAGTTGAGTGTCAGCTTCCCACATATGAGGTCTCAGGTTCAATACCCAGCCCCTGGTACCTCAAAAAAAAAAAAAAAAAAAAAAAAGTTACCAGAGGATGGGGGAATTGTTACTTGGTAGGTGTAGACTATTTGGAAAATTTGGAAATTTAAAAATAAAATACCTAAAAATTAAAAAAAAAAAAAAATGAATTAGGGAGTTTTCCTTGATCTTCAAATTTATGGAAGAATTTGAGCAATATTGGAGTTAAGTCTTCTTGGAATGTTTGTAGAATTCCCCTGTGAAGCCATCTAGTCATGTTCTTTTCTTTGTCATGAGTTTTTTTAAAATTACTGATACAATCTCTTTACTAGTTATTGGTTTTTTGAGATTTTGTTAATATATTTCTTCTTAAATCAAGGCAGGGAGTTTGTGTGTTTCTAAGGATTTTTCCCTTTCTTCTAGGTTATCTAATTTATTGGCATATACAGATGTTCACAGTATCTTCTTATAGTCGCTTTTGTTTCAGCAGGGTTAGTATTAATGTCCTCCTTTTCAATTCTGATTTTCATTACTTGCAACATCTCTCTTTTCTCCTTGTCAGTCTAACTAAAGATTTGACAATTTTATTGATATTGTCAAAGAACCATTATTGGTATTGTTAGTTCTGTTTATTGTTTTGTAGTTTTCTATTTCATCAATTCCATTCTAATCTTTGTTAACTACTTCCTTCGACTTGCTTTGGGTTTTTTTTTCTCTTCTTTTTAGTAAAAGGGGTAATCTCTCAAGAAGAGAGAACAATCATAAACATTTATGCACCTAATCGGGGTACCTCAAAATACATGAAGCAAACTCTGGAAAAACTAAGTGGAGAAATAAATGCCTCTACAATTATAGCGGGGGACTTTAATACACAATTATCATCATTAGAAAGAACATCTAGACAGAGAATCGAAAAAGAAACAGGAGCTCTCAACAATACATTAGAGGACCTGGACTTAATAGACATATACAGAACACCACACCAAAATACAGCAGGATTTACATTCTTCTCGAGTGCACATGGATCATAGTCCAAGATAGACCACATGCTAGGCCACAGAACAACTCTCAATGAATTCAGAAAGACTGAGATTATACAAAGTAATTTCTCTGACCACAATGGAATGAAATTGGAAATCACTAAGGGCCAGAGAAACAGGTTAGGCACAAGGATATGGAATTTAAACAACACACTCTTAGACAAACAGTGGGTCAAGGAGGAAATCTCAAAAGAAGCCAGTAACTACCTTGAAACTAATGAAAACGACAACAGAACATATCAAAACCTAGGGGATGCAATGAAAGCAGTCCTGAGAGGGAAGTTCATAGCCATAAATACATGTATTAAAAAAGAAGAAAGAGCTAAAATTGAAGACCTAACTGCACACTTGGAGGAATTGGAAAAACAACAACAAACTAAACCAAAAGGAAGTAGAAAGAAGGAAATAACAAAGATTAGAGTAGAACTAAATGCAATAGAGAATAAAAAAGCACTAGAAAAAATAAACAAAACCAAAACTGGTTCTTCGAGAAGATCAATAAAATTGACAAACCCTTAGCCAGATGAAAAAAGAAAAAGAGAGAACAGATGCAAATAACAAAATAAGGAATGAGCAAGGGGATATAACTACTGACCCCACGGAAATAAAGAGTATCATAAGAGGATACCTTGAAAAATTATATGCCAACAAGAATGATAATTTAGAGGAAATGGACAAGTTTCTAAAAACTCACTGAGTCTACATTGATGGAAGAAAAAATTGATGAACTCAACAGTCCAATTACAAGTAAAGAGATAGACTCAGTCATCAAAAACCTCCCAACTAAGAAGAGCCCAGGACCAGATGGCTTCACAGCTGAATTCTACCAAACATTCCAGAAAGAGCTAACACCAATTCTGCTTAAGCTCTTCCAAAAAATAGAAGTAGAAGGAATATTGCCTAACTCATTCTACGATGCCAATATTACTCTAATACCAAAACCATACAAAGATACCACAAAAAAGGAAAATTACAGGCCATATTCTCTAATGAACCTAGATGCTAAAATCCTCAACAAAATACTTGCTAATCGCATTCAACAACATATCAAAAGGATTATACACCATGACCAAGAGTGTTTCATCCTGGGTATGCAAGGATAGGTCAATATAAGAAAATCAATCAATGTAATACATCACATAAACAGATTGAAAGAAAAAAATCACATGATCATCTCTATAGATGCAGAAAAAGCATTCAACAAAATACAGCACTCTTTCCTGAAAAAAACACTGTGAAGTATAGGAATAGAAAGAAACTTTCTGAATATGATAAAGGGTATATATGAAAAACCCAAAGCTAACATAATTGTCAATGGTGAAATCCTAAAAGCCTTCCTTCTGAATTCGGGAACAAGACAAGGATGCCCACTAACACCACTCCTATTTAACATTGTCTTAGAAGTACTTGCTCGAGCACTGAGGCAAGAAAAGGATATAAAAGGCGTTCATATTGGAAAAGAAGAAGTTAAAATTTTATTATTTGCAGACAATATGATCCTATACATAGAAAGCCCTGAGAAATCCACAACAAGATTCTAGAACTTATAAAGGAGTTCAGTAATGTTGCAGGCTATAAGATCAATGCTCAAAAATCAGTAGCATTTCTGTACACCAATAATGAGCAATCTCAGGAAGAAATCAAGAAAAAATACCATTTAAAATAGTAACTTAAAGAATCAAACACCTAGGAATAAATTTGACTAAAGATGTAAAGGACTTATATACAGAAAACTACACAACACTGTTAAAAGAAATCAAAGAAGACTTAAATAAATGGAAAAATATTCCCTGTTCATGGATAGAAAGACTAAACATCATCAAGATATCTATCCTACCCAAACTAATCTACAGATTTAATGAAATCCCAATAAAAATAAACACTGTATTTTTTAAGCACTGGAAAAACTATCCACAAAATATATTTGGAGAGGTAAGAGGCCCTGAATTGCCAAAGACATATTGAAAAAAAAAATGAAGTTGGAGGTATCACATTACCTGACTTTAAATTATACCACAAAGCTACAGTGGTCAAAACTGCATGGTATTGGCACAGGGATAGACTACTGACCAATGGAACCTAATTGAGAGTTCTGATATAGATCCTCGCATATACAGTCATCTGATATTTGACAAGGCCACCAAGCCCACTCAGTTGGGAGAGAATGGCCTCTTAAGCAAGTGGTGCTTGGAGAACTGGATATCCATATCCAAAAGAATGAGAGAAGAATACCATCTCACACCTTACACAAAAATCAACTCAAGATGGATCAAAGATCTAAATATAAGAACCAAAACAATAAAGACCTTGGAAGATAATGTAGGGAAGCATCTACAGGACCTTGTAATAGGAAATGGTTTCATGAACTTCACAGCCAAAGCACGAACAGCAAGAGAAAAAAATAGATAAATGGGATCTCAGCAATATTAAAAACTTCTGCACCTCAAAGGATGTTTTCAAGAAAATAAAAAGGCAGCCCACCCAATGGGAGAAAATATTTGGCAACCGTATATCTGATAGGAGCCTAATATCCTGCATATAAAAAGAAATCCTATACCTCGAAAATAAAAAGACAAACAACTCATTTAAAAAATGGGCAAGTGACCTGAAAAGACACTTCTCCAAGGAAGAAATACAAATGGCTAAAAAGCACATGAAAAATGCAAATCAAAACCACAATGAGATACCATCTTATACCCATCAGATAGCAGCTATTAAAAAACAGCAGAATATAAGTGTTGGAGAGGATGTGGAGGAAATAGGAACCTTCATCCACTGCTGGTGGGTTGTGGAATGGTCTAGCCACTGTGGAGGACAGTTTGCCAATTCCGCAAAAAAACTAACAATAGATCTTCCGTATGACCCAGCAATTCCACTGCTGGGTATATATCCAGAAGAATTGAAAGCAAAGACACGAACAGATATATGCACAGCAATGTTCATAGTGGCATTGTTCACAATTGCTTAAAGCTGGAATATTCCCCGGTGTCCATCAACAGATGAATGGATAAGCAAAGTGTACATACATACAATGGTATATTACTCAGCTCTTAGAAGGAATAAAGTGCTAACACATGGAATAACATGGATGAATCTTGAAGACCTTATGTTGAGTGAAGCAAGCCAGGCATTGAAGGATGAACAGTATATGACCTCACTGATTTGAACTGAGGAAAGTGAGCAGTCTCTGAGAACCATTGTCTGAAAGATAGGTTAACAAGGGAGATAAAGAGAAGAGAAGGCTGTGAGCCATCACCCATATGGACATAATCTATGGTAAAGGGATAGAGTATAGTTGCATATTGAAGGATAGGACAGGTGGGTAGTGATAATACTGGGTTTGGTGGTGCAGGGTTAACAGGTGGGTAGAATAGGAAGGGCAGGTTAGAATACCCAGGGCATGTAACTATGAATCTTGTCATCCCATGAGTCAAGACAGGGGAGTGTCATATGCCCCAGGGGGATGGGGAGGAAGGAACAGAAAAGATCAAATGGGGTATTTAGTGGTTATAGGAAATGTTTTTCATTACCTTACAGTAATGGAAACAGGACATGGTAAATATCAAAAATTATTAAATTGTACCATTTAAATTGTAAAGCATACTGTAAACCATTGACAATGTTTAGTACCATTGACAATGTTTCACTATCTGTATAACAGCTATAACAATGCTACTATCCACACACACACACACAAAAGTTTTAATATGGGGTGGGGAAGGGGGAGGGAGGGTGGGTACATGGGAATCTCTAGTATTCAGTGTGAATTTGCTGTGACCTAAATCTTCTTTGAAAACTAAATCAAAATTTGAGAGACACTGGGGAATGAGAGGAGGAAGGTGTCATGGTACACACTGGACATCTGATAATGCAGTGATAAAAGGAGAAAAATCAAAATAAAAATAATTTAAAAAAATAAATAAATTTTATTTTGTTTTTTTCCATTTTCTTTTTTTGAATGTCCCAATCCGTTAATATTTTATTTTTAGTTCTTTTTTCCTGAGTTTCCTTGTATTTTATCTCTTGCATTTAAGCTTATCATTATTATTTCATTTTCCTATTAATTGTTTTTGGTTATTATATGGGCTTCATCTTCAAGGAAGGTTTAGAACACAGAAGGGTTACAATGGGGGCTGCAGAGGACCATTGGTGTGGGGTGTCTGGGATGGGTGATTCATGGGAGTAAGTTCATCTGAATAAACATGAAAGATATATAAAATTGTTCAAATGATCTAGGGATGGGGTATGATCACAGTGGGTAGACAGTCACTCAATAATTGAAGGAATACTGAATTCCCAGCCTGGAGAGCTCTGCCACATTCTCCAAGGGAGAAGCAACAGTCCCCTGAGTGCAGGGGCAGTGTCTGGCAAAAGAGGATGGCCCACACTTGGGTTCTTGTTATTGATGACTAGCCTTATGAGTCTTTGCTCTTGTAATTGAAACTTGTCCTACTGTTATGGGGTGCCTAAGGGTTGCCACCTGAGAGTCTCCTTGTTGCTCAAATGTGGCCTTTCTCTAAGCCAAACTCAGCATATGAATGCATTACCTTCCCCCCAACATGGGACATGACTCCTGGGGATGAGCCTCCCTGGCAACGAGGGATTAATGCCAAGTGTCAACTTGCAACACGACTAGAAAAAAAACTTGAATAAAAGGGGGAAAAGGTAAAGACATATGAGTTCATGTGGCTAAGAGACTTCAAAGAGAGTTGGGAGATCATCCCAGAGGTAACGCTTATGCACACCTCAGTAGGATCTCATAGAACACCAAAGTGGATATCATCCCACACAGAGGGGCTCCTGAGGGCTCTGGAGATACCCAGGTCCTATATAAGAGAGGATAGCCCCAGAGATTGATGTCTTATCAGTGGGCTCTACTTTGGAATCTGTGCTCCTGAGAGTGACAGAGTCTGACTCAAATAAGTCCTCCCTGCACATGGTCCATCAGTCCCTTCTATTCAAACCTATATGTGAGGCTGGAGTTTGTAGGTGTATTTCCAGAGACTGGAGCCTCTGGCCTACCTATGTGCCAGCTGTGCCTGGAATCTCGGTAGAGATGCAACTCCTACTCTACAGCTCAATGGACTCACCCATGTCACCTGGTGAGGAGACAATGATGGACAATGACCAACCCAGGAAATGGAGAAGGCCTGCAGCTGAAGGCAGGATAATCCCATCCACCATATCCATGGGATATAAGCCCACTCTCTCTTGGAGGTGGAGTGGACATCACCCTTCCAGTCCCCTCAGGATTGGGGGAAGAGCTATGGACTAGAGTGGACTTAATGTTATTCCGTTGTAGACATATTGTGACTCAAGCAATGGAAGAAATTATAAAGTGAGGTGGAGCCAGTGACCACTGGATGCTTTCGGGGCAGGGAGGGGAAGGGCAGTTGTAATACAAAGGCTTTTTCCGGACTTGGGGGTTGTCCTGAGTGATGTTGCGGCGATGGATATAGGCCATTTTACATCAGCATATATCATGCAAAACTGTGTGGGAGAGAGTGTGGTCTACGATGTGAACTGTGGTCTATACTTAGTGGCAAAGCCCCAGGATGTGTATATCCATTGCAGGTGATGTACCACACTAAGGAAAGATGTTTATGTGAGATGTTATGGGAGGTATGGGAGGTGGAGATCATGGGAATCCCTGTAATTTTTGTGTAACATTTATGTAATATAAGCATCTTTTAAATTATATATATATAAAATAACATTTATGTAATCAAATGCACATATATGCATATATATTTATATATCATTTTACAAATACTGGTTTGTCTTGTGAAAATTTTGATTTTTACCCCGAATTAAAAAAAAAAAAAAACCCAAACATCTGGAAATTTAGCAATCATCTCTACAGCAGAAAAATTAACACTTAGAAAAACAGATTCTAAAGTTTCACCAGAAACTGCAAATCATTCCTGAATTGTATCAGTGACACCTCATGCAACTTCACCATGAATCAATTGAGGAAGGGATTTACCACTTGGAAATAGAGAAAAGAATTGCCAACATGCATGAAAACATGGCTTTTACACAACAGCTTGGCACTTACAAAAAGGTGGCAGCATACATGGAAAACAAACTGGAAAGCACTGTTACTTACACTGAAATTTGGATTAATTACTACAATAGAAAAACTCAAAAAAATAGCCTGTCAGGTATGGTGTCAGAGAGGAAGCTCAATGTGATAATATGTGAAAGTGAGCAGAACAGGCAAAAGCTGTCAGAGAGAGTTGGTAAAATCCAGCTTTCCCCAAGTATTCCTTTTGCCCCCACTATTCCACATGCAGCCCAGGGCAGAGGCTGGATAAGTTCAGGGCAATTCGTGCATTGTCAGGTCTCCAGGAGGGTGTAGGGGAGCAGTGAGGACTCAGGGATTCAGGGTGATGCTCACATGTGACTCCCTTCTCTATGTCAGTTCCTGAACATTCAAAAGTTCAGTAGGACCTCCAACATATTTTGTTCTTTAAAAGTGATTGGTCTTAACATCTTTTTAGTATATATGTTAATTAATGAACTTTTGTTGAGGTTTTGTAGAATTATGTACCCAAGTAAGTTTTCCATAATATAGTTATAATATTATTCATAGAAACACAGTATTTACATTTTATTGAAATTCATAAAATTAGATTATAAGTAGTGCATTTTAAATGAGTAAAATTTTCCACCGTTATTTTCACAAAAATTGAAATGTAATATGACTAGAGATAATTGTAAAATTCAATTCTTTCTCTCTCTATAGATAGTATTTTAAAAATTGTGGAAATAATATTTATAATAATAAATGTTGTGATTTCAAAATAACAGAGGAAAAAAAAAAAACCAACAAAACAACACTCTTGGCTATACTTAATGTTTTGTTAATGTCACCCTCAATTCAGTAATTCATTTTGGGGAAGTGACTTTTTGCAACTGTTTAATTCTTGTTTTGTTATTTCTTTTTACTTGTTATATTGTTCACATTATTCTTTACAGTTCAAACATTTCTCAGTTTTGTTCTATGAAATAAAATTTTCTTATGTAAAAAAAAAGAAGACCTTGAATGAGCACAAAGAAGAATTTGATAGCATACACTGAAAAATAGCAGGTCTTATAGGAATGAAAGGCACAATAAATGAAATTAAAAATACACTGGAATGATATAATAGCAGATTTGAGGAGGCAGAAGAAAGGATTGGTGAACTTGAAGTAATGGCCTCTGAAAGCAAACACAGAAAAGAACAGATGAAGAAAAGATTGGAAAAACTTGAACAAGGTCTCAG
The DNA here is from genome assembly GCA_026826555.1 of Tolypeutes matacus. Lineage (NCBI taxonomy): Eukaryota > Metazoa > Chordata > Mammalia > Cingulata > Chlamyphoridae > Tolypeutes > Tolypeutes matacus. The sequence continues at coordinate 1,637,098 of JAKSZT010054140.1, forward strand.
GGAAATAAATGACAACAAGAGAAGTACAAACATACCTGTCATGGGTGTCCCAGAAGAAGAGAAGGGAAAAGGGGCAGAAGGAATATTTGAAGAAATAATGGTAGAAAATTTCCCACCCCTATTGAAGGACATAGATACTCATGTCTAAGGAGCACAACATACTCTCATCTGAATAAATTCAAATAGTCCAACTCCAAGACACATACTAATCAGAATGTCAAATGCCAAAGACAAAGAGAATTTTGAGAGCAGCAAGAGAAAAGCAATGCATAACATATAAGGTATAATCAATAAGATTAAGTGCCAATTTCCCATCAGAAAACAATGGAGGTAAGAACACAGTGGTATGATATATTTAAGATATTGCAAGAGAAAAACTTCCAGCCAATAATCTTATATCTGGCAAGATTGTCTTTCAAAAATGAGGGCAAGTTTAAAATATTCACAGATAAACAGAAACTGAGAGAGTTTGTAACCAAGAGACCAGCTATGCAGGAAATACTAAAGGCTGTGCTGCAGCCTGAAAAGAAAAGACAGTTGAGAGAAGCCTGGAAGAGAGCCTAGAAATTAAGATTATATCAATAAAAGTAACTAAAAGTGTAAAAAGAATAGTGAAAATAAAATATGACAGATAAAACCCAAATATTCAAGAATAAACTTAACCAACAATGTAAAGCACTTGTATTCAGAAAACTACAACTCATTGTTAAAAGAAATTTAAAAAGACCTAAAGAATTGGAGGTACGTTCCGTGCTCACGAATTGGAAGACTAAATATCATTAAGATGTCAATTCTACTCATATTGATATATAGATTCAATGCAATCCCGACAAAAATTTCACCAGAGTTTTAAAAATAAATGGAAAACACGATTGTCAAACTTCTTTAGAAGGGTAAGGTGTCCTGAATAGCCCGAACCATCTTAAAAAGGAAAAGCAAAGTTGGAGGACTCCCATTTCCAGACTTTAAATCATATTACCTAGCTTTAGTGGTAAAAACAACATGGTACTGGCATAAAGACAGACACATAGACCAATGGAACCAAATTGATGGTTCAGAAACAGACCCTCACATCTATGGTCGAGTGATTTTTGACAAGCCTGTCAAGCCACCGAGCTCAGGCAGAACAATCCATTCAACAAATGGTGCTGAGAGAACTCAATATCCATAGCCAAAAGAAGGAAAGAGAACCCCTATCTCACACCTTATAAAAAATTTAACTCAAAATGGATGAAAAGCCTAAATATAATGGCAAGAACCATAAAGCTTCTAGAAGAAAAGTTAGGAAAGTAGCTTCAACACTTGGTGGTAGGTGGTGGATTCTTAAAGAAGATAAGAGGAAGACTGGGATGGATTACTGATATTTAATGTATGTAGAAGTCATAATTAATTTTACTCTAAAAGTGTGGAAATAAACAAAGTTAATGGTAACACATTATAGTAACAGCTGGTTTATAAGTGGGATTGTGGCTGAAAATGGTAGTCCAGGGATGTAAATACCACTTGACAGAGAGCTAGATTATAATCTAGGGACTGGATAGCACAGTAAACCCAGAGGTGGATGAGAATTGTGGTTGATGGTACAGATGCAAGAGTGTCCTTTGTGAGCTAGAGCAGATGTACATCAGTATTGCAGAGTGGTGGGAATGTGGAGAAGCATGAGAAAAATAGAACTGGAGTGACCTATGGACAGTGGTTAACAGTAATAATGTAATATTCATGTGTCTATGCAAAAATGTACTGTGTTGATATTGGGGGCATACAGAAAAAGTGTGCCAAATGTATGCTGTTGACCTGGTAATAATCTGAGGTATTACCTCAAAATCTGTAACAAATGTTCCACCATGGTGTAGTGTGTTGATAGAGAGGTGTTGCTTGGGAATTTTGCACATGTGCATGATTGTTCTGTAAGTTTACAACTTCTGTCATAAAAATACATTAAAAAAATAATAGGGTGGGTTGGGGGGAAATACACTAAATATAAGATAAGGACTATAGTTAGTAGTAAGATTTTGACAATATTCTTTCATAATTTGTAGCAAATGTTTCACAATGCAAGGTGTTGGTGGTGGGTTGATGTATGGGACCCCTGTATGATGTTATGCATGTTTACTTTGTAAGTTCACAACTTTTACTATACACTTATTGTTTATGTATATTCATGTAAAAATGATTTAAAATAGTAATAATAATAGGGTGGGTTGGGGGAAGAATACTTTGGTTACTAGTAATATTTTGAGGATGTTCTTTAATCATTACTTAAAAATGTTTCACAACAATGCAAGTTATTGATGGCAGGGTGAGATATAAGAGTCCTGTATGGTGTTATGTATGTTTATTTTGTAAGTCCACCACTATTACTATACACTTACTGTTTGTGTATGTTAATGTATGAATGATATACTTTAAATTTAAAAATATAAATTTGTCATTACCTTTTATGCATTTGCATTTCAGCATCTCTAGGAAGTAAGAAGTAGAGGTACATATCAAACAATACACTACAATAGCACTGGCATTTATAATTAACCCAATATTTACCTTTACTGGAGGTCTTTCATTCTTTATGCTACTTTGAACCACTGTCTACTGTCCTTTCCTTTCATTTTGAGCAACTCCCTTTAGCATTGCTTCTATGGCAGTTCTAGTGGTGATGAATTTTCTCAGCTTTTGATTATCTGAGAATGTCTTAAACACTCCCTCGTTTTTGAAGGAAAGTCTCACGAGGTGTAGAATTCTTGATTGTCCATGGTTTTCCTTAAGCACTTTAAATATTTTAAACCACTGCCTTCTTACTGCCATGCTTTCTGATGAGAAATTGACACTCAATCTCCTTGTGACTCCCTTGTATGTAACATGTTGCTATTCTCTTGTGGCATTAAGAATTTTCTCCTTGTTCTTTCCTTTCAATAGTGTGATCAATATATGTTGAGGGTTATTTTTCTTCATGTTTAACCTTTTTGGTGTTCTCTGGGCTTCTTGGATGTGCATATTCAAGTTTTTTTTCTAAGTTTGGGAAGTTCTCTGTCATTATAACTTTGACTATTCCTACTGCCCTGGTCTCTCTTTCTTCTCCTCCTGTTTCTCCCATAATGAGTATATTGGTACCCTTGATGGAATCCCAGAGGTTTCTTAGGCTATTTTTGCTTTTAGTAATTCCTTTGTCTTTCTGCTCCTCAGTCTGACTCATTTCAAGTAATGTCTTCAAGTTCACTGATTCTTTGTTCTGGTGCTCAATCTGCTTTTCAAACTGTCTCAGAATTTTTAATTTCACTTATTGTGGTCTTCAATTCCAGTAGCTCTGTTTGGTTCCTTTTTAAAGTTTATATCTCTTTACTAAAATTCTCATATTGTTCATTCATTGTTTCCCTTTTATACTTTAGTTCTTTCCCTGTATTTTCCTTCATCTCCATGAATATTTTTAAAATCGTTTTTTAAAAGCTTTGTTTGCTATGTCCACATTCTGGTTTTCTTCATTGGTGTTTTTGGATTTTTATCCTCTTCCTTTGGATGGGCCATCATTTCCCATTTCTTTGTCTTGTACACTTTTGTTGCACACTGTGCAGTTTCATATTTTAAAATGTGAAGTCTAGGATTTGTTCTATGAGCTGTCTGTTTCTTGGTTTTGTAACCAGATGATGAAAAGTCAGATTGTGTTGAGCTTCAGCCTTCCTATCATAAATTCTGCTCAAGATGTATGCAGCATGCAGGATTTCCCCTCTCTTCCTGGGCCTGTGTCTTGTCCCGGACTTTTGCTTGTTTTTTTTTTTTTTTTTAAGTTCTTCTATTACATGGTTTAGTTTGTCCTCTCACTTTCCCAGGAGACAGTCCTCCTTCTCCCATGTGTTTGAAGCTGCCAGGCTTTTGCCCCATCTTGCCTACCTCTATAGTTTCTTATACTCCCTTCATTGTCTCAAGCTGCTTTTTCTGGAGGGAAAATTCTAGGAGGAGGAGCACACTGAAAATGACTTTCCCAAGTCAGTTTTTCCAGCTTAAACATAGCCAGGGACCCATGAATAGACACAGACTGGCTCCAAAGTGCCCTGGCTAGAGGTTTAGGAAGGGCACCAAGAACTTTTCTGATGGTTCCCTAAAACTGACCTTGCCTGGCCTGCCCAACAAATGCAGCCCTTCAGCTAAGTGTCCCCTGTAGCCCTGAGGAAGTATAGTGTCCTTAGTTTTCTACTGCTGCTGCTTCATCCATGGTGGTTTGAAACAGTGGCTGCTGCCACCATTGTCCAGGGTGGGTGGAAACAGTGGCTATCCTCAGACCCAGGCCCCTAGTGATTCTATTTTGCTTATCAAAAGCCATGATCTGTGATAGGTCATAGCCACCCCGATCTTGGGGAAGAGGTTTTTACATCCATTTCTGTCACCAGTGAGCTAGCCAGGAGCTGGACCCAATGGCAGCATGCCATAAGAGAAGGGGATGGGTGCTGATTGTTGCCATGCAGGAAGAGCAATTTACTGTCCTTTTTCATGGTTTGTCAGCCTCTTCCTCCTACTCTTCCCTGGATGCTGTATTGTGTTCTTCTGGCCTCCAGAGTTTCAAAATATATCTTTCAGAATATTTGTGCCTGTTTAATAGCTTTTTTTGTGCGGCAGGATTGAGTCCTGGCACTCCACAATCCTCTCTCCATATTTTAAATTATTACATCACCTTGATGGATTGATAATTTTATCAATATATAATGTCCTTCTTCATCTCTTAGAACAACTTTTTACTTAAATTTCTCTTTGGTATGATATTTACATAGTCACCCTAGCTCTCTTTAGGTTTCTATTTGCATGGAATATCTTTTTCTATCTTTTCAATGTTAAATTCTTGGTGTTTTTGGATCTAAACTGAGTCTTTTATAGACAGCATAAAAATGGGTTATGTTTTATTTCACCCAGTCTCTCAATCTTTGGTTTTAAATGGAGAGTTTACTCTATAGTTGAAGAAATTACTGATAAGAGAGGCCTCCTTTTGTCATTTTCTATTTGTTTCCTATAGGCCTTGTATTTCTTATTCCTCGAGTCCTCCTTTAATGTCTTCTTTTGGGTTTAATTGATTTTTCTTAGAGTTTCATTTAAACTCTTTATCATTTTCCTTTATCTATAGTTTTTAGTTATTTTCTTAGCAGCTACCTTGGGGATTACAATTAATATCTTACCTATAGCAATCTAATTCAGTTAATGTGAACTGAGCTTCGATAGTATAACAAAACTCTGCTCTTATACAGCTCCATCCACCGCTTATGTAGTTATTGTAAATTGCATCTTCATTTGTGTTATTCCAATTAACATAGCTTTATAATTATTGTATGAAATTGAATTTTAAGTGTTATAGGAAAAAGAGTTACAAATAAAAATGTAATAATACTGACCTTTATATTTACCTATGTATTTGGCTTTACCAGTGTTCTTTATTTCTATATGTGTGTGAGTTAGTGTCTTGTGCCATTTCACTACTCCATTTAGCACTTTTTGAGGGCAGATCTAACATCAGCAAACTCTTGGCTTTTGTTTATTTGTTGATATTTTGATTTCTTCTTCCTTAATAAACATACTTTTGCCAGATTTAAAATTCTTATTTGACAGTAATTTTTCTTTCTGCACTCTAAATGTATCATTCTACTGCTGTCTGGACTTCTTGTTGTCTGAACAGAAATAAGCTGTTAATCTTATGGAGGATAATTTTTGTTTGATGCATCCATTTTCTTTTGCTACTTTCAAGATTCATTTTGTTTTTTGCTTTCATCACTTTGATTACAATATGTCTCAATGTGGATATCTTTGCAATTATAGTTCTTGGAGTTTATTGAGATCCTTGGATATGTAGAGTAATTTATTTTTTAATTGAATTTAGGATGTTTTCAGTCATTATTTCTTCAAATATTCTTTCTGCACATTTCTATATCTACTCTATTTCTGGAATTTCCATTATACAGATGTTGATATGCTTGATACTGTCCCACAGGTATCTTAGGCTCTGTTTATTTTTCTTCCTTGTTTATCTCTTTCTTCTCTTCAGAGGGAATAACTTCAATTGATCTCTCTTTGTATTCACTGATTCTTTCTTCTGCCAAGTCATATCTGCTTTGGAGCTTCTCTATTGAATTTTCCATTTCAGTTATTGTAGTTTTTCACTCCAGAATTTTTATCTGGATTTTAAAAAATAATTTCTATGTCTCTATTGATATCCCATATCTGGTGAGACATCAGTCTATGATTTCCTTTAGTTATTTGTTGAAGATTTCTGTGGTAGGTTGTATTATGTACTCCAGAAAAATGTGGTCTTAATCTTAATATGTTCATGAAACTGTAGGTCTATTGTAATAAAAACTTTTGAAGATGTTACTTTTATTAAGATGTGGTCAAATGGGAATGTTTGTGGCTCAAGTGTTTGAATATCTGCTTCCCATGTAGGAGGTCCCGGGTTCGGTTCCCAGTGCCTCCTAAAAAAACAACAACAACAAGCAAAACAAATAAAAAAAAAAACCTCAGGATAACCTATGTGGCTCAGTGGCTGAGTGTCAGCTTTCCACATACAAAGTCCCAGGATCAATCCCCAGCCCCAGTACATTAAAAAAAAAAATGTGGTCAGCTGTAAGAGGATGGATCTTAATTCATATTACAGGAACCCTTTATAAACATAAGATATTCAGTAATATTGAGGTAAAACAACATGGATAAGCCAAAGCTGGAAGACCATGGAAAACAAATAAGAAAGAAGACACAACCATGTACATTCCCATGTGATGGAAAAGTGAAGGACCCAGACTTAAGGGAATATGGCAGATTAGAGAGGTGGAGGGATCACTTCTCTCCCCCGAAATAGCAAGAGGACAGGCAAAGATTTTCTGGAGGGCTGCTCTGGGGCTTTGGACATGAAGGGAAAGTGAGACACCACCCAGAAGAGAGAGGAGTCTCAGCCAACTGAAAAATCATGTGAGTAAAGCTGTAGGAGCTGGTAACCTTCCCACCCTCAGAGCAAACAGCAGTCTGCAGAGGACTACAGTGGCTGTGGACAGAGGGGCTTGCAGGGGTTCTCTGCCCCAAGAAAGGGGAGGGGGAGGGAAAACAGCCTACAGCAAATTCAGATTTTGGCCAGTTAACTTGGTCTGCTGCATTGAAGGGGTTGCACACTTCCAGGTTGGGTGGGGCCACAACGTGGTTGGCACTGAGAGCCAGCAGGGAGTGAAAGATAATTTGCTTTCTCAAACACTCTCCCTATTTGCCCTGGCCTGGTTGCTGAGGAGGCAGAGGGGGATGTGGCAAGCCAAGGGAGGAGACCAGCTTCTGAGAAAGTTGATTTTGTGTGGCTCGAGCAGCCCTGATAGTATTACTTCTGCACCACTTGCTATATGTTTACACTGTATGTATTCTTCCTTAGCACCTGGGGATCTAAGCTGAGAGGTTTGCCAAAGAGAACCATCTGCTGGCCAAACCAGAAGAGTGCATGAAAAAGAAAAATAATAATAAATAAATTAAAGAGGCAAGCAGGGACCTTTACTGTTCCCCCTCTGCAAAGAGCTTGAAAATAACCTGCACCCCTTTCCTGGATCATTAGCCCTGGTATAAGCAGTTAAGCAGGGGCAATCCTACCTATCTAGACCAAGTTGAATCAAGAGTCAAAGAACAATGGTAGCACACAGCTACTTAACAGTAAATTCTTAGGCAAGAGACAGATACTGAACTTCAGATTAAACTCAGCATCATAATCAGATGCCTAGACCTCAGCAAAAATTACTAGCCATACTAAGAAAAAAGAAGATATGATTCAGGCAAAGGAACAAATCAAACTCCAGATGAGACACAGGATTTGAAACAACTAATCAATGAGGTTTATACAAATCTCTTAAATCAAATCATGGAATTGAAACACAACATGGCTAAAGAAATAAAAGACTTTAAGAAGACACTGGGTGAGCATAAATAAAAGTTTGAAGCCTTGTATAAAAATGTAGAGCTTATGGGAAGGAAGGACAGAATAATTGAGATTAAAAATACAATAGAGTCAAACAACAGCAGACTTGAAATCATGGAAGAAAGAATCAGTGATGTGGAAGACAGAACAGCTGAAATTGAAGAGAGAAAAGAAAACAGAGAGAAAAGAATGGAAAAAAATTAGCAGGGGTTCAGGGAGTTGAATAATAGAATGAAGCCCACCAACATAGTGTTATGGGAATTCCAGAAGGAGAAGAGAAGAGAAAAGAGGCAGAAAGTGTATTTAATGAAATAATGGCCAAATATTTCTTAATTCACAAGAATGACATGAATATACATGTCCAGAAAACAGAGTGTACTCCAATTAGAAAAAAATGCAAACAGACTTATCCTAAGACACATAATATTCAGAATGTCAAATGCCAAAATAAAGAGAATATCCTGAAAGCAGCAAAGGAGAAGCTAAGAGAATTCCTAAATAGGAATCCAGCTCTGCAGGAAACACTAAAGGGAGTTCTGCAGCCAGAATAGAAAAGACAAGATAGAGGGGCTTGGAGGAGAATATAGAAGTGAAGACTATCAGAAAGGGTAACCAAAGGGTAAAAATATGGACAAAAATAAGATGTGACATTTGAGTGCCAAAGGATAAAACAGTTGAAGTAAATAATGCCTTTAGAGTAACAACACTGAATGTTAATGGATTAAACTCCCCAATCAAAAGATACAGGCTGACAGAATGGATAAGAAACATAAGCCAACTTTATGCTGTCTGTAGGAGACTCACCTTAGGCAAACAGAATGAAAGTGAAAGTTTGAGAAAAGATATTTCATGCAAATAGTAACCAAAAGAGAGCAGGGGTAGCTATACTAGTGTCAGACAAAACAGACTATAACTGCAAAAAGTGATGGGAGATACAGAGGCCAGTATATATTAATAAAAAGGACATGCCACTAAGATGGAGTAATAGTCATAAATATCTATGCACCTAACAGAGTGTCCCCAAATACATGATGGACTTATATATTCATATCTTTCATGAGAATTGAGAATTTTTCAGCCATTATTTCCTCAAATAACCTTTCTGCCCCTTTTTCTCTTGTCTTCTCCTGGAACTCCAATAACACGTATGTTGGTGTGCTTCATTCTATCACTCAACTGACAAAACTAAAAGGAGAAATAGATGTCTCTACAAAAAGAGTTGAAGACTTCAACACAACACTCACATCAATAGATAGAACAACTAGACAGAAGATCAAAAACGAAGCAGAGAGCTTGAATAATACAATAAATTAGCTGGACATGACAGACATATACAGAACATTGAACCCCAGGTTAGCAAGTTATACGTTTTTCTCAAGTGCCCATGGATCTTTCTCCAGGATAAGCCATGATGGACCACAAAACAGCTATCAATAAATTAAAGAAGATTGAAATTATGCAGAGCAACTTCAATCAGCATATGGAATGAAGCTGGAAATCAATAATAGGTAGGAAAGGGGAAATACTACAAATAAATGGAGGCTAAATAACACACTCCTAAAATACCAGTTATAAAATGAAAAATTTGCAAGAGGAATTAGTAGACATCTCAAGACGAATGAAAATGAGAACACAACTTAACAAAACGGTGTACAGTTAATGCAGTGCTGAGAGGGAAATTTATAGACCCAAATGCCTATACTAAAAAAGAAGAAATAGCTAAAATCAAAGACCTAACTGAACAACTAGATAAACTAGCAATCCAATCCCAAAGCAACCAGAAAGAAAGAAATAACAAAGATGAGAGCAGAAATAAATGCAATTGAGAACAACACCACCAACACCACCACCACCAACAACAAAAAACAATAGAGAAAATCAACGAAACCAAAAGCTGGTTCAAAAACAATAGAGAAAATCAACAAACCAAAAGCTGGTTCTTTGAGACATCAATAAAATCAACAAACCCTTAACAAGACTAACAAAAAAAAAAAAAAAAGAGAGAGAGAGAGAGCAGATGCAAATACAGAAAAAACAGGACTGAAAGGGGAGACATTATGACTGAACCCACAGAATTAAAAAGAGTAAGATATTATTAGGAGAAACTATATGCCAACAAATTAGAAAACATAGATGAAAAGGGCAAATTCCTAGAAATGTACAACCTACATTGACTCTACAAGAAATATGGGAACTCAACAAACCAATCCAAGTAATGAGATTGAATCAGTCATCAAAAGTCTTCCAACAAAGAAAAGCCCAGGACCAGATGGTATCAGAGAATTTTATCAAACATTGCAAGAAGAATTAATAACAATCTTGTTTAAATTCTTCCAAATTAAAAAGGAGGGAAAATTACCCAAGACATTTTATGAAGCCAACATCACCTTAACACCAAAGCCATGTAAAGATTCTATAAGAAAATTACAGACCAAATTCTCTAACAGACATAGATGCAAAAATTCTCAACAAAATACTTGTAAATCCAATATAACAGGGGGACGCATGTGGCTCAAATTGTTGGGTATCCGTCTCCCATATGGAGGGGCCCGGGTTCGATCCCTGGGACCTCCCAGTAAAAAAAAAAAAAAAAAAAAAAAATCCAATATAACACCATATTAAAAGAATAATGCACAATGATTAAGTGGGTTTTCTTCCTGGTATTCAAGGATGGTTCAACATAAGTAAATCAATCAACATAATACACCACATTAATAAATCAAAGGAAAAAAAAAAACAAATATCACCTCAAATGATGCAGAAAAGGAATTTAACAAAATCTAGCATTATTTCTTGATTTAAAAAAACACTTCAAAAGATGGGTTTAGAAGAACATTCCTCAACATAATAAAGGGCATATATGAAAATGCTACAGCCAATGTCATACTCAATAGGGAGATGTTGAAAATTTTCTAAGATCAGAATAATACAAGGATGCCCTCTCTCACCACTGTTCTTCAACATTGTGCTAGAGATTCTAGCTAGAGCATTAGACAAGAAAAAGAAATAAAAGTCATCCAAATTGGAAAAGAGGCAGTAAAACTCTCACTATCCACAGATGACATGATTCTATATTTAGAAAATTCAAAATACCTACAATGAATCAATTAGAGCTAATAAATGAGTTCAGCAAAGTGCCAGGACACAAGATCAACATGCAAAACTCAGTAACATTTGTATATCCTAGTAATGAGCAAGCTGACATGGAAAGCAAGAAAAAATTCCATTTACAATAGCAACAAAAGATTCAAATACCTAGGAATTAATTTAATCAGGAATTTAAAGGATCTGTATTCAGCCAAGTATAAAACACTGCTAAAAGAAATCAAAGAGGATTTAAACAAATGGAAGGACATTCCGTGGCCATGGATTGGAAGATGGAACATCCTGAAGATGTCAATTCTACCCAAATTTGTTTATAGATTCAATGCAACACCAATCCAGTTTCCAAGAGCCTACCTTATGGAAATAGAAAAGTCAATTGCCAGGGAGCAAATGTGGCTTAAGCAGTTGAGTGCCCGCTTCCCACATGGGAGATCCTGGGTTTGGTTCCTGGTGCCACCTAAAGAAGACAAAAAACTAAGAGCAGATGATGAGCAAAAACAACAAACAGACAATGAGCAAAAACAATTAGCAAGACAACGAGCAGACAATAACCAAAAACAAAGGAGCAGGGAGTGTATGTCGGTCAATAAATTGAGTGCCCACCTCCCACACGGGAGGTCCTGGGTTCAGGTCCCAGTGTCTCCTAATGAAAAAAACAAGCATACAATGAACAAAAAAACAAACAAACAATGAGCAGACAACGAGAGCAAACAATGAGCAAAAACAACCAGCAAACAGATGAGGGAGCCATCTCATTGGGGGGGTAGGGAGGGGAAGTCAATTGCTAAATTTATTTGGAAGGGAAAGGGGCCCTGAATAACAAAAACATCCTAAAGAAGAGGAACAAAGTCAGAGAACTCATGCTTTGTGACATTGAAGTGTATTATAAAGCTACAGGGGTCAAAAACAGCATTGTATTGGCATAAAGATAAACACATTGATCAATGGAATCTAATTGAGAATTCAGAAATATACTCTCACCTCTATGGTCAAATGATTTTTTATAAGCCTACCAAATCTACTTTTCTGGGAGAGAAAAGTCTCTTCAATAAATAGTGCTGGAAAAACTGGTATCCATAACCAAAGAAATGAAATAGGATCCCTATCTCACTACTTATACAAGAATCAACTAAAACTGGATCAAAAACCTAAAATTAAGGCCAGGACCATAAGTCTCCTAGAAAATAAGATAGGTAAACATCTACAAGACCTTATACTACATAAGGGTCTCTTAAACCTTACATCCAAAGCATGAGCAACAAAAGAAAAAATATATAAATGTTACTTCTTCAAAATTAAACACTTCTGCATTTCTTTTTTTTTTTTTTATTTTTTTTTATTTTTTTTTTCCTTTTATTTTTTTATTTTTATTTTTATTTTTTATTATGGGTAAAAATCAAAATTCTCACAATACATACAAACATTTGTAAAATGATATATAAATATATATGCATATATGTGTATTTGCTTACAAAAATGTTATTTTATATATATATATATACATATATTTTAAGAGGTGCTTAGATTACCTAAAATATTATACGGAACCCACTCGGATTCCCATGTTGCCCACCTCCCACACCTCCCACCGGGATGAGCAGTTGAAATACAGGGGCTTCTTTGGGAGTTGGAGGTTGTCCTGAGTACTGTTGTGGCAATGGATGTAGGCCATTTTAAATCAGCACACACCACTCAGAACTGTGTGGGAGAGAGTGTGGTCTACAGTGTGAACTGTGGTCTATGGTTGGTGGCAAGTCCCCAGGTTGTGTAAGTCCATTGAGGGTGGTGGGCCACACTTCTGCATTTCAAAGGCTTTGTCAAGAGAGTAAAAAGGCAGCCTATGTAATAGGAGAAAATATTTGGAAATCACACATCTAACAAGGGTATCCATTGTGTAAAAAGAGATCCAGCAGCTCAGCAATAAAAAGACAAACTATCTGATTAAAATGGGCAAAAGATCTGAATAGACATTTTCCTAAAGTAGAAATACAAATCCTGAAGAAACACATAAAAAATGTTCAACATCATTGGCTCTTAGGGAAATACAAATCAAAGCTACAATGAGATATCATTTCACACCTACTAGATTGGCCACTGTTAAAAAAAAAAAAAAAAACAGAAAACTGCAAGTTTTGGAAAGGATGCGGAGAGATACGAAAGCTTATTCACTGTTGATGGGAAGGTAGAACGGTGCAAACACTGCGGAAGTCTTTTTGACGGTTCCTAAGGAAGTTAGATATAGTTCTACCATGTGACTTGGCAATACCACTCCTAAGTATACACCCAGAAGAACCGAGAGTGGGGACACTAACAGACATATGCACACTGATGATCATAGCAACATTTTTCACAGTTGCCAAATTTGGAAAGAATCCAGGTGTTCATCTGATGAATGGATAAACAAACTGTGGTATTCACACAGAATGGGAATATTATTCTGCTGTAAGAAGAAATGAAGTCATGAATCCTATAACAATATCAATGAACCTGGAGGACATTATGTTGAGTGAAACAAGTCAGGCACAAAAGGACAAACCTTGAATGATTTTACTATTATGAACTAGATATAATGAGCAGACTCATGGTGTTAAAAGCTAGAATACATGTCACCAGAGAATAGAATGTGTTTAGAGAATGGAAAGCTAGGGTTTAATCTGTGCAGAATTGGTTTAAAATTGTTAGTAAATGTTTGGAAATGAATAGAAATGGTGAAAGCACATTATTTATTTATTTTTTTTACATTTCTTTTTTTTATTTTAAAAACAATTTATTAAAGTATATCATTCATACATGAACATACATAAACAATAAGTGTCTAATAAACATTGCGAACTTGCAAAACAAACATGCATACCATCATGCAGGGCTCCCATACATGACCCCACTTTGCATTGTTGTGAAACATTTGTTAACAAATTATGAAAGCGCATCATCAAAGTATTACTACTAACTATAGTCCATATCTTACTCCCTTATACATTTTTTAAGGATTTGTTTATTTATTTTATTTTATTTTATCCATTTTCACCTCCCCCCCCCATTTTTACTGTTTTTATGTTCATTCACAAGGCAACTCTCTGTGTCCATTTCCTGCCCTCTTTTCTCATTCTTCTCTTCCTGCCTTCACCTTGGAACTTCTGAGGTGGGAAAGAGTTGTCCTACCACCTGTGCCACCTTAGTTCCTAGTTTTTAGGCACATCTTGTCTTGGCTCTCCCTTGTGTAACTCTCCTGTTATGTCATCATTTTGCTGTGTGACTAATGGGGCTTGATGGGGCACCCACACACAGGGCCTGGGGGGCTCACCACTTGCAGGGCCTGACAGCATACCTGCTGACAGGGCCTGGTGGTGTACCTGCGCACTGGGCCTGATGGTGCACCCATGTGAGGATCCTGGGGGGCTTACCAGCTCACAAGGCCTAAGGGTCTTACCTGCTCATGGATTTGTAATTAGCAGCGCTAACATATGGGAAGGTTAGCAGTTTGTTGTTTTCCTTTGGGAGGTAATGAAAATGCTCTAATATTGAGTGACATGATGAATTCACAAATCTGTGACTATACCAAGTGCCTTTGATTGTACACTTTAGATAAATTGCATGGTTTATGAAAAAAATATATAATAGTGTGAGCTGGGGGAAAATATACCAAATATAAGATATGAACTATAACTTGTAGTAATACTTTGACAATACTCTTTCATAATTTGTTACAAATGTTTCACAACAATGCTATGTATTCGTGGTGGGATGATGTATGTGGGCCCTGTATGATATTATGCATTTTTGTTTTGTGAGTTCACCACTTTTACTATACACTTATTGTTTATGTATGTTCATGTATGAATGATATATATCAATAATTTTTTTAGGTAAAAACGCCAAGGACACAAGGATCACTAGCAGCCAACCCCAGAACACCACAGTCTTCAGGGAGAAAGCATCACATTGCTGATGCATTGATTTTGGACTTCTACTTCCCTCAAAACTGTGAGCCAATAAATTCCCATTGTTTGAACTTATCCATTATATGTTGTTTCTCCTTGCAGGTGGGAAACTAAGACAATTTCCTTTAGCTATTTGTTCATATTTAAGACTGTTGCTTTAAAATCATTTCTAGCAAGTCTAATGTCTGTGAAGATGTAAAAATGACAACTATATATACACCTAACAGAAGAGCATCAAAATATTTGAAGCAAATACGGACCAATTTGAAGGGAAAAAAGGATGGTTCTACATTATTGTTAGGGGTCCTTAATATACCATTTTCAATAATGGAAAGTCCTCTGCATAGCCACTTTTTTGCCCTGGGAGAGTTCTAAGTTTGTCAAATCAGTGGAAATCACTTTGCTTTTTTGTCAGTCTTTTAGGAACTCCCAGACAGATCAAAGGAGAAAATCACAATTCTTTGAGAAGAAGGTCCACTTTAATTCCTCTAGGACCAGGGATTGCTGTCTTCAAGACTGCCAATGAGCCAAGGACAGGGGTAGGGAAAGGTTCAGTTAAAACACGCAAAGCTCTTCTGTGTTTTCATTGCCTTTTTCTAGATTAAGCATTCCCTTGGCTGCTGTAAACCTTCAACTATTTTCCAGAATTCTGACAAAGTTGCTTCTAATATTTTCCCCATTGTTTTTGTTTCTGGGGAGGGGGTGGATCCTTGGTGTTACCTACTACACTGGTTTTGTGGATGTTACATCTGTTATATTATTTAAGGCATTTTTCATTTATGTTCCTGAGGAATATTTATCTAATATTTTCTTTCCTTGTGATGCATTTATCTAATTTTGTTATTGGAGTAATGCTTGACTCATTAAAAACTTGTTCTCTCTTTATTTCCTGAGAGAGTTTATGAAGAGCTGGTATTATTTGTACTTTAATGATTTGGTAGAATCTAATAATAAATCCATCTGAGTGGTGGTCTTTCTTTTGGGGGAAATTTTTAATTACTAATTCATTTTATATACTTATGAAAATACATTCAGATTTTCCTTTATTCTCCTTGGGACAGTTTTGGTAATATGCATTTTTCTGGGATTTTGTCCATTTCATCTAACTTATTTAATTTGTTGGCATGAAGTTGTTTTTAATATTCCCTTACAATCCTTTAAATTCTGGAGGACAGGTAATGATATACCCTCCTTTGTTCCTGATTTCAGTGATTTGTATGTTCTCTTTTCTATTTCTTCTTTGTCAATCTAACAAAAGTTTGTCAAAATATTAACATTTTTAAAAAGGTAGCTTTAATTTTCATTGTTGTTTCTCTATGATTTTTGTTTTCTCTTTTATTATTTTCCATGCCAATTTTTATTAATTACTTTCTTCTGCTTACTTTGGCTAAGCTTGCTCATCTTTTTTTTAAGCTTAATTTATCTTTATTTTTTAAATTTTTAATTTTTGTAATTTATTTTTTTGTTTTTAAAGAAGATTTAGATTACATAAATCTTACAGGGGATTCCCATATACCCCACGCCCTCCCCCCACATTTTTTCTTTATCTAGATTCTTGAGGTGAAGCTTAGGTTATTTATTTAAGACAGTTGTTTATATTCTGATGAAGGCATTTAAAGATAAATTTCCCTCTAAACACTGTTTTCTTTTAACAAATCAATTTTCAAACACTGTAATACCCATATAATATCTCTACTAGTCACAAATGCCATGATGTGCTCTCACCATTTCCATTCATTTCCAAGGATTTACAAAAAATTTTTTAACCAATTCTGCAGATTAACCCTCAGCTTTCCATTCTCTACCCTCATTCTATTTTCTGGTGACCTATATTCTTTTTTTTTATCTTTTATTTATTTATTTATTTTTTTTACATTTCTCAATTAAATGTAATGGATACATGCGATTTTTTTTAATCAAACAATATATTACACAATATATTTGGTTCATAGTAATGCATTCATACAGTATTTGTCCTTTTGTGTCTGGCTTGCTTCACTCAACATAATGTCCTCTAATTATTAATTCCATGAGTTTACATAATATTTTTAGTTCATAATAGCGCAGTCATAGAATATTTGTCCTTTTATGTCCGACTTGCTTCACTGAACAATGTCCTCCAGGTTAATCCATGTTGTCATATGTTTCATGACTTCATTTCTTCTTAGTACTGCATAATATTCCATCTTGTATATATACCACACTTTGTTTATCCATTCATCAGTTGATGGACACCTGGTTGTGTCCAACTTTTGGCAATCATGAATAATGCTGCTATGAATATCAGTGTGAAGATCTCTGTTCGTGTCACCTCTCTCAGTTCTTCTGGATATATGCTTAGAAGTGGTATTGCTGGATCACATGGCAAGTCTATGTTCAACTTCCCTGGAAATGCCAAACAGTCTTCCACAAAGAAAAAGAAAAAAAGAGAGAAGACACAAATAAATAAAATCATAAAAGAGAAGGGGGTCATTACCACTGACCCTGAAGAAATAATAGATCATAAGAGGAGACCATGAAGAGCTGTATGCCAAAAAACTAGGCAATGTAGACTAGACGGACCAATTCCTAGAAACACACAAACAACCTACACTGACCCTAGAAGAAATAGAAAACATCTACAAACCAATCACAAGTGAAGAGGTTGAAACAGTCATCAAAACCTCCCAAAGAGAGGAGGAGATGGCATCACAGATGAATTCTACCAATCATTCAAAGATGATCTAATATCAATCTTACTCAAGCTCTTCCAAAAATTTGAACAAGAAATAATGCTACCAAATTCATTCTATGAAGCCAATATCACCCTCATACCAAAACCAGAAAAAGAAACTACAATAAAAGAAAATTACAAACCAATATCTGTAATGAATATACATGCCAAAATCCTCAATAAAATACTTGCTAACCAAATCCAAAAACATATTAAAAGAATTATACACCATGATCAGGTAAGTTTTATTCCAGGTATGCATGGGTGGCTCAACACAAGAAAATCAACTAGTGTAATAAACCACATTGATAAATTCAAGAGGAAAAATATCACATGATCCTCTTGATTGATGCAGAAAAGGCATTTGACAAAATACAGCACCCTTTCTCAATAAAAACACCCCAAAAGTTAGGAATAGAAGGAAACTTTCTCAATATAATAAACTGCATATATGAAAACCCTACAGCTGGCATTGTACTCAATGGTGAAAGACTGAAAACTTTCCACTGAGATCAGGAACAAGACAAGGATGCCCACTGTCACCAATGTTATTCAATATTGTGATAGAAGTGTCTAGCTGGAGCAATTAGGCTAGACAAAGAAATAAAAGGCACCAAAATAGGAAAGGAAGGAATAAAACGTTCATTATTTACTAATGATATGATCCTATAACTAAAAAATCCTGAAAAATTCACAACAAAGCTACTAGAACCAATAATGAGTTCAGCAAAGTGGTGAGATACAAGATTAATATATAAAAATCAACAGCATTTTTATACACTACCGATGTTAAATATGAAGAGGAAATCAGGAAAAATTCCATTTATAATAACAGCTAAAAAATCAAATATTTAGGAATAACCTTAAACAATGACATAAAGGACCTGCATTTAGAAAAGTACAAAACATTGCTATAAGAAACAAAAGAAGGCTTAAATAAATGGAAGAACATTCTGTGTTCGTGGATAGGAAGAATAAATTTCATTAAGATGTCAATTCTACCAAAATGATTTAGAGATTTGACACAATCCCAATAAAAATCCCAACAGCATTTTGGCAGAAAAGGAAAGGCCAATTATAAAATGTATTTGGAAGGGTAGGGGGCACCAAATAGCAAAAATTTCCTTTAAAAAGAAGAACAAAGTTGGAGGACTCTTACTTCCTGACTTTAAAGCATACTACTTAGATATAGTGGTAAAAACAGCATTGTACTGGCATAAAGATAGACAGATTGAACAATGGAACTGAATCAAGAACTCAGAAATAGACCTTCACATCTAGAGTCAAAAGATTTTTGACAAGATGGTCAAGACCTTCCAGTTGGGCCAGAACAGTCTATTCAATAAATGGTGCTGGGAGAATTGGATAGCCATATCCAAAAGAAAGAAAGAGAATCCCTATCTCACACCTTATACAAAAACTAACTCAAAATGAATCAAGGACAAATATAAAAGCAACAACTGTAAAACTCTTAGAAAAGAATGTAGGAAAACATCTTCAAGGTCTTGTGGTAGGTGGTTGTTTCTTAAACCTTACACCCAAAGCACAAACATCAAAAGAAAAAATAGAGAAAACTTCCTGAGATATCATTCAGTGAATATAAGGGCAGATTCCAGAGCCCTGGAGGATGGTAGCGACTGGAGAAGGACTCCATGAACACCAAATTGAAGAAAGAGAATAACATCAGATCCAGTACCTTTAATCTGAAAGTGGACATGCATTGTTAAGATTGTGCATTACTAGTGTCTTTTAAAGTCTATTTAATCTGAGGTGGAGTGGCAAGATGGCATCAGTTTAAATATGCATTCACCATCTCTTTCACAAAAACAGCTGAGTGAGAGCAGGATCCTGCCGGAGTGAGCTTTTTTGGGAACCCACAGAACAGTTGGCTTCAGGGTATTGATCTTGAGAGAGCTGAACAAAGAGATAAATTGCTGAAGGTAAAATCTTGAATTTCTTCCCCCGGAGGCTGGAAACTGTGGGACAACTAAGCCCCACTCCCAAGGCAAAGCTACTGCGAGCATCAAGCCCAACTCTTGGCGGCCACTCAGCAGGAGGGAGCATTCTCCAAGAGTGAGAGGGTTCAGGCCAAGGGTGGAGAGGGGTTTTCTTTCTGTGGGTTTGGTTGCCTGGACCACCTTTGAGCTTTGAGGAACACACCAGCTGGCTCGAGGTAGCACCAGGAAGAGGGGAGAGGTGAATCTGCTGAGGCAGCCTGATTTACCTAACCATCCTGGGAGAGAGAAACTTGGCATGGAAGAGGGTGGAGTCAGGCAATTGACTAGTCCTGTGCTAAAAACTATCAAAATTTCAACTCCCCTAAGGGAGGCAGGCAGTAGGAAGCACTTAATAAGCTTCCAAGAGCCTATTTAGGGTCCCCTGGGAGGAGGGGGTGGTCTGGAAGAGGGTTGAAAGTTATTTTTCTATGGTGAATTCAGTCACCAGGGTCCCATTTGAATTTCAAAATGGTACTCAACCTGACCCGGAGAGGCTAGGGGGGATCCGCTCATGCAGGTACAGACTGTTGCGTCCTGCTGCCCTGGGACAGAAAGCAATAAGAATAGAAAGGGGGCAGTAACAGAGAGGCTTCTAATCAGCAGGGATCTATCCAAGTGCAGAGTCAAACCTGCCTGGGGGAAAGTGACTGGATAGCTTTCTGAAGAAATATTTGACCCAATGGGAAAGTTTAATCAGTGGAGGAGTTTCTGTCTTGAATATATGAGGTACCTAGTTCAATTCCTGGTTTCTCTTAAAGTAGTGACCCATGGGGATATCAAACATCCAGCTGATACTTTAGGACAGGGAAAATATAGACATTATTTTTATATCAGCTTCTCTTGGGTACCTTATTTTTCCTTATTAAAAAAAAAAGGTTAATTAAAAAAAATTTAAGTCTGTTTACTCAGTAAAACTCACTTCAAAACCTGCAGAGAGAAGGCTGCAGGGTAATTAATTGATAACACCTGCAGCCTGAGAAGCTCCACAGGGGCCTAAGTGGGAAAGCTGTTCTTCCTTAGGTTTGGTTTCACTGCTTGCTTGTGTGTTTGGTTTTATTGTTGTTGTTTGTTTGTTTGTTTTCTTGTTTTTCTTTCCTCTTTCTTCTCCCGCTTTTTCTTTCTTTTTTTAATTAGGTGATGCTGGCTTCTTTCTTGTTTGCTGTGCTTCCTCTTCCTTGATTGCTCCTTTTCTGTGTATACCAACTTTGTCTACCAAGGCTATCTCTTTTCCTTCCTTCACCTTTCTATCTTCTGCTTTCTGTTGTTGTTCTTACATTCCACCTCTCTTTGTTTAGTCTTCAATTTTTTGGGTTTCTATTACTATCTCATCTATTCTATTTTCTTTCTTTTACTAATGTTTTTCTTTTTATCCTTTCTTTTCTCTTTCCCTCTTTCTTCATCATTCTGGCCTTTTAATTCATTCTGTATATTTTCTCTATTCCATTTCCCATTTCATTGTAGGTACTCCACTTTTTCATTCCTATTACTCTACACTGCTTACATGAGTTAAATACTTTTTTCTAGGTATTATGCAGTCCCTCTTATAACTTGTACTATCATTGTTACTTTATCCATTTTATTTTCTTGCCTCTTTCACCTTCTCTGGCCCTAATCTTTTTCCTTCAAGGGAACATAGAAAACAGCAAGGAATTAGAACAAGAAGAACAAAGTATCAAAGAGAAAATTTAACACACACACAAAAACAGCAGCTAAATAAAACCCTAGAGTAGAAAGAGAAGCTAATCAACTGAATAAACCCATCAAGATAAAAGGATGACCAGACAGCAACAAAAAAATGACATACGATACTAAGAAACAGGAAGACATAGCTCAGTCCAATGAACAAACTAAAAACTAAGAAGAGTTGCAGAACATTGAACAAATAATCAAAGTATTCCAAACAAATATTACGGACAAACT
Source organism: Tolypeutes matacus (assembly GCA_026826555.1). NCBI lineage: Eukaryota > Metazoa > Chordata > Mammalia > Cingulata > Chlamyphoridae > Tolypeutes > Tolypeutes matacus. Next base: position 1,658,686 of record JAKSZT010054140.1, read on the forward strand.
TAATGAAGTGAAAGAATAGATTAAAGATATTAAGGAGACACTGGGAGAACATACTGAAGAAATTGTAAACATACGTAAAAAGATAATGGATATGATGGTGATGAATGGCACAATCCAAGATATCAAAAAAGACACTGGAAGCACATAACAGCAGATATGAACAGACAGAGGAAAGAATTAACAATGTGGAAGAGAGTACATCTGAAATCGAACAGATAGTAGAACAGATAGATAAAAGATAGAAAAATCCAGCAGGGACCTAAGGAATTGAATGACAACACAAAATGCACAAACATACGCATTATAGGCATCCCAGAGGGAGAAGAAAAGGGAAAGAGGACAGAAGAAGTGTTGGAGGAAATAATGGCTGAAAACTTCCCAACCTTATGGAGGGAGATGAATGTACATGTCCAGGAAGCACAGTGCACCTCAGACAGTATAAAACCCAACAGGCCTACTCAAAGACATATACTTGTCAAATTGTCCAATGTTCAAGACAAAGAGAAAATACTGAAGGCAACAAGAGAAAAGAGAGCCATCACATACAAGGAAAGCTCAATAAGATTATGTGCTGATTTCTCATCTGAAACCATGGAGGCAAGAAGACAGTGCTATGACATAGTTAAGATACTAAAAGAAAAAAAACTTCCAGCCAAGAATTCTCTATCCAGCAAAGCTGGCATTCAAAAATGATAGAGAGTTAAAAATATTAAGAGAGTATGCCAATAAGAAACCTGCCCTTCAAAAAATACTAAAGAGAGTTCTGCAGAAAAATTACAGACCAATCTCTCTAATGAACCTAGATGCTAAAATCCTCAACAAAATACTTGCTAATTGTATTCAACAACACATCAAATGAATTATACCATGACCAAGTGGGTTTCATCCCGGGTATGCAAGAATGGTTCAACATGAGAAAATCAACCAATGTAATACACCACATAAATAGATTGAAAGAAAAAAATCACATGATCATCTCTATAGATTCAGAAAAAGCATTCGACAAAATACAGCACCCTTTCCTGATAACATTGCAAAAGATAGCAATAGAAAGAAACTTTCTGAACATGATAAAGGGCATATATGAAATATCCGCAGCTAGCATCATATACAATGGTGAAATCCAAAAGATTTCCCTTTAAGATTGGGAACATGAGAAGGATGCCCACCATCACCACTCCTATTTAACATTGTCTTAGAAGTACTTGCTTGAGCACTGAGGCAAGAAAAATATGTAAAAGTCATCCAAATTGGAAAGGAAGAAGTAAAAATTTCACTATTTTCAGACAACATGATCCTATACATAGAAAGCCCTGAGAAATCTACTACAAAGCCTCTAGAACTTATAAATGAGTTCAGTAAAGTCGCAGGTTAGAAGATCAATGTGCAAAAATCAGTAGCATTTCTGTACACAAATAATAAACAAAATGAGGAGGAAATCAAGAAAAAAATACCATTTACAATAGTAAATAAAAAAATCAAATACCCAGGAATAAATTTAACTAAAGATGTAAATGACTTATATACAGAAAACTAAACAGCACTGTTAAAGGAAATCAAAGAAGACTCAAATAAATGGAAGAATATTCCCTATTTTATGGATAGGAAGACTAAATATCATTAAGATGTCTATCCCACCCAAACTAATATACAGATTTAATGCAATCCCAATAAAAATCAACACAGCTTTTTTTTTTTTTTTTTTTTACTGAATTAGAAAAACTTATTTGGAAGGGCAAGAGACCCTGAATAGCCAAAGACATATTGAAAAAGAAAAATGAAATCAGAGGAATCACACTACCAGACTTAAAAACATACTACAAAGCTACAGTGGTCAAAACTGCATGATATTGGCAGAAGGATAGACATACTGACCAATGGAACCGAATTGAGAGTTCTGATATAGATCCTCACATATACAGTCATCTGATATTCAACAAGGTCACCAAGCCTACTCAACTGGGAGAGAATGGCCTCTTCAACAAATGATGCTTGGAGAACTGGATATACATATCCAAAAGAATGAGAGAGGAACAACATCACACACCTTATACAAAAATCAACTCAAGATGGATCAAAGATCTAAATATAAGAGCCAACACCATAAAAACCTTGGAAGATAATGTAGGGAAGCATCTACAGGACCTTGTAATAGGAAATGGCTTCATAAACTTCACATCAAAGCATGAGCAGCAAAAGAAAAAAAGATAAATGGGACCACCTCAAAATTAAAATGTTTTGCACCTCAAAAAAGTTTGTCAAGAAAGTGAAAAGACAGCCTAACCAATGGGAGAAAATATTTGGCAACTATATATCTGATAGGACCCTAATAGCCAGCATATATAAAGAAATCCTATTTCTCAAAAATAAAAAGACAAACAACCCATTTAAAAAAATGGGCAAGTGACTTGAAAAGACACTTCTCCAAGGAAGAAATACAAATGGCTAAAAAGCACATGAAAAGATGCTGAACATCACTAGCTATTAGGGAAAATCAAATGAAAACTACAATGAGATACCATCTTACACCCATTAGTCTGGTGGCCATTAAAAAACAGAGGACTGCAAGTGTTGGAGAGCATGTAGAGGAATGGGGACCCTCATCCACTGCTGGTGGGAATGTAGAGTGTTCCAGCCTTTATGGAGGACAGTTTGGCAGTTCCTTAAAAAACTAACTATAGATCTGCCATATGACCCACAATTCCACTGCTGGATATACACCCATAAGAAATGAAAGCAAGGATACAAACAGATATACACACACCAATGTTCATAGTGGCATTATTCACTATTGCCAAAAGTTGGAATCAACCCAAATGCCCAACAACAGATGAATGGATAAACAAATGTGGTATTTACATACAATGTCTTATTACTCAGCTGTAAGAAGGAATACAGTACTAACACACGGGATAACATGAATGAATCTTGAGGACCTTATGTTGAGTGAAGCAAACCACGCATTGAAGGACAAATATTATATGATCTCTCTTATATGAATTAAGCATATCAAGCTGACTCAGAGAACTAGATCCTGGAAGATAGATTTACAGGAAATAGGAAGGGAGAAGAAGGTTGTGTGCCAATGCCCATATGGGTGAAATCTATGATAAGGTAGAAGTGAGTAGTTGTGCAGTGAAGAGATATGACAGGGGTGTGGGGATACTATTGGATTGGGTGGTTCAAGCTTGACTGGGTCTATGTTGGGGAAGATGGGTTGGATGGTCCATGGAACTGGGGGGAGGGCTGGGGGTGGAGCTGATGAACACTGGGGATTGGTGGGTATGTGGGTGAAACTACAATGTTGAGAAAACTCTTATGGCAATATGACAAGGAAGGGTTACTGCTTTTAAAGAAACAGAGAACTTGAACAATATGATAAATAAGCTGGAACTGACAGGTATACATAGAATATTGCACCTCAGATCAACAAGTTATACATTCTTCTCAGGTGCTCATGGATCTCTTTCCAGGATAGACCACATGTTGGGTCACAACACAGCTCTCAATAAATTAAAGATGATTGAAATTATACAAAGTGCTTTCTCTGATCATTATGCAAAGGAGGAGGAAATCAATAATAGGCAAGAAAGTGGAAAATTTGTAAATATATGGAGGTAAACAACACACTCCTAAACAATTAGTGGGTCAAAGAAGAAATTGCTAGAGAAATTAGTAGATATCTTGACACAAATTAAAACAAAAATACAACTTATCAAAACTTATGGGATACAGTGAAGACAGTGCTGAGAGGGAAATTTAAAGTCTTAAATGCCTATATTAAAAAAGAAGATAGAGCTAAAATCAAAGATCTAACTGAACAACTGGAGGAACTAGAAAAAGAACAGCAAACCAATCCTAAAGCAAGAAAGAAAAAAAAAAAAAGACTAGAGCAGAAATGAAAGAAATTAACAACAACAGCAAAAAAAAAAAAACAATAGAAAAAAGCAACAAAAGCTGGTTCTTTAAGAAAATCAATAAAATTGACAAACCCTTAATAAGAGTAACAAGAAAAAAATAGAAGATGCAAATAAATGAAATCAGGAATGAAAGGGGAGACGTGACAACTGACCCCAAAGAAATAAAAAGGTTCATAAAAGGATATTATGAGAAACTGTATGCCAACCAATTAGACAAATAAATGAAATGGACAAATTCCTAGAAAGACACAAACAACCTACATTGGCACTACAAGAAAAACAGGAATTCAACAAACCATCACAAGCAAAGAGATAGAATCAGTCATCAAACATCTTGCAAGAAAGAAAAGTCCAGGACCAGATGGCTTCACAGGTGAATTCTACCAAAGATTTTGAGAAGATTTAATATCAATCCTGTTTAAACTCTTCCAAAAATTGAAGAGGGTGGGAAATTATGCAACACATTTTATGAAGCCAACATCACCCTAATACCAAAGAGAGATAAACCTACTATGCAAAAAGAAAATTACAGACCAATTGCTCTAATGAACATAGATGCAAAAATTCTTAACAAAATGCTATCAAATCAAACCCAACAGCATGTAAAATCAATTGTACTTCATGATCAAGTGGGTTTTATTCCTGGTATGCAATGGTGGTTCAACATAAGAAAATCAATTAACATAACACACCATATTAACAAATCAAAGTGAAAAAACCACATGATCATCTTGACTGACGCAGAGAAGGAATATGATAAAATCCAGCATCCTTTCTTGATAAAAAAAAATAAAATAAAATAAAATACTTCAAAAGATAGATATAGAAGGAAAGTTCCTCAACATAATAAAGGGCAAATGTGAATATCCCAATGGGAAGAGGTTGAAAGCCTTCCCTCTGAGATCAGGAACAAGGCAAGAATGCCCACTGTCACCACTGTTATTCAACATTGTGCTAGAGGTTTTAGCTAGAGCAATTAAGCAAGAAAAAGAAATACAAGACATCCAAATTGGAAAAGAAGCAGGAAAACTCTCACTATTAAGAGATGACAAGATGTCTAACCTGTATTTGTCCACATAGGCTATAGTCAACTTTATTAATAACTGTACATTTTCTCATTGTACCTATTATCTATGCCAAAAATGTGCTGTTTACTGCTTGTGCATATACACCCCTTTGCTGTATTCTTTACATAAAGCTGTAACCACCAAGGAGCTGTGTAGAGCTTCCCCAGGCTGCCAATCACCATGTTAAGTGAGCAATAGTGAGTAATAAGGCATGACCAGTGCTGGGCAAAAAAAAAAAAAAAAAAAAAAAAAGAGATGACATAATCTTATATTTAGAAAATCCAGAAATATCTACAACAATGCTATTAGAACTATTAAATGAGTTAAGAAAATTGGCAGGACACAAGATCAACACAAGAAATCAGTAACATTTCTGTACACTAGTAATGAGCAAGCTTAGGAGAAAATCAAGAAAAAAAATCCATTTACAATAGCAACAAAAGACTCAAATATCTAGGAATTCATTTAACCAGGAAAATACAGGATCTGTATTCAGAAAACTGTAAAACACTGCTAAAAGAAATCAAGGAAGACCTAAACAAATGGAAGGACATTCCATGTTCATGGACTGAAAGACTAAATATCATGAAGATGTCAATTCTACCCAAATTGATTTATAGATTCAATCAATACCAATCAATATTCCAACAGCGTATTTTACAGAAATAGAAAAGTCAATTACCAAATTTATTTGGAAGGGAAAGGGGTCCCAAATATCCAAAAAATATCTTAAAAATGAAGAAAGAAGTCGGAGGACATACACTTCCTGATCTTGAAGTGTATGATAAAACTATAGTGGTTAAAACAGCATGGTGTTGGCATAAAGATAGACACATTGATAAATGGAATTGAATTGAGAGTTCATAAATAGACCCTCATCTCTGTGGTCAACTGATTTTCAATAAGCCTACCAAGTCCACTTCTCTGGGACAGAAAAGTCTCATCAATAAATGGTGCTAAGAGAACTGGATATCCATAACCAAAAGAAGGAAAGGGGACTCCTATCTTACTCCCTTTACAAGAATCAACTCAAAATAGATCAAAGACATAAACATCAAAGCCAGGACCATAAAATTCCAAGAAGATAACCTAGGGAAATATCTACAAGACCTTGTAGTAGGTAGGGGGTCTCTTAAACCTTACATTCAAAGAACAAGGAAGAAAAGAAAAAATAGATAAATGGGGCCTTCTCAAAAGTGAACATTTCTGCACTTCAAAGGACTTTGTGAAGAGGGTAAAAAAAGCATCCTACACATTGGGAGAAAATATTTGAAATCACACACCCAACAAGGGTTTAATATCCTTGAGATATAAAGAGATCCTACAACTCAACAGTAAAAATACAAATGACCTGATTAAAAATAGGCAAAAGACCTGAATAGACATTTTCATAAGAATAAATACAAATGATGAAAAAAAATATGAAAAACTTCTCAGCATCACTGGCTATTAGGGCAAAGCAAATCAAAGCAACAATGAGATATCTTTTCACACCTACTAGAATGGCCACTATTAACAAAATAGACAACTACAAATGTTGAAGAGGATGTGGAGAGATAAGAACACTTATTCACTGTTGGTAGGAATGCAGAATGGTACAGCCACTGTGGAAGTCTGTTTGGTGTTTCCTAGGGAAGTTAAATATAGATCTACCGTGTGACCCAACAATACCACTACTAGGTATACACCCAGAAGAACTGAGAGCAATGACACAAACAGACATCTGCACACCGAATGTTCATAACAACATTACTCACAATTGCCAAAAGTTGGGAAAAAATCCAGGTGTCCATCAACTGACGAATGGATAAACCAACTGTGGTATAGACACATGATGGAATATTATTCAATTGTAAGAGGAAATCAAGTCAAGAAGCTTATGACAACGTGAATGAACCTGGCAAACATTATGCTGAGTGAAGCAAGTAGGTGCAAAAGAAAAATATATTGTATGATTTTGCTATTATGAACTAAATATATTGAGCAAACGCATGGACCTAATAGCTAGAATATAAGTCAACAGTGAAAATAATGTGTTTAGAGAATGGAAAGTTGAGGTTTAATCTGTGTAGAATTGGTAAAAAAAAAGTTTTTGTTTTTAAATGTATGGAAATAAATAGAAATGGTGAAAGCACATCATAGGATTTGTAATTACTAGTGCTAACATACAGGTATTATAATGGTTTGTTGTTTTTCTTTTCTTTTTTTGGAGTAAGGAAAATGTTTTAAAATTGATTGAAGTGATGAATGCACAAATTTGTGATTATACAAAATGCCATTGACTGTACACTTTAGATAAATTATATGGTTTATGAACAAAAAATAATAGGGTGGGTTTGGGGGAAAATACACCAAATGTAAGATACAGACTATAATTAGTAGTAATACTTTGATGGTGCTCTTTCATAATTTGTTACAAATGTTTCACAACAATGCAAGTTATTTGTGGTGGGGTGATGTAAGGGAGCCTTGTATGATGCTATGCATGGTTTTTTTGTAAGTTCACAACTTTTACCATACATTTTTTGTTTATGTATGTTCATGTATCATATACTTCAATAAATTAGTTTTTAAATGATAAAAAAATCAGTTATAGGTATGTATTATGCCATGGAGAAAATTTTCCTCAGGCTCTGTACCCGCTGAAACTCAGCAAACAAGTTCTCTGTTTCCAATATATAAAGGAGCAAAAGTCATAGAATAAATGTTCTATTGCTATAGAGAGAAATTGGAAGGAAAACAGGGGTTACAGCTCCCAAACTGTTTTTGAAAACCTGCAGAGCATCCTCCGTTAGATTTCATATTCTGAGTATCATCTATAGAACCATGGTTTCTTGTCCTCAGGGCCCAATGAAGCGACAGTCCGATGCTTTCTAAGTGCTTGCCTAGCGACCATCTTCTTGGCTCCACCCTCATTCAGCATCTCAAACTCTGAGAACACTGCAGTGATGTCCAGATTCTCCCAAATCTCTCGGGCACAGGCTCAAATCCCTCAGAACAGTGGGGCATGGGTCAAACTCTCCCCAGTCCCGGGGGAATGTGCTCCACCCTCTCTGAACCTGAAACAGTAGCACTCTTCCTGAACAATGGGGCAGAATGCCCACCATCTTTAAATGCCAAGACAAACTCCCCCTTTCCATACACATGGGTGGGCTTCCTCTCTGGGCCTGTGAAGATGTCTTCAGTGCAGTCCTCAGCTTCAATGGTACTCCCTTTGAAGTCACTTTTCCTTCAATCTGTCCCTTTTCTCTCCCTTTTAGCCCAGAATGGCAGTGGTTCCATTCACACAGATCTCACTAAAAACTTGTAGGCTTAGCATTCATGAAACAGGGGTGCAAGCCATCATACAATGAGACTTTCCATAGATCCTTTCTGGATAACTTCATTTCCAATCCTTACTTACACTGAAATGACTGGCTTGTTCCAACTTCAGGTAAATCCTCACATGGGGCACTATTCTCTGGGGACTCACTTCCCAGAAGCTCAGAATTTCCCAAACCATCACTTTCTGGTTTCTTTGGGCCCAGGAGTTCAGTTCTCAGCTTATCCCTTTCCTCACACATTTAGCTATAAGCTTGTAAGGATAAGCCATGCCTCATTTTCCAAATTTAGTTTGGAAATCTCTTCAGCTAACTGTCCAAGTCTGTCACTTTCAAATTCTGCCTTTCATCTAACATCAGGAGTAAAATTTGCCAAGTTTTCTACCACTTTAAAGCAAGGATCACCTTTCTTCCAGTTTGCAATGACACAGTCATCATTTCTGTATAAGGTTTCATCAGAAGGATCTTTAGTATCCTTATTTCTACTAACAGTTTCTACAAAGCAATCCAGGTCTTTTCTATCAAGCCCCTCACAATTCTTCCCACATATCCAAACAATAAGCCATTTTCACATTTTTAAAGGGTTTTTCAATTTGTCAGTCAGCAATTACCAAGTTTTACCTATTTTTAAAACCGTTCCAACATTTTTGGTATTTGCATAGCAGCACACACCCCACTCTTCTGGTACCAATTTCTGTTTTAGTTTGCAAAAAGCTGCTGGGAGCAATATACCAGAAATGGGGTGGTTTTTACAGTGGGCGTTTATTCATTTAAAAGCTTACAGTTCAGAGGCCTTTAAAGTGTCCAAATCAAGGCATCATCAGAAGATGCTTTCTTCCCAAGATGCAGCTGTGGGCAATAAAGCACCTGGCAGCATCCACTCATCTCTCCCCTCTCATCTGGGCTTATTTTCACCTTCTGGCTAAAGTGGCTTCCTCTCAGTTTCAGGCTCCTTGGGTCATTTCTCTCAGCTTCTGGTTCCTTTATGTCTCTGCATCTTTCTTCTGTGTCTGTATGGTTTTACTCTTGCATTTATAAAGGACTCTAGTAAGAGGATTAAGATCCATGCATTCTAACCAAAGGCCCTTCACTGAAGTAATTTAATCATAAGTTCCCACCTCCAACAAGTTAAAACACACAGGAGTGGATTAACCCTAAGGACATGATTTTCAGGGGTCCACAAAAGATTCAAACTGCCACAGAGCACTGCCAAAACAATATACCAACTGGTACATGCATCAAGCAAAAAGTAAGGTGGTGTAGTGAAAAGAATATAATTTTCAAAGTAAGACAGAATTTGGCTCAAATACTGGCATCAATGTTTTATTTTAGTCTATTCCCAGGCGTAGTACTCAACATCTCTAAGTATCAATATTCTTTTCTGTAAAAGGGGTAATATTAACTTTCCAGAATTTAAACATGTATTATAAATAATGTGTGTAATTATCTAATACAGCAAATGTAAAATAGAAAGTGCTAAGTAAACAGTATCTCTTACTGCTAAGAACATAATATAAAACATGTGACTGAACAACAAAATCAACCAATGTGAATGAATTTATATTCGTAGAACACTCTGCCCAACAATAGAAAAATACATTTATTAAGATATACCATATCTTGGGTTTATAAACAAACCATAAAACATTTTAAAAGACTTGAAATCATACAAATTGTGGTATCTGACTATAATTGATTTAAATTAGAAATCAATACAAAATAATAACAAGAAAACCTCCAATTACGTGGATATCAAACAACAATGATTCATGGATCAAAGAAGTCTCGAAGGAAATTAGGAAATATTCAGAATGAATTGAAAATGAAAATACAATATATTAAAAATTGTGGATTTCACTTAAAACAATGATTAGAGAGAAATTTATAGCATTAAAATCACATATTAGAAAATAAGAAAAGTCTCGTATTAATTGTCTAAGCTTCAGTCTCTCAAAACTACAGAAAGATGAGCAAATTAAACCAAAATCAAGGAAAAGATATAAATATAACAGCAGAAACCAATAAAACTGAAAGTTAAAAAAATGAAGAAAATAAATAAAACCAAAGATGGTTCTATGAAAAGATCAATAAAACTGATAGCACTCTAGCAAAATTGGCAAAGAAAATAAGAGTGAAAACATGAATTACCAATATCATTAAGATATTACCATTATTACTATATTATTATTATTACTCTATTATTATCAGGGGATATTACTTTAGACTTTGAAGACCTTAGATGGATAATAAGAGCACACTATGAACAAGTCTACACAATAAAATTCAGAAACTGGTATGAAGTCACCAATTCTCAAATGCCACACACTATCAAAACTCACTCAAGATTAAATAGTTAACCTGAATAGCTCTATAACTATACCAAAAAATTGATTTCTATTAAAAAGCTTTATGAAAAGTAAACATCTACAGCCAGATCCTTTCACTGGTGAATTTAACCAAACAATTAAAGAAGCTGTTACACCAATTCACAATCTCTTCCAGAAAATAGAAGAGGAGTGAACACTTTCCAATTTACTTTTTGATGTCAAAACCAGACAAAGACAGTGAAAAACAAACAAAAAAACCCCAAATACTCCCCATGAGCATAGATGCAAAAATACTTGACAAGATATTAGAAAATTAAATACAGTGATACTTAAAAGAATAATACACCACAACCAATTGGGGATTTTCCTGGGAATGCAAGATTGGTTCAAAATTCAAAAATTTATCAATATATAATCTATTAATTTAACACTTTAATGAAGAAAATATAACATGATCATATCAATAGATGCAGAGAAAACATTTGACAAAACACAATATCCACTCATGATAAAATCTCTCAGTGAACTAGGACTGGAAGGAAATATCCTTAACCTGATAAAAAAAAAAAGTATCTAGGAACAGCCTATAGCTAGCATTATACTTAATGCAAAGGACTGAATTCTTTCCCTAGAAGCTCGGGAACAAGACAGGGATATCCACACTCACAACTCCTATTCAATTGTACTATAAGTTCTAACTAGTACAATAAAGTAAGAAAAAGATGGGAAGAACATACAGATTGGAAGGAATAAACTATCTTCATTTGCATAAATTGTGTTTATCTACATAGAAAATACCAGAATGTTAAAAAAAAAATTCTAGAACTAATAAGTCAGTTTCATAAGGTCACAAGATATTGTCAACATGCTAAATTTAATTTTATTTGTTTATACAAGCAATGAACAATTGGACTTCAAAATTACAAAAGTACATATATATATATACCACTCACAATTGCTCTAAAAATGCAATAGTTTAGTAAAAATATAAGAAAACTTGCTGAAAATTACAAAGTGTTATGAAAATATCAAGGAAGTCCTAAATAAATAGAGACACATAGCATGAGCATGGATTGGAGGACTCAACAGAGTAAAGATGTCATTTCTCCCCAGAGTGATCTATAGAATTAATGCAACATCATTAAAAATCCTGGCACGTTTATTGTTGTTATAGACAATAGCAATTTCTAAAATTCTAAATTCTAAAATTTATATGAAAGGAAAAAAGGAAAAAAAATAGGTAAAAACAATTTTGAAAAATAAAGAACAAATTTGATGAAATTACAGAACTCGATTCTAAGACTTATTCTAAATCTATAGTAATGAAGACAATGTGACATTGGCAATGTAATACACATTTGGATCAAAGGAACAGAATTGAAAGTACAGAAATATATCCACATGAATATAGTCATTTTATCTTCGGCAAAGGTGTAAAAACAATTAGAGAAAGGACAGTCTTTTCAACAAATGCTCATTCATATGTGAAAACAAAAATGAACTCTGACATCAACCTCAGACTTTTTACAATGATTAACTCAAAATGGTGCCTAGATATAATTTAATATGTAAAACTTTAAAACTACATGACCTTAGTTCAGACAAAAAGTTCTTAGAAATGCAAACAAAAGCGTGATCCATAAAATAAAAAATAGATAAATAATTATTTATCCGTATTGAGAACTTTTTCTCGATCAAAGATATTGTCATGAAAAGGAAAACACAAGGTAAGGACTTATATTCAGAATATATATATAACTCTCAAAACTCAAAAGTAAAAAATTCCAAATAATCCAATAAGTAAATGAACAAAAGACATGAACAAACTTTTCAATGAATAAGATATATAGATAGCAAATAAATGCAGGAATAGATATTGAACATCATTAGCGATCATTAGCTATTAAGAGAATGAAAATTAAAATGAAGATAAGATAACACTACACACATATTAAGGCATCTAAATTAAAAATATATATACTGAAATACAAGTGTGGTGAGGATGTGGAGCATCTGGAACTCTGGTACATTGCTGGTGCAAATGCAAAATGGTATAGCCACCCTAGAAAACAGATAAAAAATTTCTTATAAATTTAAACACGTACCATACAACCCAGTAATTGCACTTTAGGTAATTTTTCCTAAATAAACTAAATGTATATTTAGAAAAAAATAATACGTGATTGTTTATAGCAGCTTTATTCATAATAGCCAAAAACTGGCAACAACCCAAGTGTCTTTCAATGAGTGAGTGGTTAAACAATCTGTGGTATATCCGTATAATGGAATACTACTCAGCAATAAAAAAAGTTTCTTCCCTGGAGGCTCTTACAGTCTCAGATAAATGCATGTACATGTAAAGGGTATTCAGACAACAGAATACGGGCATTTAACTAAATCACAAACTCAAGGGGTTTCAAGATGATTCTGACTACCATGTTTTGAATGAGATCTTCTAGTGGTGGAATGGAAGGGCTTGGGAAATAGGGAAACATGAGCCAGGGAGGCAGTCCTTGAACATTAATGGAGTATTTCCTGAGTCATTCATTAAACTATCCTAGGAAAGGGGAATGGTGAGCTTAAAATTTACTGTACAAGGAAATGTCTAAGTGGCTGCAGGGGGAAATCTGGTACCAGTCATGCAGTTTTCATAAAGTGCATTAATAATGTTTAGTGTATAGTGAGGAGCCTACCATATATAAAATCATATTTTCTCACTGACGTCCATTAGACTGGAGAGATGTAGGATTATTATTTCACCTTAGCTAAAAAATGCATCATATTCCAGTCTTCAAATTGTTAATTCAAACAGTATGCTTCCTTCTAAAACACCAATGTTCATCGCAGCATTATCCACAATAGCCAAAAGGTGGCAATCCAGGTGTCCATCAACAGATGAATGGATAAACAAAATATGGTATATCCATACAATGAAATATTATTCAGTCATAAGAAGAAGTGAAATGCTGCTACATGGTACTGTGTGGCTGAACCTTGAAGACATCTTGTTGAATTAAATAAAGCCACACACAAAAGGACAAATATTGTATTATCTCTCTTATGTGAAATACTTAGAATAAGCAAATTCATGGAGACAGAAAGCAGAATAGTAGTTTCCAGGGAGGGAAGGTAAATGAAGAGTCTTTGCTAAATGAGTATGAGTATTGGTTTGGGATGAAGAAAAGAGTCTGGAAATAGTGGTGAAAGCTAATCAGTATTGTCAATGTACATAATGTCAAAGAATTGCCCACTTAAAATGTCTAAGTGGCTGCAGGGGGAAATGAGGTACCAGTCATGCAGTTTTTATATAAATGGTTAAAATGCTTTTAAAACAATTAAAAACAAGTTATTTATTTTTTAAATAAAAAAGTATGCTGCCTTTGTTGACATATATGATTTTTTAATTCTCTCACAATCTCTATCTGAAGCAAATCTCTATTTGGATCAATCGAACCACTCAAATTTTCAAGCTCCTTTAAAGCACTGACTCATAGACCATCAAGTTGATTCCCATTTGGTGCATATCCTTCCAAATCCTAGATTAGAAATATGTAGTAGGAAGTACAGGCTCTGGAAGCCAACATAAAGGGGTTGAAATCCCAGCTGTACTACAGCTCCACCACCAAACCATTTATGTGACCTTGGGATTTAAACTATCTGAGCCTCAGTTTCTTGTATAATAGACTTTATTTCATGGGTTAATGATATACAAGCAAAGAGATATGCAGTTGAGGCAAACAGTAAAAGATTGTACTTACACAAGTCATGTAGTGGTTTTTGAGATTAAATAGAGACAATTATAAAGCACTCTGATTTGCACATTAGTATTTTAATAACAAAGATTGGAATACATCTTACATTCAGGCAAATCTTTCATTGTGGATGTCAATTAAAATCAATGCTGCTGATATGAAATGTGGTACTTAACTGAACCTTATAAAATGCATAGTATTCATGAAGGGAATATATGATCTAGTCCAGTGATACCTCAAATTTTAATGTGAACAGATGGAAAATAATCTGAACAGATGGAAAAGAGCAACAAACTTGATTCTGAAAAACTATTAAAACCATTCTTTTAAAATTTGGCTTAGGATGATCCCAGTCTAAAATTGAAAACTACTTTCTCTCTTCCCAGGAAGTACCCATGTCAAAACAGCATGGATGACAGTTGCTCTATGGCAGGGTCTGAGAGCAGTCAGTTTGGATTCAATGAAATCAAGGTGTCCAAAGCTAGATGGTTGGCTTGAACTAGGGAAGAATTCCATGAAATAGAGCAGAGTTGGGAGTTGAAGGATGGGTGATGGAATATAAGAGCTGGTAAGGACTGCTGGGTTGGTGGTCCTAATGTAAGGTTTCTTCAACCAAATTCCAGTTGAATAGGATCTAGCGACTAGGGAGAATATAGGGCCACAGATGGTGACATAGTCATCATATGCTATTGCCAAAAGAAAGAACTCCTTGATGTAGAAGATGCTACATAAAAACCTTATATCTACTGCACAACTCCAGTAAAAGAAGAGCAGCCTGTGCTTGGAAAACATATTTGCTAGAACTCTGAGCATGGAGAAAATGAGTGGCAAAATCCAGCTAGAAGAAACAGATATATTTAGACTGGCCCCAATATGCCCTGGTTCCCCACCATGATGACAGCATAGAAGTTTAGCAGTTCAAAGAGATGAAGTTAAACAAATGGTAATGCTGAGGAGGATCCATCATCTCTTGGAGAAGGAATTTGCCACTACACTTGGGTTATCTCCCATAGTTCACAAAAGGATTTCTGGGACAGAACTCCCAAGGCATAGACTCAGGGATCTGGACAGGAATTTGAGAGATCTTCTGGTTCAGGGCCCAAGCTTCGGTTTCGTGAAGCCCTCAACTTGTGATCATCAATCCTAACTTTCTAGTGACTCTGTTTGACCCCAATGATCTCTGATGGCATAAGAATGCTTTTTAACTCCACATATATTTGCGTTTCTAATTCTTTCTGGGAAGGGCTGGTTACCAAATTATGGAAGATGCTGGTAAAATTGAGTAAAGCTGGGAGGAGAACCTGAAGAGCCCAGAAGGATGTAAAGAAATCCGGTATACTGAATCTTATGCTCTTGCCTTTCTTCCTTGTTTTAACCTTTGTACTGCCATAGATAGCAGGAAAGGGGTCAGATATGGGGCCCAGTCTTGCTGCAGCTATAATTTCATCATCAAAACCTAAAGGATAAGGATTCTCAGAATCATATTTGTATTTCTGTTTTACAGTCATAAACCACAGTTTTCACGGCATCACTTCCATCTAAATATACTCCAATGTCAACTCACTTTTCTAAGAATAAGTCCAAATTTCACAGTCTGATATTCAAAGCTCTCGTTCAACAATTCTTTTTCAATATTTCCAGCCTTGGCTCTTACTGCCCACATTTACAAGCCTACAGTGGGGGTTTCAACTGATAAGAATTGTATTCTCTCTCTGGTTGAAGTCTAACAACTCAGACATGAAGGGTAAGAGACTCCATCATCCTGACTCTCGTAACCAGTCCCTGAGGGAAGTGTTTGGGAGAAGAGTTTAATGGGGAAAATGAAAACAAGGATGCTGACCTTATGCAATTCTTTGGAGATCAGACTGGGACGTTGGACCAATGATGGTGCCAAAATGGTTCTCTATGGGTATAAGTGCAGTTTTCCTAACCCAACTATTAAGGATATTCCATTTTCTCATTGTCTTTCAGTCAATTCCAGATTCTGTGCCTTTATGCTGACAATACAATTATGTGCTGGCCTTTAACTTTCCCCTTTCTCTCAGAAATCCATGCTTCTTCTTTAAATTCTAAATAAAACTTTGCTCCTTTAGAGGAAAGTTTTCTGATTGATGTTCTTTCAAAATCCATACTTTCCTTCCCTTACTATTTCTGGAGCTTATTAACAATCAAGTGTATGTTGTTACTATGGGTGACTGAATTCAGGCACCTAAATAGAGTCTAAACCCTTCAAGGCAGTCTCCCATTGCCTTTTTAAAAAATTATTGAAGTATATCACTCATACATAAACATACCTAAACAATAAGTGTATAGTAATAGTTGTGAACTTTCAAAACAAACATACATAATATCCTACAGGGGTCTCATACCTCACCCCACCACCAATACCTTGATTGTTGTGAAACATTTTTAACTAATTATTATTTTTTTTTTAGATGATACAGTTTAATAATTTTGATGATATTTACCATGTCCTGTGTCCATTACTGAAAGGTAATGAAAAACCTTCCCCATGACCACCAAACAACCAATTAGATCTTGACTGTTCCCTTCTCCCTGGCCCCCCAGGGCCCATGATACCCCCCTCTCCTAACCCATGGAATGTCAAGATTCACAGTTACATGCCCTGGGGATTTGAACCAGAACTTCCTAATCCACCCCCCCCCAGTGCTGTACCACCAAACCCAGGAACACCACCACTCATCTGCCCCATCCCCCAACATGCAACCACACTCTATCCCTTTACCATAGATTAAGTCCATATGGGAGATGGCTCAAAGCCTGCTCTTCTCTTACTCTCCTTTGTTAACCTATCTTTCAGACAATGGTTCTCAGAGACTGCTCAC